>CM055829.1:9694578-9759180 GCA_029582265.1 Zoroaster sp. YZ-2022 | reverse complement strand
ATTATTTGTTAACATTTGTGTAGGGGGGATGTGGATGCTACAAGTCGTTTTTAATACGGGAAAATTATTACAGTAAGTCCACATTTATTACCGTATGACTCTAATTAAACAAGAGGAACTTGTGTTCATATTGGTTATTTTATACATTCGGGAGTATTTATGTGTTTTACAAATTGTTTACGGGTACCCAGGTATCCGACGATTTCCAATTTCGGGTATCCGGTTCCCGAAATAACCGAAAACGCACAGCCTTGGAATCAACCAGCCGAATTTAATCCTTTTTGTATTGAAATATTGAGTAAGACGCTTAAAATCAACAAACAAATATGAAAAAAAAATGAACATGATTACGTGGCATATTCCGTCAATGGCGGTCATTATTGGATTCTCATGATTCAGAGTAGTGGGTCACTTTCGTTTTTTTAACGACACAAGTTGATATGTATACTTCAAAATATGAAATGTTTTCCAGATTCAAAATGCATTGGCTATTTGTGTTTTTACTGAAGTTAATGGAAGTTCAATTTTACTAATATTTAAAAAGCCATTATATATGTTTTTTGGTGTGTAAAGTGTATGTGCAGTCGACTCTCATTAATACGAGTTCGGTAACGAGATTCTGGTTTAGACAAGTCTTTTTCATGGTCCCAAACTATCTGTGCATATTTATCTGTGTCAAAATGTAGTTTGGACAAGGTCCAAATTGCGAGATTCCTGATTACACAAGGTTGTTTGCCAGCCGCCATCGCAGAAAATGCATTGTTTGTTGTCCATGTATATGTAAATGATAAATACTTTATGAGATGGAATTAACCCTTGCATGTGTACAGTGTTCCCTCACGATGATATTTTGTATTATATCTCCAGAATGCTTCTGCCGATCATATTCAAGTTGTCTGATATTCACTAACTATATTTTGTGATGACAATCGTTTATTTTGAACAGGTTCATTGGAATTTCCATTTTTTATTTGTAAATTCTAGCTGTAAAATGCAAAATAGTACCGGTAATTGTATTCTTTTTGCCAAATGAATGAATTAACAGCGTACATTTACAGCATAAATGGATATGATTATGTCTGCATTTACCAACAATAGCGATAACAGCACAATGGAAAATAGCGGTTATCTTAGTGACGTCACACCGTATTGTTTGAAATAACAAATGATGACCAATGGAAAACGGAACAAAAAAGGGAAAGTTGCATAATTTATTTAAATGTATATTAGTATATTATTACGGTGACCTACGGACACGTTTATGACCTCATATGATAGATATCAACATTCTTATGAAGTTTAATGAAGTTCGGCTGAAGATTAAAGAAACATTGATCAGGTGTGGACCTTGAAGGATACGGAGGGC
The DNA here is from genome assembly GCA_029582265.1 of Zoroaster sp. YZ-2022. Lineage (NCBI taxonomy): Eukaryota > Metazoa > Echinodermata > Asteroidea > Forcipulatida > Zoroasteridae > Zoroaster > Zoroaster sp. YZ-2022. Next base: position 9,757,814 of record CM055829.1, on the reverse strand, counting down.
AATTTCATGGGGTATCAAGTGGAACATTGTAACCCACCTCAGACCTTTTAGGCTGACCCTTGAACCATGCTTATTAGAAAAGGAACGGGTCTTTATGCCATTCAGATATTTATTTGAAAGAAAACAAGAAACACTAAATCATTTTAACAACTAATACGAGGGCCACATTAATGTTTTTGGCCATACAACTTTGAGAAGCATGCCTTCACCCCCTTCTCCCTCGGGTCTATATGTGTCGCTGTAAAATATAGTTATACGAAATGACAACGATGTAACTAAATTCAAGTAGGCCTCTGCGTACGTTGTTGTACGTTGTTCCTTCTGTACTCATACCATTATCATTACTATTACTAATACTATCACGGTGGATGGAAACCTGTGTTAAAGCACGATGTTTCTATCCAGTGTATTGCACCTACCATTATTGTTTTTCTCAAGATGTCCTCAACAAAGTTTTATCTCATGTCCAGCAAGTTTCACCTATGGTTTCACCGAGTAACGAATAGACCTCATTTGACATCAATGTTAAAAGCTGAGGTATAATTAACGAAAACGCGACATGGAGGGGTTATGTGTGTAGTTAACGGGTCCTGTCGAGTAGGTGTTTTGCAGAGCAGAAAAACCCCAAATGCTATTTTCGTCGAACAATGAGCTTGTCATGGTTCATGGTAACATCGGCTGCCATCGCGGATCATCTACGGATGCCTATTTATGCCATAACGTTCATTCCTGGTTCTATGTACAACGTCGCATACAACAAAGCATATTACACGTTGTGTTAAATATTACCCTGTATATGCACTGTATTCAACAACATACCAAATAGGTGTTTGGTAAAACATTATTAAGCAGTGATGTTAAATAATTATTTCCTGATTGAAGTGTAATGAAATTCGCCGAACCCCTAATGCAGCGGTCAAATGTAATCTTCACATACCCCCCTCAAGCGTTCACCCCATTTCACCTTTTTCTGAATTTTTTTTAGGCAAAGATTCACCTGCCTCAATAAAAAATCAGGTCAAGATTCACCCTTACCAAAAAAATTCGGGTGAAGATTCACCACGGCCATTTTTTTAGGTGAAGATTCACCTCAGCTAAATTTTTTTAGGTGAAGATTCAACTCAGCCATTTTTTTAGGTAAAGATTCACCAAAGAGAAAAAATGTTTTTGGTTCCTTCTTTTTATGACACATGTACTTCAATCAGTCAAAAGTAAAGAGCCAACCTTTTCTTCCTATTGTACCATCATCATTTTCTATTTTGTTACTCTGTTATTTTCTTGTATGATACATTGTTGTATTATGGTAGTTTATCTTAACAGCAATATGAAATAAAGTGTGGCCAGAGAAAATAAATATGATGCACAACTTTAAAATGTCTGTTTGCTTCCTCTTTCCTTGTCTCAAAATTGAAAAACAATGAATCCAAATATTAAAGTCAAACAAGCAGGGAGAAAAGCAGAAACATTTTGACCAAACCAAAATATAATGCGTAACTAGTTACATGTAGGCTTTAGCTTACATGTAGGCTTTAGCTTAGGTCTAACTAACGTAATTATTCGTTGTGTAGCCTACCTCCAACTTACAGGCCTTTTCTTTCATTGTCGTTGTTCATTTCTTGTTGACAGACATTTATTTATTACATCACAATAAAAAGTCCCATTGGTAACATACGTGTAATGTTGTTAGAAACGAACTGGGTTGTGACAAAAACTAAAATGTTGGCCCAGGCCATAATTAAACTAACCGGCCTAGCCTACAAGTATTAACGAGTAACGTTAGTACATACTACGTATGCCTAACGTTATGGATATAGGCCTAGTACCACAGGCGTCTCTAACGTATACGGCCCCACACATTACATAGGCCCTAACGTTAACGTTAGGCTATCACTCAGAAACCAGAAAGAAATTTACCAAATTAGACTTTTACATAACGGAATTATATGTGATCGAAATTTTCCAATATTCAATATTACACAGCCACAAGTCTACGTTTTTAATGAGAATTATTAATTTTGACATCATTTTCAAAGCACTTCTAACGTTAACGTTACTTCTAACGTTAGCCTAAGCTACAGCTCTACCGATCAGGTCTCGCACTCGCAGTGATATCACTATTATCCAGAGCCGGGGCACCTGTGCTCATATTTCCAACACTACTTCGCGTATCATTGAAAAATATATATAAAGTAAAATGGGTAAAGATCTTTAATTTATACCAAGCTGGTAGTAGGCTCAATGAATCAAATAATCAAAAGTTCAAGACATTTACCTGTCTACTTTCGTTTTTTCCGCACCCTGTGACTGACTGAAGTCAGGTTGGTTACATCATGATCACGCAATGCAATGTATTTCCATAACGCAGCAGACGATGTACTGATACCATAGAAATACTATTAGGAGGATGCGAATGAAGCCATAATGTAGCTGTGGAAAGTACGCTGATATGATACAAAGAAACATCCGGGTAATTAGCTTCGAGATATGTGATGGCTAACGCAAAAGCGCTATAGCCTAGGCCTATACTATACAGATATATCGAGATCTGAACTGACAAACGGAAAATACTAGTCAGTTATTTCTTTTAGTTCCGTTTTGACGTTAGTTGGTTTCAAGTTCGACGCATTTCCATCGTTATTAATGAGGATTTTCGACAAGGTTTCACCCACATGTAATTTTTTTTAGGCAAAGATTCACCCTTCTTTGAAAAACTTTAGGTCAAGATTCACACCTCTCAAAAATAATTACGGTCAAGTTTCACCCATAATGTAAATTTTTGACCTGAAGATTCGACGTCGAAACGGCGTCGAATCTTGAACGAGGCTTGAGGGGGGTATGTGAAGATTCCATTTGACCGCTGCATAAGTAATCCACTGTCAGGTTAATGTACAAAATGCAGCAGTAAATTATTATAATATGATGACCAGGGCCGTAATGTGAATGTATAATATTGTTTTAATTTGTGTTTTTGTTTCGGGCAGGGGGGGGGGGGTGTATAAGCCAAATTGCTGGCTCAATATCATGGGGGTATCACGAGATATTAGACTTGTGATAGTGTGACTGTCACCACTAACAACAAATAAATAGATAACATCAGTCATTACTCCAGTTGAAAATGAGTTGCACACATTCACTGATGGTTAGCATGATATAATGTCGTTTTATTTATAGAAATTATTGTAAAGAGTTTTATGGTGAACCATCTCCAAAGGCAACCCATTTGAGTGGGGATGTACCCCATGACAGTCATAGAACAAACAAATTTATGTCAACGCTATAATTATTTCATTGATTTTTAGCTGCTACATTCCCGTTAAATAGAGAAACCATACTCGGTGTTTTCGAGTGGAAAACAAAAAATCACTGGGACACTAGGGTTTACGTACTCGAACCAATGAGTCCCTGTTTACAAGTGTAGACATATCTTAATCTCCACAATCAATGACTTTGCCAGATAACAACATGCCGGCTAGATTACTTTAACACAACATGTTTTACCATTGCATTAATTGATGGATAAATTGTTAAACTGAGCTCTATCAACAAATAACAGTTTTTGACAAGCTGTGGGAGAGTAGGATGTCATCCGGCGCACAGGTACCAATATTAAACCATTAATCGGATCATATCCAATATTTCAATCCTAATGAGGTACAAAAGAGTTTTTCTCAGAAACTTAATAACGAAAATGTGTTTATTCAAGACTGCATATGAGTGAATAGATTGAATTGATTTTCATTTTTTCTCTAATATAACACTTATAGAAATTAAGTAAGACTATTTGCGGTGACACCATGTGAAGTTCTCACGTGAGTAGTAATTAGTTCTGAAAAGAACTGGAGGTTACAGCTCGACGTTTCGATCAGTATGCCATCCAGTTCTTTTCAGAACTAATTACTACTCAATTGAGAATTTCACATGTTGCCACCATGCAATGCTTGGTTATAGTTATAGCAAAGTTTTACTTATAGAAATTAGACATTTTAACAAGATCTGACAAAATTGATTTGAGAAAATTGGTGTTACATCTTTATAAAGATAATTATGGCAATTATCGCTCAAGTTTAATATTCCATATGTTATGCAATTTGTTAAGATTTAATAAATATACATGGTTTTATATTGACAATTTGAGCCATGACATCATTTTTACTAAACAGCCCCAAAGGTCAAACTGCGCCGTGCTCAATCTGTACACTGGTCTCAAACGATACACTGGTCTATGACAAGAAACTATAAAATCTGATATTTTGAGAAACGGGAAAACATCCTGATACTAAGAAGTCACATGGTCTACAGTAAATATGATTTCTGTCTGCCAATTCTTTTTATATCATCTACTGCACTTTAAAGGGAAGATATAACATTGATAATAATTCGTTAATTTGATTATCTGATAAATTATATACCGTCTCTTTAAAGCCAGTATACAATTTTGGTAAAATGTTCGTATTAAGTGTGTGATTTACCGCAATAGATATGCATAGAAGTTCATTTTATTTCATTAGTTTATTTTATTTTATATCTTATTTCGTTGTGCCGCCTAATGAAAATATAGCAAAAATACTTCAGATTGTGTCTATTCATTCCAAAATTAAATTTAGAAATTATTTTATTACTTTTACTAAAACGATATTACCCGATATATAAATAAGTCAAGGTAGTATAATACCATCATTGATTGAACATCAAGAAAGTTCCATATAAAATTGTGATCATTTATGCTATTCGAATAATAATAATACCAATAGTGTATAGTGGTTTTAAATATAAATAGCTGATACATGGTGTATACAGCGTCTAAATGGGAAATGTTTGAGTATTTTAGATATTCAGATCAAGCTTATCACATTTTAATGAAACCATTCAATAATCAGTGAATTTCGACCCACGAATACTGGCTCAAAAGTAATCAATATGGCAACAAATGTGTTTTCATTAAACGAATTAGACCCATATTATCAGTCAAGTGTTGACGGCTGTAATAACGCTACCGCTAGAATACTTTATTGTTTCGACTTTAGTTTTAGTGTTTGATGTGAATTAACAAGCAGCTGAATTTTACAAGTTTATCGATTGCACCCCAGGTCACAGTACTTATACTCGGTGAAAGATCTTGATTTAAACTGCTCTCTACTCCCTTTAAACTTCTGCTTAATCTCTTCCACTTCTTTACGGTAGGAATCCACAGAATCGGTGATTTCTCTGTATTCGTGTTCTGCTGTCCGGTGATCAAACGCGACACATTTACCGCAGGCCAGCACTTGACACGTGTCGCAATAAAAACACAACACCTGGTCAGTGTGCTTGCTACATTTTGGAGATTCAGTTTTTCTGATATCTTTTGGAGAGCTACTTTTGACGGGGATAATTCGCATGCTGTGACAATGCGATGAGTTTTTGTACATTTTAATCGCCCATGGGTTTCTTGGCATGTTTGGCAGAATTTATGTTGCATTCTAGACACTGTGAGATGGCTTCCAATCCTTCGTCACATCCTTCACAAGTCGTTGTGGGCAATGCTGTATCTCCTTGGCACTGCTCCTGTCTGTTGACCTCATCGACAAGAGAACTCAAGAAAAAACAGTTTGCTAGACTTGACAAACCTTTATCTGGAACTGCTGTCTCCTGCCTGCAAACTGGGCAAACAATATTATCTGTCTTCGGATCCTGTTTTTCAATAAGTTCTTCAAGGCAATTTAGGCAGTAGCAGTGAAGACAGTCCAGAATTTTCGGATCAGTAAAACGAGTGCAGCAGATTGGGCATTCAATGTGTATATGACTAATCTTGCACGTCTGCTCAGATAGGGGTGCAGCTTCAGCCATGTTGCTTAATAACCACTGACCTGTAATACAAATAAAAGAACGCTGAAGAGTTATTAGAAAGAAACAAATCTTTACTTAACATGGTTGTACATAAGCGCTAAAACCCAACCATTCATTGAAATGAACCTGTTTTACAACTGTATTTAAGCCCAAATCTAAAAACACATCTTTATGGAATTCACTTGTCTCACTATGTAGTAGGGTCTGTCCACACAAATGGGTCCAAAAGTGTGACATTTTAGAAAAACATGGGACGTTAATAACAAAATGAAGTACTTTGTCATATTTTTTCTGTGTACATTCCAAAGTGCCTTGGGAATTGTGCTTTTCACAAATTAAGACAGCATTCTCAGTAATTAAGTAATTACAAGGGGTCTTCTTTAAAATGTTTCTAACGTGGACAGACATTTATAACCAGAAATTGACTAGAAGTACTAATAAAACAGATGTATTCACCCACATGTTGTCTATTTACAATGCTATTCCCCTAAGGATTGGTACCTGAAAAAATCAAGACAGCCCTCCTTGTATTAAACAAATAACAGGGCATCATTTTCAAAATTTGTCATAAATTGTCTGTCCACATTACATACATTGCATATTTCAGATGCTAATTTCTAAAATACCCAGAAGATGTCTTAGTTTTGGCTCATAACAATCCAAAAGGAGTTAGGGATGTAAATGAAAAAGCATTTCAGTATTTAATTCTATTATAACTTTCCTGTCAATCTTGAAACAAAATGTTTGTCCATGTTACAAACATAATGTCTTAAAGAAAGTGATCCTGCAATTTCTTAAGTACCAATAATATTTTCTTATTATTTGGTATACACAATCATTAAATGCTAAGGAATGTTCAGGAATAGATTGAGACAAAATAGTTGCCTTTATTTGACCCACACATGTCACTCCAATAGTTATCATATGTACCCATTCGTGTGGAAAGACCCAGTACTAAATAACTGAAATACAAATTACTTGGATAAATATGGTTTTACTCGATGTTAATTGTTGTAAAGCCCGTTTTAACCAGTAATTTCTGGCAAATTACCCCTTTTTATTTCATTGGATCATGGTTTTTGTCTGGGAAGGGGGTCACAATCTTTTTCTTTTTTTGCTGTTTTCTTTGTACAGAATTAACAACATCGCAGTAAAAACACCCTATACCAATTATCTTAATGGCGTCACAGTGTTGCTTGTAATAAAGAGAACAAGCGCACCCGGAGCCCCTGAAGCTTGATTAGAGCTGGATTAAAAAAATATATATATATATATTGTTTATTATTATTTTATACTGCAAGAATTGTTATCAACTCGCAATTATTTTGCCCCCCAAATGATGACTAAAAGCAGGGTGATGCTGTATTGCTGTGCACCCTAGGGTGTGACTCCATTTTTGCGAAATCCCGGATCCGACACTGCCTGAATGTCCCCCCCCCCCCCCCATTCGAAGTAGTGATCGACGCCCATGACTCATATCATTACTCCTTTTCTCTCTTATGTATCAAACTTACCATTCGGAATCCTTCTCTAATTATCCACAACAGTGTTCTAACTCATATCCACCTGTAGTGATTGGTCTATAATTGACAACAAGAAACGGTAACTACACGGCAAGGTATAATTAACGGGAACGCAACAATTGCTTGTATGTATTCATATGTCATGTGTATAGTCTTCTTCTTTCGTATGATGATGAGCAGCTTAGAGTGCTAGTAGCTGCATACATCGGTTTGATGACATTAGTTGAAACAGGGTGGACCACGTGAAGGTTGTCATCTCCTTATGTATCAAACTTACCATTCGGAATCCTTCTCGTATAATTATCCACAACAGTGTTCTAACTCATATCCACCTGTAGTGATTGGTCTATAAATTTTGACAACAAGAAACGGTAACTACACGGCAAGGTATAATTAACGGGAACGCAACAATTGCTTGATGTATTCATATGTCATGTGTATAGTAATTCTGTGTGTTTCACACACTGGGAAAAACCTAAATTCTATTTCCGCGATTTAAGGATGTCATGGTTTATGATAATCAGTGAATGCCCTCGCGGATCATCTACGGATGCCTGTTGATGCCATCAAGTTCATGGATTTGTTATAGCCTATTGGTACAACGTGGCGTATTATGTACATTATGCTTTGATGTGTCTCATTATGCTGTGATGTGAACTTCATGATTTGTTCAATACAGAAACTCCATTTAAAGCTAGGATTGCTCCGGGGTTAGTTGTGTGAAAAATGATGGTTTCGAAATAGTTTCGGTAAATGATAATATTTTTAATTATTCCTGTGGTTAAGATGCGCTGACAAAATCCACACGTGTGCATACATGTATATGAGTTCGTTGCCGATTATCTCCACGAATACGTTGCAAAATTCAAGCGTACTGTGAAACACACCTATCGTTCAAGTCAACTCATATTTTCCACCAGATTATTATAACTTATCCGTCCAAGTACGTAGCTGTTATAGTAATTCAAATGTTGTGCATCAGTGAGTTAAGTGATGAATGAGGGAAACCGTACGAGACGAAATAATTCACATCTTGTATTACACTTGTATTACACCTATTTGGCTTGTCAATCAAATAGTTATACCCGACAACTGCTGCTAATCACCATTTTGTTGATCAAGCTTTCCAGGGATTTATGTGGTCTTACAGTATCCACTTTTGGGTTGAACAAAATATAATTTGCTGGCCAATTTATCAAAATGGAAATTGAGCTCTTGTAGTACACTGATCATTTGCTTGTAGTAGCTCTTTCCGACACTGTGTATCCACATCAATCGAGGTTAGGGAAAACAATTTTGTTCTTTCATCACCGCTAGTCTGGTAACATTAGGAGAGGAAGTTGAACTTGAATGCACGCAAGGCTTTATCTTGAGCCTAGACGTGTTGTGAATGTGTTCACATCGCGCTGGCTTAACCCTGCCCACTATGTAGTGCAACTAAATTTCTCATAAATATACTGGTGCAAGACTACGTGTCCGAGTGTTTCACGAGAACTTTCACCAAAATAATCTAGATTGATGTATTCAGATAAAATGCGAGACAAGAATGTCGTTGCCACTGCAAATTTATTGCATTAATCCCACCAGTCATTGAGTTTTCAATTTGTAGTCGAGCGTCAGAAAGTTATTTTTCAAAGTTTCTCATGTACAGAAACGGCCATCGAAGTAAAACATATAATTACAAACAAGTATTCATGCAAAAGTATTTATTCCTTTTGCAAAGATGTACGGTATCAGTTTTGATTTTGTGTTCGTGGGATATGAATTTTCTTCGAAATATAAGCTTTTGTATTATGACAGAACACATACATAGAGGAATGTTGAAGATGCGTAGCTTACGTTTATATTAATCGCTCAAAATCAGTGGAAACATTTACAAAGTTAATTTTAATTCGGTCCCTGTATGTCCCAGCATTGGTCAATATATGGAACACCTTTACCAGTCCGTTCTGAGGATGCTGCTGCTGAATTATTCATAAACCTCCAGCAAAATTAATAATTTATGTCTGCAAATTTATTTTAACCAATGACAGTAAGTAAAATGTTGGGCTCGTCTGTATTTAAATAAGTGATACCATAACTAATTACTTATCTAATGCATTATGTATTATGGTTTCTCTATCAAATCATTAGCGAAGAAAGGATAAGACCACAGAACGGACTGTGTTAGACTACCGGGTGTAGGTGTTAGAAATGTTTCCCAGAAATTAAATCACTCGGGGGATACAAACCATTAGCGAAGAAAAACATAAGACCACAGAACGGACTGGTAAAGGCTAGTTAAGTTTGGGATAATTATCGACATAACTACGTCATTGTAATCTAGATCATTGATGAATGTATGACTGAAGTGTCGTGCGTTACTCATGACAAGGTTATGATTTCAGTGCAAGTAAATAACATAAGCATGTTACTACCAAGAATTAAGACCGAGCTCAAAATGTAAACGGAATAGACATCAGTGGCTTGTATGCACTAAAGGTTAGTGAAGAACAACACTGTAAAAAAAATGATGGAAGCAGCATCGCCAGACACTTTGTTGTAAAAATACAGATGTTTAGTTTTTTTAAGATAACACCCCAATTTGCTTTTATAGTTTACAAAAATCTGTAAAATAATTTTACATCCATAATGTTAAAAATACAGGCAATTTGTTATATGAAATCCAAGAAAAATGTAATTTTTACATTTAAAGTGTTGTGAAAATAAACAACATACTGTTTCTGTGACATTCTCTCTGTAAAAATACAGATTTTTTTTTACAGTGAACGGAAATTTACTGGATGGGAGTGGCCTCCATGTGAAATAGGATCGTCGTAACGGACGTAAACATTTGCAAAACTTATTCTGTCCAGTGCGGGTGTGCTTCTACCAAAGCCGGCCTACTTTCAAGGAACTCATTATACATGCATACCCTAATTAAAATACAGTAGGTAAACTTCTAGAAGCAGTTATGCCAACATTACCAAACGTGTAAATAGTTCTGCTCGAGGGCAAAATTTGATAAAAAATACGACAGAACAATTTCTGTTTTCCTGAAGATGAAAGCACTTCAACTCGGAATAATTTCTCATGATGATTGATTCTTTACCAATTTAACACCAATTATAGGGTTTGAGATAACACCTCGTTAATATGATAATCTTGTAATAACCAATGTCGTACCTACTCTTTAAGAGTTGGGTCAGTGACATCTCGGCCCTTGTAAAGGTGGATTTAATTTTATATTTATTATTGGCAAAACAAATGTCATTGTGTTCTATATCAGTTCTCATAGAACTTGAGTTTGTACAATCTTGATGCTTAATAGTAAGAGAAAGAGAATACAAAGTTGGCAATTCACAAATAAGTTTAAGATTTACAATTGTGTAACTCCTGAACCTATTAAGTTGAAACCTAGTTTAAAATAATATTGTGGGATATGGGGTTTATTATTTGAATGTTTTAAGGGCATGGTGTGTAGTTGGTTCAAACAATTGATATTTAAGTACATTTGTGAATAATTTGTTACAATAATCTTTCACTTTGTATTAATAAATTGTATAACAATACATTATTGTCTAATGTCATAGAATGCATAACTGTTGATGTTCTCTAATAATCAAGAATTACTTGCTGTGTGAAATGTGACATAGAGTAGACCGAAGCCCTGGTAACAAGGTACAAGATGGAGTTTCCAATGTAAAATTCTATTATTGGTCTATATTGTAATCGGTTTTCTGTGTCTGTCCTATGAACGTAAATACATACAATCTATATTACTCAAAACAATTTAGGGAACACCGGATTTTTAACATCAAATAGGTTTGAAATGTTCCATGAACCGGGATTTTCATTTGCAACCCCTCTCTTTCAGTAGTCATGTCATGAAATGTGTAATCACTACATGCATCCTTCATCATCCGTTTCATTGTCCAGTTGTTTCTCATCAATTCTGTGAAACATTGTGTTTATCTGAAATAAATGATCTTGCTTTAACTGAGATTATTCCGGTGTTCCCTAAATTGTTTTGAGTAGTATATTTATAATGTTATAACTGGTAAGAGTTTCCTCACAAATATGTAGTCTTATCATGAAAAACCGGGCATTTAAACTTGGTAAAGTTGGTTAAGTGTCAAATAAGAGCCCATTTTAATAGATGATGTGTCACAAGACATGTTTTCATCTCAAAGAGAAATGCCAAACTGTGGCTGACAACTTTGTTTTAACCAGAGACATTTATCAAAACAAAGTCCCTTTTTTAATTAAAAAGTTTTGCTGCAAACTATTATTTAATGTTATAATAATAACAAGGTAATAATGAAAATTGTTTAATGTTGTAATTATAACTATGTCTTAGGTCATTATCTCTTAGAGTCATGGCTAACAAAGATACGATGTTTAAATTTGAGATATTATATATCATAAAACTATAAAATGTTTCATCACAAACCGTGTGCACGTTTGTGAGAAAACAACAAAAATATGTTACAAGTTTTTAAGTTTGTTTTACAAATAAAGTGACAGATTTGACATTTTCGAAGATGAAAGCTACTACTTTAAAGGAAATAATTCCTTGGGATGATTGAAACGTGTACAAGCTTTACACTAATAAATTGTTTAGATAAAAATTCGTTTATTTGATAATCTGGTAATAACCAATGTAATAATGATTCCCTTTAATGTAAACATCGGCTGTTACATTGTCTATATACACAGCATCGATCCAAAAGGCCAATGTTCAATGGTACATTATCATTAATATTGAGATAATCATGTCCGATTCAACCTTATTCGGTAATCACTGAATTTAGGTAAAACTTGTATCTTTGCATGGTGAAGAGGATAAGTAAGTAAGACTATTTGCGGTGACACCATGTGAAATTCTCTATTGAGTAGTAATTGGTTCTGAAAAGAACTGGAGGTTACAACTCTTCAGTTCCTCCAGTTCTTTTCAGAACTAATTACTACTCAATAGAGAATTTCACATGGTGTCACCGCAATTAGTCTTACTTACTTAATCACTGAATTTTTACACAGAAAAGGTGGTTCCTAAGTATTCGATGCAATGCTAATGGAGACCTACGGTATATTACTCCAAAATCACAGTCACACAGTCACATCAGAGCAATTAAAAAGAGTGGGAGGTGGGTCTTGAATGGTGTGAGAGACGTACATTCAAGTTTTGGATGTGAGTGGTAATTTAATATTACATTGAAACGATGCAACTGACGAAAAAGATCTCCCCGTGATCTGCTGGTAGATTATTCAGAGAGAGTGAGTTTGTTTTTGGAACGCATACATTCCTGTTTTGGTTGAGAAGCTTGGTGAGATTTGGAGGCGCTGGGTAAATGATGGATCGAAAGGTGAGAAGAAGAATTTTAAAAATGATCGTTTGCTCGACAGAAAGCCAGTGAAACTGTGTGAGAATAGATGTGATGTGTTCAGTGGACCTTTTCGGGTGATGATACGTGCTGCAATATGTTAAAAACGGTTGAGCCTTTTAGTTTGAATATTAAGTAATCCAAACAGGAGAAAGTTATTAATAACAAGACATATGCGTTAATAAAACATTCGGTTTCTTCTTGGATGACCATTAAGTTCCTATTTAGCAAGGCATGATCTTATCTTACACTGGTTTTATCATAGGATTCTAACACTAGATCTGAAAATAATCAGTCCAGGGAATGCAGACTTGTGTTTATTCAGGGATCATGTAGTATTCCAAATGTTCCGTAAAAATGAAATTACACAGTAAAACCGGCCTAAGTGACAATGTTTATTGAAAATCGACAGTCTGTATATAATGTTTTTTAAATGAATGTTACACCATAAAGAAGGATAAATTGTCTACAATATAAAGCAAAAACGAAAATTATAGCATAAGCAATTAAAAAGATATGATTTAAAGAACACCGGAAATGGCATGATTTTTCTGTCGTCTTGGCAATATTCTGCCATGCGTGACGTTTGTGGTTTAAGTTCCGTCAAGAAATTCATATGCATGGAGGTATGCGCACTTTGTGACATTGGAGATGTAGTTACTAAGTGTAATATTAGTGTCGTTCATAAATTTAGAAGACGGGGATATAAAAGATGAGCCGGTATGCTAATGTGCTCAATGTTGATTTTGTTGAGTTGTTGTTTAGATCTTAAAATGATGTTTTAGCATCATTTAGCTTGAGTGTGTACCATCAAATACAACAGTGAGGGATCAATTAATGATAGCAAAAACTGAGGTTAATGCATTTCCATATATAAACATATATCTATACCACCAAATGTTGACATCTGTACAGATGATTTTTTTTTTAAATATAACTTTCAAGTTTGAGTGTTTGCCGTGTACCAGTCTGACTGTAAATTAACAAGCAACTGAATTTCAAGTCTATCGACTGGACCCCAGGTCACAATACTCATACCCGCTGAAAGATCTTGACGGAGTATCTATCAGCAACCACAAGGTCACCGGTAGGACTAAATGTCATGCCTAAAGGATTATACAATCCATGAGCTACACGGCCGATGTGTACTCCTTCTGGATCATAATGATGTATCTCACCACTTCCTACGTTAACGTCAGTATGAACAGAAACATAGATGTCCCCAGCATCGTCACAGCACACACCGGTGGGTTTCACTGGTTTCCCGTCGATGGAAGTGCTAATATTGAACACTTCATTACCCATTAAATCCACACAAATACATTTCCTGTTCTCGTAATGAGTAAAGATCATATGCATATTCCTGCTTTACAATGTTATAACTGGTAAGCATTTCCTCACAAATATGTAGTGTTATCATGAAAAACCGGGCATTTGAAAATATTGTCAAACCTACTTAAGTGTATTTTATGTACTTCACAAGCAGTGGAATTATTGAATATTTTGTAGGCAGGAAAGTCAGAGCAAGGCAACTATACTTATAATATTTGAACTTGGTATTATCGTAGGTGAAGTGACAAAGAAGAGCCCATTTTAATAGATGATGTGTCACAAGACATGTTTTCATCTCAATAACATGTTTTATTCATACAACCAAGTGTTTGCCGTATACAAGTTTGATTGTGTCGACCTGTGAATTAACAAGCAGCTGAATTTCAAGTCTATCGATTGGACTCCAGGTCGCAATACTCATACCCGCTGAAAGATCTTCACGGAGTGCCTGTCAGCAACCACAAGGTCACCTGCAGGAGTGAATGTCATGCCTAAAGGATTATATAATCCATGAGCTACACGGCTGATGTGTACTCCTTCTGGATCATAATGATGCATCACAAAACTTCCTCGCTTACCGAAATGAACAGAAACATAGATGTCCCCAGCATCGTCGCAGCACACACCAGTGGGTTTCACTGGTTTCCCGTCGATGGAAGTGCTGATATTGAACACTTCATTACCCATTAAATCCACACAAATAAATTTCCTGTTCTCGTAATGAGTAAAGAGCATATACTTATTGCTGCTTATAGCCAAATGCGTGAAATCACGAATCATGTCATGTGATATAGATGTAATCAAAGATCCATCCTGATGATGGAGACATAACACATTTCTTCCACTGTCAGCAACTGCTACCCGATTATTATTGTCTACAGCAATACCTTTCAGCACACTCTTTGAATGTCCCTCTGCGTCATCTTGTGAGGGTCTGAACTGACGAATAAATTCCAGATTATTGTCATACACCTTCACATTCTGTCTATCAGTAACCAGAAGCATGTCATCACTGGTCACTGCAACACCCCACGGTGATTTCAGTTTACCTTCCTCTGTCTCACTATGAACGCCTGTATTAGTTTTATAACATCCAGTTGAGGTGAATGTTGATAATCGTTTGCTTGTCATATCTACTACGACAATGTCTCCATTGCTGAAACAAGCAACTTCCGTGGCAAACTTGAATTCTCCGTCACCCTCTCCTTCCTTACCAAACTCTGTCTTCAGCTGCCATTTTTCTTCATCTAGTATTTCACCGAGATCTGCATCATGAACGACATCATAACATTTGAACCCGACGAATGACTGGCTATGCTGCGCCGATTCAAACTGAAGATCCTTGGGGAATTCTAAGTTATGCATAACCTTTGGCTTGAGGTCCAATAGCTCGAAATCGTCGGCTTGTTGCATTAAATCATTGACTGAAGCTATGATTTGCTCTGCTCGGTTCATCTTGTCACGGTTGTTGTTCAGTACAATCTGTTTCTTGAATGCTCTACCGAGTCATTGACGGCTTTAAACTGCTCTCTGCTTTCTTCAAACTTCAGACAAATACCTTCGACTTCTTTACGGTAGGATTCCACAGAATCTGTGATTTCACTGAATTCGTGTTCTGCTGTCCGGTGATCAAACGCGACACATTTTCCGCAGGCCAGCACCTGGCAAGTGTTGCAATAAAAACACAATTCCTGATTGATATGCTTAATGCAGTTAGGAGCATCGGTTTTCCTAACATCTTTTGCAGAGTCTTTGGTTAGACCCTCTTTTGACAGGATTCGATGATTCTTTGTTAATTTCAAACGCAAATGGGCTTTTTCACATTCCTGACAAATGTTTGCCTCACAGTCCAGACATCGCGAGACGGCTTCCAATCCTTCATCACATTGCTCGCATATCCGTGACGGCTGTGGTTTGTCTCCCTTTAGTTGCTCCTGCTTATTGACTTCATCGACAAGAGAACTTAAGAAAAAGCATTTTGCTAGACTTGACAAACCTTTATCTGGAACTGCCGTCTCCTGCCTGCAAACTGGGCAAACAATATTATCTGCCTTCGGATCCTGTTTTTCAACAAGTTCTTCAAGGCAATTTAGGCAGAAGCAGTGAAGACAATCCAGAATTTTCGGATCGGTAAAACGAGTGCAGCAGATTGGGCATTCAATGTGTATATGACTAATCTTGCACGTCTGCTCAGATAGGGGTGCTGCTTCAGCCATATCGCTTAATAACCACTGACCTGTAATACAAATAAAAGAACGTTGAAGCGTTATTAGAAAGAAATCTTTACTTACATCGCGCCAGCTCAGTAGTTCAGCCTATTAATTATTCTTATTTTGGTTGTACGTAAGCGCTAAAACCCAACCATTCATTGAAATGAACCTGTTTTACAACTAGATTTAAGCCCAAATCTAAAAACACATCTTTATGGAATTCACTTGTCTCACTATGTAGTAGGGTCTGTCCACACCAATGGGTTCAAAAGTGTGACATTTTAGAAAATCGTGGGACATTAATAATAAAATGAAGTACTTTGTCATATTTTTTCTCTGTACATTCCAAAGTTCCTTGGGGATTGTGCTTTTCACAAATTAAGACAACTTTCTCAGTAATTAAGTAATTACAAGGGATCTTCTTTAAGATGTTATGTTTGTAACGTGGACAGACATTTAACAAAGAAATTGACTAGAAGTACTAATAAAACGGATGTATTCACCCACATGTTGTCCATTTACAATGCTATTCCCCTAAGGATTGTTACCTGAAAAAATCAAGACAATCCTCCTTGTATTAAACAAAATAACAGGGGATCATTTTCAAAATTTGTCATAAATTGTCTGTCCACATTACATACGTGGTATATTTCATATGCTAATTTCTAAAATACCCAGAAGATGTCTTAGTTTTGGGTCATAACAATCCAAAAGGGGTTAGGGATGTAAATGAAAAAGCATTTCAGTATTTAATTCTATTATCACGTTCCTGTCAATCTTGAAACAAAATGTCTGTCCATCTTACAAACATAATGTCTTAAAGAAAGATGATCCTACAATTCCTTAAGTACCAATAATATTTTTTTTTTTTTGGTATGCACAATCATTAAATGCTAAGGAATGTTCAGGAATAGATTGAGACAAAATAGTTGGTTTTATTTGACCCTCCCATGTTACTCCAATAGTTATCATATGTACCCATTCGTGTGGAAAGACCCAGTACTAAATAACTGAAATACAAATTACTGGGATAAATATGGTTTTACTAGATGTTGATGTTGTAAAGCCCGTTTTAACCAGTAATTTCTGACAAATAAACCCTTTTTAGTTTCTGGGGGGTCACAATCTTTGTTTTTTTGTACAGAATTACCAACATCGCAGTAAACAAAAACTATACCGGTCATCTTAATGACGTCACAGTTTTGCTTGTAATGAAGAGAACAAGCACACCCTGAGTCCCTGAAGCTCGGTTCGAGCTGGATTAAAAAAAATCATCATCATAAAATATTGTATATTATTATTTTCTACTGCAATAATTTTTATCAACTCGCAACTTGTTAGACCCCCAAAAGCAGGGTGATGCTGTGCACCCTAGGGTGTGACTCCATTTTTGTGAAATCCCAGATCCGACACTGCCTGAATGCCCCCCCCCCCTCCCCCCCATTCGAAGTAGAGATCGACGCCCATGACTAATATCATTACTCCTTTTCTCTCTTAAGTCTTATGTATCAAACTTACCGTTCTCTAATTTATCCACAACAGTTTTCTAACTCGAATCCACCTGTAGTGATATGTCTATAACTAAACGTAACTAAACGGCAAGGTACATTTAACGGGAACGCAACAACTGTTTGTATGTATTCAGATGTCATGTGTATAGTAATCCTGTGTGTTTCATACACTTGGAAAACCTAAATTCTATTTCCGCGATTCATTGGGGTCATGGTTCATAACAATCAGTGGATGCCCTCGCGGATCATCTACGGATGCCTGTTGGTGCCATCAAGTTCATGGATTTGTTGTAACTTATTGGTACAACGTCGCGTATTATGTACATTATGCTGTGGTGTGTCTTCATTATGCTCGGTGCTGTGATGTGAACTTCATGATTTGTTCAAAACGTAAACTCCATTTGAAGCTAGGATTGCTCCGGGGTTGGTAGCAAAAGTGTGAAAAATGATGCTTTCGAAATAGTTTTTTTTTAAATTATTCCTGTGGTTAAGATGCGCTGACAAAATCCTCACGTGTGCATACATGAGTTCGTTGCCGATTATCCCCACGAATACGTTGCAAGCGTACTATAAAACACACCTATCGTTCAAGTCAACTCATATTTTCCACCAGATCATTATAACTTATCCATCAAAGTATGTAGCTGTTATGGTAACTCATATGTTGTTCATCAGTGAGATAAGTGATGAATGAGGGAAACCGTACGAGACGAAATAATTCACATCTTGTATTACACTTGTATTACTCCTACTTGGCTTGTCAATCAAACAGTTATACCCGAATACTGCTGCTATCCGCCATTTTGTTGATCAAGCTTTCCAGTGATATTATGTGGTCTTATAGTGTCCACTTTTGGGTTGAACAAAATATAATTTGCTGGCCAGTTTATCGTGAAACCCTACCAAAATGGAAATTGATGCTCTTGTAGTACACTGATCATTTGCTTGTAGTAGCTCTTTCCGACACTGTGTATCCACATCAATCGAGGTTAGGGAAAACAATTTTGTTCTAATTTCATCACCGCTAGTCTGGTAACTTTAGGAAAGGAAGTTGAACTTGAATGCACGCAAGGCTTTATCTTGAGCCTAGACGTGTTGTGAATGTGTTCACATCGCGCTGGCTGAACCTGCACACTATGCAGTGCAACTAAATTTCTCATACATATACTGGTGCAAGACTACGTGTCCGAGTGTTTCAGTGAGGGCGAGAACTTTCACCAAAATAATCTAGATTGATGTATTCAGATAAAATGCGAGACAAGAATGTCGTTGCCACTGCAGTTTATTGCATTAATCCCACCAGTAATTGAGTTTTAAATTCGTAGTCGAGCGTCAGAAAGTTATTTTTCAAAGTTTCTCGTGTACAGAAACAGCCATCGAAGTAAAACATATATAACTAGAGCTATAGAGTTTGTAAAAAACAAACTCGAGGTGTTTGGGATTCATCATGTTACTGCGTCATCAGCTAAAGTTGTTTAAAAATACATTAATTTAGTCTATTGGCTATGGCTGTCGCTCGAACACCTAAAAAACAAGAGTTACTTCAGGAGATATGTGTTTTTATGATATATAATGAAAAAAACATATAATGTGCTGAATAGATTAACTTCCGGTTCAGTCATCCCATATAATTTTAAATTCCTCCAAGCGAATTAAGTTTGAACTTGGTAAATATGGTTTTCTCTTCAGAAAGGTTTCATGACAAAACTCGCATTCGTGGTGCCAAGTGCGACTTGACAAGAGACTATGGCTACGGGAGTTAAGTTCGGCGTGTGACTTGACTACTAGACCACGGGGTGTGCAATGAAAATGTGTTCAGAAATTGAGTTTTGTGACACATATCAGGCATGAGCGTGGAAATAGTTTAATAGATCATTACATGTTAATTGCTAATATATAAATCCACAATCACGAAACTTGCCAGTTTGGCAGATATTTGCATTTGAATGACATGAAAATAGCGGCCTATTTCGGCCATTCTAAGAAAACTGTACATTTCAATGTGGACTTTTGTATAATTTGAATAGTTCACATGGGCTATGTTTTTTATGTTTGGAAGAGTTTGGAAAGGGGATTCCATATTTGGGGAATATTTGATGATGTCATTGTAAAGAAATGAACCAGTTTAAAAAAAAATGCGTTGAATAAAAGGTCTGAACCCGACTGCTCCCTGAACGTCTGATCCCCCAGTCTTCTACCCCTTACTCCCAGGGTATGATCCATGGTGTCGTGGGGTAGTATTCCAATTTAATTGATCATGTGAAAACATTCTAAATTGACCATACATTTCAATATTTTGGGGTTTCGTTTCAAATCCCCCATCTCCTTGCCTTGAGCCCCACCCTCTTTGGGCAACTCTGGATCTAACCCTGCCTACATAAAAGACCAATTATTTGTAAATCTTTTATCATCTTTAAAAAGTTCAGTATTGGTTATTAATTGTCAATGTTTAAATTGATAAAACACATTCTTCGTTAATACACACAATTAATAAGTTATTTAAATAACTGCTTTATTTTGTCATGGTCATGATACTCCTTTTCCATCCATTTTTGCACCTATCAATAATAATCCATTTCATACATGATAAAGGTTATCCAAACTTCAAGGTCTAATTTGCAATGAAAAGAATAAAAACAATTCTGAAGTACTAAATATTCCAACAAGTGAACCTGTAGTCCCTGGCATTAATTGTTTTTGGCTAGTATTGTTGAACCTTTAGCACACTTAAAAAAAGCCTTTTATTGGTGCATGAAAAGAACATGTACTTTCATGTAAAAATCTCTCTGCTTCTCCAGCACCTTCACTGCTGTCTATATATCAGTATCACTACATAATGTATCTGAGCCAACTGCAGTCTCTATACCAGTTCTTTGCAGCGAGAGATTGGCTGTACACCAAGTCAACTGTATTCTTAGTAAATGATCTAAGAATTACCAGCGTAGGAAATGTACTTTTCAGACGTGTTTTCAGATTGTGGGTCAACTCCAGTCAACTCCCTCCACTTCTTATACATACTTGATGAACTTACGATGTAATGACTTTGTGAAAATAATTTCATTGTTTTTATTATTCTCTTCTGGATGACTTCTTCACAGAATTTTATTTATGCATCATTGTACCAAATAGGTATTTTATCTGATGGATCTGGCCTTGTCAAGAATTGGGTACATACTCATTATAGCAAAGACAATGATAGCAAACTTCTAAACCCACAAGATCTTTATCTTCGATTTGCAAAAGTAACCTCTCATCATTCCGTTGGGCTGCTTCAAACAGTTGGCATGCAATCAAGGTTTGGCACTGTGAATATTTATCATTTGTTTTCCTAAATTTTTCTCGGTTTGTCAGGGAGTAAGTCTGATGAAGACCACTATTTTCTTCTCTGGGGTTCAGTGCTGCATTCTTACCGCTCGAGCTCATATTGACCTGAATATGTATGAAGAAAGAATGATAAATATTTAATAGAAATAGAGGAATAAGTGAGTAAGGGGAATGGGCATTGTAGACAAAAAAAGAGAGTGAAAATTAACAAAAGTAAACATACAAGACAAGTGTTGCACCCGGGTAATAATGAGGATTAATACACCAAGGTGGACATTAATGATGATGACTCTGTAAAAATAATGGTACAAAGACACTGGTGAATTGTTGCACAAAACTGCTTTCGATGTTTCTCCAAAGTCATCAAGCATGGTAATCATCAATACAAATATCATCAATTAAAATAACTATGTCGATACATCAATAAGGAAATCCTTATACAACATAAATCCGTTCTCGATATCAAAAATCATCATCATATAAATAATACAACAAGTCACTACTGACTTAATCCTCTAACTTCTCAGACTGCTCTAGAGCTTCTATTTGTTTTTCTGAGACCCTATGCACTGACTTGACTAATCCGGCTTAAGCCTGGTACCAACTGTTTATTGCACAGTCCATCAGTCAGACAAAGGAAAATACAAAGTCATACATGTTCATGTAGGCAACTAGACTCTGTTTCTAGAAAGCACATTTATAAAAAGATAAAACAAATTCTAGAAATCTACACTTTTAACCAAATAATTGCTGAAACATAATTAACTAAAACCTCTCTGTCTTAGAAGTATTCTAAGAGTTCAATCAAACTTCCAGACTATAAGCCTAAGAAACAAACCTTAAACCTTTCCTTTGAAATGTCAATATATCTCAATGTAACAATAAAACACACTGAGTGGTAGAAAGGATAACTTGTTACACTATGCAAGACCCAACTATGTATCAATATCCAGTAATCTAACCCTGAATTAGAAAAAGATTAAAGAACACGAGCATGGAAGACAAAGTTTGGACATGAGAAGGGATGGTACAAAAGCAGTAGGAAATGGATGAAAAAGATAGATTGGGAATGTTCACAAAGAACAACCAAGAAGAAGGATAAAAGGATTTAAAATAGAAAATGAGAAAGCAAAGGGAAATCTATACACATTTCTATAAAGAAACAATCCTCAAAATAACATGAGCCACACAAACCAAATGCCTAAAAACTATAACCTTGAGCAAAAGAACTCCATCTCTTTGTTCTCCGGCATATCCTGCCTGACTTTGTCTCCAGACAAAGATGCTCAACAATATGACAAACAACTATAAATTTCTTAAAAACTAGATCAATATTTAGCACTCTAGCAGGATGTTCTAGAAAAGTAAGTTAAAGATGGATAATAAAGATCAATCAAGAATAAAATAAAAGTGCACATACCTGTAAAAATAATGGTACAAAGACACTGGTGAATTGTTGCACAAAACTGCTTTCGATGTTTCTCCAAAGTCATCAAGCATGGTAATGGCTTGGGGGAACAAAGACTGCCAACTCACCAGTTCTCTGTACACAGGAAGTTGCATAACACCTTGAGGTTGTGCCACCACTGCTGTTTCATGCTACAGTGTGGACTAAAGCATTTTTACTGACATGAAACAGCCATGATGAACAATGCAAGTAGAAACCAAAACAATTAGGGGGTGGGCAATAAATGTCTGCCCAAGGCCTCTACACAAGGTAAACAGAAAAAGCAACATATAACTAGAAACAATTTTACTGTATACTAAGCTTGGGCGATAAACACGATATCAAATATTGCGATAACTTTTTTTATTCGATTACAATATCGAGAACCTATTTAAGTTATCGGCATATTGGCGAATCACGAATACAAATATATCATGATAAAATATAAATCGACATTGTGAGTCAAGTCAGATATTCCATGGAAATAAAATCATGTCTTTTGAGCTTTTAGAAATCAGAAACAAAAGCAAACTACGTCAGAAGTACATACACACTCTGCAAATAAATTTGCAATTGTAGAGGGTACATACCTGTGGTTATTGGCTCTAAAGCAATCATGAATGAATGCAAAAACGAACTGCGATATTATTGAAAACTGCAATATATGTTTGCCGATATATCGTGGATAAAAAAAATCGTTATCGCCCAAGCTTACTGCATACTTGAAACTTGACTGAATTTTTAGAAGGAATGTCGTATCCGACCGCCACTTTTTAAGGGTTTTGGGGGATTTTTTTTTGCAACCACTAACCAGTTAAAAAATATTCTATCGATTTTTGGTGGTACAGAAAGCAAACACTATCTTTAAAATCCACTTTTATGATGGTTTTCGGACTTTATTTCCCTTCTAAAAATCCTCCCCTTCAGAAAATAGAAGGATTCTATTAAGTATTATAGTTGCCACTGCACATGTACAATGACTGTGCTGGTCACTAATTGTAGAGTTTACGACATCAGACTGACATGACTGAGGAATTCATCGTATACCAAAATGGCTGATTTTTCATGAAATAAATATCCTGGAATAATTTGAAGTATATGTCCATCATCATCCATATGTTCTCCACCTTACGAGGTAGGTAAGATTACTTTATTGGTTATATTGAATGAGAAAAAGTGGCGGTCGGATACGACATTCTACCCGAATTTTTCAATATTTGCCTACCTTGATGTTTCAGTTTCTTCTTATTTCTTCCTCTCAGCCCTGCAAATGGCATGGAAGCATTTGTACCACTCAGAGTGGTACCCATAAATCTGTTAATCAAATGGTAATTAATTTTAGGAATGTCGGCTATTCATCCATACATGTCAGATAATAAATAATTAAGTAAGCATCCATCTTCATTATATACACTATGAAAAAATAACCCAAAACTTTAATTCAGCTTAAAATTCATTTCCATAATTATTCACACCGCCAAAGGTTGAATATTCTTAGCTCATGTACAAAGTTATGTTTGTGCAACTAGTATTACTTTTAAGTATCTGATAAAACTCCATTATAAAGATCCCATTTTTTCAACAGTGCTGATTTTTTCCCAAAAAAGTGCCCCTTTCAGGATTTTGATGGATTTGGGGTGGTTAGGGTTATAGTTTATTTTGTTGGTCAAGGTTATTTTGTTGGTCAAGGTAACTATTGAAACATGGTAACTATTGAAAATAATCACCAGGAATGATCTTTTTTTGAAATTGTCACTAAAAAGTATGATAATAATGTCAACAACAACACACACGATACTGAGGGACAGACCACAATGAGATATTAAAAGTCTGACGACATAAGTTAAATTGTCAAGGATATTTTTCATATAGGCCTAAGTCCAACTATTTTACCAAAAATATGTAGTCTGATTAGGTCCAGATATTTTTCAAATTCTTTTAACATTAATTCCTACATTACCTGTAACGTTAGCTGTAACAGAGATTCTGTGATCGTTCATTACCAGCGACGTATGTTATGTACGTTAGCTCCAACAGCCCTAACGTTAGACCATTCCTTGCTCGATGGTTAGACATGGACATTGGCAATATCACACTCAACCATACCGTCTATGGTCTATTGCTTCCATCCACTTGCACATGAAAGAAACTTTGTCCAACTCATTTCCAAAAATGATAACAATTTGGATTCCATGCTAGACAAATTATTATTAATAGTACATTTTCTGCGACGCATTTTCTGCAGACGGGCCCGACACTCAGGGAAGCCATTGTTTTTGCTGCTGCATGCTGCGCGTGCATGCATGGCAGGTCATGACCTGCGCGGTCTTCGTAAACTCGAACTATTCTATTCTAATTAGATAATGCATATACACACACTATAGGCCGATATGTCTGTGTGTAAGAGAACGTCAGTATGGATGTGCTTCTGAATAGTTGTTCGTTTAAACTTCTGTTTTCGACCGGAAGAAGAGGTCAAATCGGGCTCATGTTTGTGTAAGAAATGTGACATAGTTCAAGGTCTTTAAGATGATGCAAAGATTGTGAAAATATTTTCTGTGGTTCATGAGATATGATTTTTTGAAATCTTTAGAAATTTTCAACTTCCGGTTTCGACCGGAAGGAGAGGTCGGATTGGGGTCACGTCTGTGTACGAAAAATCACATAATTAAAGATCTATAACATGGTGCAAAGACTGTGAAAATATCGTTTGTGGTTCATGAGATATGATTTTTTGAAAATATTAAACTTTGATTTAGTGTAATTCGATATCTGATGATCTCACTATGACGTCACAATTTGACATAAAACTACATGTTAAGGTCTAACTATGTGTGAAGTTTTAAGGTTCTGTGAACTCTGCAACTATGTTTTTGTCTCTGGATAATTCTTATTGAGAAGAAGAAGAAGAAGAAGAAAAAAAAAAACGAACAATATCAAGAGGTGTTTGGGCACCAACCCAAACACCTAATTACAAACAAGTATTCATGCACAAGTATTTATTATTCCTTTTGCAAACGTGTATCAGTTTTGATTTTGTGTTCGTGGGATATGAATTTTCTTCGAAATATAAGCTTTTGTATTATGACAGAACACATACATAGAGGAATGTTGAAGATGCGTAGCTTACGTTTATATTAATCGCTCAAAATCAGTGGAAACATTTACAAAGTTAATTTTAATTCGGTCCCGGCATGTCCCAGCATTGGTAAATATATGGAACACCTTTACCAGTCCGTTCCGAGTACGCTGCTGCTGAATTATTCATAAACCTCTAGCAAATTAATAATTTATGTCTGCAAATTTATTTTAACCAATGACAGTAAGTAAAATGTTGGGCTCGTCTATATTTAAATAAGTGATACCATAACTAATTACTTATCTAATGCATTATGTATTATGGTTTCACTACCAAATCATTAGCGAAGAAAGTATAAGACCACAGAACGGACTGTGTTAGTCTACTGGGTGTAGGTGTTAGAAATGTTTCCCAGAAATTAAATCACTCGGGGGGGGGTGGGGGGATACAAACCCTGTTTGATTTGGTGGTTTGTCTGAGGCTCAATATTGTTATGGTGTGTGTCGTCACCACTACAGAACAAAGTCATTCATCCTGTTGAACATTGCACCCATTCACTGATTTTTTTATCATGATACAGCACAATGTTTTGTTTTGTAATATAGCTATTGTAAAGTGTCTAATGGTGAACAGTCATTATTTAGACCCTTTGTTAAACTTGTCTTGTTCTTGTTAAATGTCCTTTGATATCGTCTGTGTGATAATAACATGTTTAAATGTATTATTTATGATTTACTACAGACTGTAACTCTCTCACTGTCCATAATTATTTGCTGTGTGAATTAAGTGCCCGTAAACTATGACATAGAGTAGGCAAAAGCCTTCTGGAAACCAGTATACAGGTGATTCCACTTACTGGTTTTGAACGTGAAGCTCCATTATTAACCTATATTATAATAGGTTTTCTGCATATTTCCTAGCAACGTAAAAACATATAAGTATTTATCATTTTATATATGATGAGCACTGACTCATAAATATGTAGGCTTATCGTGCAACAAAAATATAAATAAATAAATAAATAACAAATCGTGTAAAAGAAAATATCCTCAAAATTGCTTGATCGTATTTCATGCAGTCAGCGCAAGCAGTGCACTTTCTCAATTGTTGTCGCCAGGTACTGTAGAGCAATTTAGTACTTTTTTAATATGTAGACAGAGGGGATATTGTACATGTTGTCACACGATGAGAAAGGAGTAAAGTATCAAATAAAATGTCTAACCATGGCTGGCAAAAGCTGCATTTCCCTCAGTCACAATGATTTTTTATTTTTTATTTTTACTGATTTATTGTTTGGGCAAATTTGTGTTTATAAAGTTAATTAAGGTAATTGATTGTTTAATGTTGCATATTTTATGGGTTACAAAGATGCAGTGTTAAAATTTAATAAGTATACATGTTTTATACAGTATGTCCCAAAAAAGTGTCACTCTAACTATTTCTGAAAATATACCAAAACCCCGAAATACATTTTGGAACTTTTTCAATTGCACAGATACTCCTAATCCTTGGCCTAAACACCTGTGAGTTTTATGTAATCACAGGTGTTTAGGCCAAGGATTAGGAGTATCTGTGCAATTGAAAAGTTCCAACATGTATTTCGGGGTTTTGGTATATTTTCAGAAATAGTTAGTGACACTTTTTGGGGGACATACTGTATAGACGATGTTACCAATAACATGCTTACAAAAAGAGCCCCAACGGTCAATCTGCACCGAACTCAAAATGTACACTGGTCTTTGTCAAGAAACCATAACATCTGATATTTTGAGATCTCAGCCAAAAAAATATAAAAAAATATGTGGAGAAGTACAAAATGTACAAACTCTAAAGGTAAGACAAAGTGTAAACAAGGCACATGGTACAGAACTTTAAAATGAATGTACATCATTTTTAATAATTCGGACATTTGATAATCTGGTATTTATATATGGATTGGTGAAATTCTTGCGTCGGGAGATAATAATCTGGTATTTGTTGTACCTTCTCTTTAAAGGCAGTACACAATTTTAGCAAAATGTTTGTAAATGCATAACTTACAGCAAGAGATATGTATACAAGTTTAATCTTATTTCGTTCTGTCGTTAACGAGAAGATAGTAAAAAATCCTTCAGATTGTTTCTAATCATTCCAACGTGGAATTTCTTCGAATGACACAAGTAACTTTAGACGAAATAATTTTAAACGATAGCTCCCGATACATAAATATTTCAAGGAATGTCCGATACCATCGTCAACTTAAAGATCATACAAAATGGTAAATATTTTCAACCCTGTTTTAAAAAGTAAGTAATTATAAGTAGGAATTACCAAAAATAAGACTTTAATTATTTTTATTTAACCCTTCAAAAAACCTATGGAAATGTACTTCGCCACTGCCGCGAACGACAGGCCCAAAACAAAAGCCGTCGGGGACACTTTCACTGAGCCTATTTTGATGACGTACATTTACGGGAGTCGTTTCGTACCCAAGTCGTTTCGTACCCAAGTCGTTTCGTACCCAAGTCGTTTCGTACCCAGGCTTCATAGCACAGTAACAAAGGGTTCCAAGTCCTTTTATATTGAACAACAATGTGACTGTCAATCACTGTTGAGGGGTTCACGGGAAATGTGTTGTCGCTGCGGTTTGTTTCGTTTGGTAACGTGCGGCATGTCAATCATTCTGCCTCGGACTTGTGCATAATGTTTTTTTTGCTTGTCATTTTGAATGACCGGCCGGTGAATTAATACCTCATTAATACGGCGGTGTCTTTGATAAACTGAGGTTGGTCATTGGTTAAACCATCTTGAACTGAGCGTCTGGTTGGTTGATAGAATTATACTCAGGATCCTTCTGAGGTCTATAAAAAGTCTCATCGAGCAGAATCTATCATTCTGTGTCAAGACAAGATTCCAGTCAAGTCAAGATTCAAGAACTTTCCAGCTCAAGTCAAGATTCAAGAACTTTCCAGCTCAAGATGCCTATCAAGTATCCTTGCCTCTTCTGTAAGAAGTCTGTCCGCACCACGTGGCTGGAAAGCTCAACCTGGAGCCCACGCGACTGGTCGGTGTTTATGAGAAGCATTCGCACAAACAACGACGTGGAGGGCTGGCACCGGAGACTAAATGGGCGGGCAGGACGTCACACCGTCCCATTCTACAACGTCGTCATGCTCCTGCATGCTGAATCCAGCTACGTTAACGTCCAGCTCAAGCTCGTAAAATAGGCGAGACTGTGCCGGAACCAGCGGCGGATGTACCGGCAGGTTCAAGGAAAAATCTTCAAGTTGTGGGACGACTACCAAGCCGGCCGCCTCACAACATCGGGACTACTGGCAGCCTGCAAGTGACAGGTCCAGCCCTGTAAGCCACAACAAGCCAACAACAAACAAACCGGTCCTTTTCAGGACCACCAATTCTATAAAGAGAGATTGATACCATGCATTAAGTGAAGAATAAAGACGGAAATAAATGTGTTTTTCTCCACAGGTTAAAAAAAAAATTATGCAATGCAATTTTTTTCCCCGTTACTGTACAAACAGTGCCAAACTGATCACAAAATTGATCACTGATTGAAAAAAATTGAAAATTGAAAAACAATCATAATAAAAAGAAATGCAAATAATGCTGGGAATAGATTTTATTACAATTTCACAAATTCAAATTCATTATTGCTTAATCATAAAATTTATGGGAAAATAATTATTTAGTAAATCCAAAATAATCAAGACTTGAAAATTATAGAAAAGGGAAGACAGTGATAAATTTGCAAAAACAAATAATAATAAAAAGAAATGCAAATAATTCTGGGAATAGATTTCATTATTAGATTTTATTTCATGCTGGTAATTGAATTTATTAAATCCAAGCTCAAAAAAACCAAACGAAACAAACCGCAGCGACAACACATTTCCCGTGAACCCATCAACAGTGATTGACAGTCACATTGTTGTTCAATATAAAAGGACTTGGAACCCTTTGTTACTGTGCTAGGAAGCCTGGGTACGAAACGACTTGGGTACGATACGACTTGGGTACGATACGACTTGGGTACGAAACGACCGACATTTACGGGAGGGCGAACGCAAATGTTTACTGCGGTACGTTTTGTACACAAAGCATATCACATCGCGTACAGCTGCAAAAATAAGTTTACCAATTACGACTCCCAAAAGTTTCCAAAAGTAGTACTGACCAATTGTGTTGTTCATCATCGTCATTTGATGGAGATTATACTGATGCCAAAGCCAGTGATATAAGTGACATAGAATCGTATCAATTAAGCCCAGAATGGATAAACCGGACGAAATCCTTGCGAAAATGGCGAAGCCGAAGGAAGTTCTTGAGTCCGGCATAAGCGCTCATATCGATGGTACCCTATTTTTAGTGCTTTTTACGAACAAATATTCTGAGAGCAACTAAAGTTTTGAATGTCCAGTATTTGATTCGTTGAATTTTGTTCTCAAGAAAGTTAATCTCACTGCAAAATGTGTCCAAATTGTTCTTGTTTTGTGCCGAAAAAAAAAAACATCCTTCGGCGATCTTGCCGGTGCACGGACGCACACACAATACATGAGTTGCACGTCAAGGTGAATCCCATACACACATGTACATGTACGACCATGGACAACACGGCGGCAGCCAGACCATTGTTAAGACGGCTCCTGTTGAGCTCCCGTAAAAGTACGTCATAAAAACAGGAAAAATGTTTGCTGCTGCCACGGGCCGCAAATGTCCAACAGACTTCGCGGATGTCAACCGCTGGAATGTTGGCTGAAAATCATGATTTTTTCAACAATTTCTGATTTGTTTTAATGTTTTTATTTGGAATTGCAAATAAATAACTAAATACATACTGAACGATTTTGAGTAAATAAATCAAGGCACTTTGTATGGATTATCGTTTTATGTGATCATGTAAGTTTTTCAAGAATACCAATAGTGGATAGTGGCTTCAAATGTAAACAGCTGATACATGGTCTATACAACATCGAAAAGGACAATGTTTGAGTTTACGCGTGATATTAAGATATTCCGATACAATTTAGGCTGACCACATTTTAATGAAACTTTTCAGTAATCAGTAAATTACGACCATAAAAGCCCGCCCAAAAGTAATGGCAACAAAAGTGTTTATTACATTTTCATTATGAATTAGATCCATGGGCCTACAGTCACCTGTTGACGTATGTTATAACGCTACCGTTAGAATAATTTGTTGTTTTGACTTGTTGAAGTTTTATTGTTTTAACAAGCAGCCGAATTTTGGACTCCAAGTCACAATAATCATACCCGCTGAAAGATCTTGACGGAGTGTCTATCAGCAACCACAAGGTCACCGGTAGGACTAAATGTCATGCCTAAAGGATTATACAATCCATGAGCTACACGGCTGATGTGTACTCCCTGTGCATCATAATGATGTATCTCACAGTTTCCTTGTGTACTGTAATGAAGAGAAACATAGATGTCCCCAGCATCGTCGCAGCACACACCGCTGGGTTTCACTGGTTTCCCGTCGATAGAAGTGCTGATATTGAACACTTCATTACCCATTAAATCCACACAAATAAATTTCCTGTTCTCGTAATGCGTAAAGATCATATGCTTATTGCTGCTTATAGCCATATACGTGAAATCACGAATCATGTCATGTGATATAGATGTAATCAAAGATCCATCCTGATGATGGATACATAACAAATTTCTTCCACTGTTCAGCAACTGCTATCCGATTATTATTGTCTACAGCAACAC
Source organism: Zoroaster sp. YZ-2022 (assembly GCA_029582265.1). NCBI lineage: Eukaryota > Metazoa > Echinodermata > Asteroidea > Forcipulatida > Zoroasteridae > Zoroaster > Zoroaster sp. YZ-2022. The sequence continues at coordinate 9,726,463 of CM055829.1, read as the reverse complement.
CAAACAGTGCACTCTTTGAATGTCCCTCTGCGTCATCTTGTGAGGGTCTGAACTGACGAATGAATTTCAGATTATTGTCATACACCTTCACATTCTGTCCATCAGTAACCAGAAGCATGTCATCACTGGTCACTGCAACACCCCACGGTGATTTCAGTTTACCTTCCTCTGTCTCACTTTGAACGCCTGTAGTTTTATAACATCCAGTTGAGGTGAACGTTGATAATCGCTTCTTGAATCTACTACGACAATGTCTCCATTGCTGAAATAAGCAACGTCTCGGGCAAACGTGAATTCTCCGTCACCCTCTCCTTCCTTGCCAAACTCTGTCTTCAGCTGCCATTTCTCTTCATCTAGTATTTCACCGAGATCTGCATCATGAACGACATCATGACATTTGAACCCGACGAATGACTGGTTGTGCTGTGCCGATTCAAACTGAAGATCCTTGTGGAATTCTAAGTTATGCATAACCTTTGGCTTGAGGTCCAATAGCTCGAAATCGTCGGCTTGTTGCATTAAATCATTGACTGAAGCTATGATTTGCTCTGCTCGGTTCATCTTGTCACGGTTGTTGTTCAGTACTTTCTCATATATAGCACCTCTTTCTTGACCGATCTGTTTGACTTTATCTTGGAGGAGTTGAGATTTATTTATGATTTTAGCTATCTCCTGTTCCTCCTTCGCGGAAATATCACGACAAGCTCGGGCCATCATCAATCGCAATCTGTTTCTTGAATGCTCTACCGAGTCACTGACGGCTAGTGTTCTCTACTCTCTTCAAACTTCTTGAAAATGTCTTCTACTTCTTTTCGGTACGATCGAACAGAATCAGCGATGTCACTGTATTTGTGTTCTACTGACCGGTGATCAATTGCTGCGCATTTTCCACATGTGAGAATATGACAGGTGTCGCAGTAAAAACACACTTCCTGATTGATGTGCTTAATGCAGTTTGGAGCATCAGTTTTCCTGAAATCTTTTGCAGCGTCTTTGGTTAGACTCTCGTTTGACTGGATTCGATGATTTTTAGTTAATTTCCATCGCAAATGGGCTTGTTCGCATTCCTGACAAATGTTTGCTTCACAGTCCAGACATCGCGAGACGGCTTCCAATCCTTCATCACATTGCTCGCATATCCGCGAGGGCAGTGGTTTGTCTCCCTTTAGCTGCTCCTGCTTATTGACTTCATCGACAAGAGAACTCAAGAAAAAACAGTTTGCTAGACTTGACAAACCTTTATCTGGAACTGCTGTCTCCTGCCTGCAAACTGGGCAAACAATATTATCTGTCTTCGCTGTTTTTCAACAAGTTCTTCAAGGCAATTCAAGCAGTAGCAGTGAAGACAGTCCAGAATTTTCGGATCGGTAAAACGAGTGCAGCAGATTGGGCATTCAATGTGTATATGACTAATCTTGCACGTCTGCTCAGATAGGGGTGCAGCTTCAACCATGTTGCTTAATAACTGCTGACCTGTTATACCAAAAATAAGAAAGAAAGTGTAAAGTGGCACACGAAAAGAATAATAATCTGATGAATCAATTAAGGCAGTGCCAGTTATCTAGATACATGTACCTGACCCAAAGTGCCAATTAAGGCTGTGCCAGGTATCTAGATACATGTACCTGACCCAAAGTGCCAATTAAGGCTGTGCCGGGTATCTAGATACATGTACCTGACCCAAAGTGCCAATTAAGGCTGTGCCGGGTATCTAGATACATGTACCTGACCCAAAGTGCCAATTAAGGCTGTGCCGGGTATCTAGATACATGTACCTGACCCAAAGTGCCAATTAAGGCTGTGCCAGGTATCTAGATACATGTACCTGACCCAAAGTGCCAATTAAGGCTGTGCCAGGTATCTAGATACATGTACCTGACCCAAAGTGCCAATTAAGGCTGTGCCGGGTATCTAGATACATGTACCTGACCCAAAGTGCCAATTAAGGCTGTGCCAGGTATCTAGATACATGTACCTGACCCAAAGTGCCAATTAAGGCTGTGCCGGGTATCTAGATACATGTACCTGACCCAAAGTGCCAATTAAGGCTGTGCCGGGTATCTAGATACATGTACCTGACCCAAAGTGCCAATTAAGGCTGTGCCGGGTATCTAGATACATGTACCTGACCCAAAGTGCCAATTAAGGCTGTGCCGGGTATCTGGATACATGTACCTGACCGAAAGTGCCAATTAAGGCTGTGCCGGGTATCTGGATACATGTACCTGACCCAAAGTGCCAATTAAGGCTGTGCCGGGTATCTAGATACATGTACCTGACCCAAAGTGCCAATTAAGGCTGTGCCGGGTATCTAGATACATGTACCTGACCGAAAGTGCCAATTAAGGCTGTGCCGGGTATCTAGATACATGTACCTGACCGAAAGTGCCAATTAAGGCAGTGCCGGGTATCTAGATACATGTACCTGACCCAAAGTGCCAATTAAGGCTGTGCCGGGTATCTAGATACATGTACCTGACCCAAAGTGCCAATTAAGGCAGTGCCGGGTATCTAGATACATGTACCTGACCCAAAGTGCCAATTAAGGCAGTGCCAGTTATCTAGATACATGTACCTGACCCAAGGGTGCCAATTAAGGCAGTGCCGGGTATCTAGATACATGTACCTGACCCAAAGTGCCAATTAAGGCAGTGCCAGTTATCTAGATACATGTACCTGACCCAAAGTGCCAATTAAGGCAGTGCCGGGTATCTAGATACATGTACCTGACCCAAAGTGCCAATTAAGGCTGTGCCGGGTATCTAGATACATGTACCTGACCCAAAGTGCCAATTAAGGCTGTGCCGGGTATCTAGATACATGTACCTGACCCAAAGTGCCAATTAAGGCAGTGCCAGTTATCTAGATACATGTACCTGACCCAAAGTGCCAATTAAGGCAGTGCCGGGTATCTAGATACATGTACCTGACCCAAAGTGCCAATTAAGGCTGTGCCGGGTATCTAGATACATGTACCTGACCCAAAGTGCCAATTAAGGCTGTGCCAGGTATCTAGATACATGTACCTGACCCAAAGTGCCAATTAAGGCTGTGCCGGGTATCTAGATACATGTACCTGACCCAAAGTGCCAATTAAGGCTATGCCGGGTATCTAGATACATGTAACTGACCGAAAGTGCCAATTAAGGCTGTGCCGGGTATCTAGATACATGTACCTGACCCAAAGTGCCAATTAAGGCAGTGCCAGTTATCTAGATACATGTACCTGACCCAAAGTGCCAATTAAGGCAGTGCCGGGTATCTAGATACATGTACCTGACCCAAAGTGCCAATTAAGGCTGTGCCATGTATCTAGATACATGTACCTGACCCAAAGTGCCAATTAAGGCAGTGCCGGGTATCTAGATACATGTACCTGACCCAAAGTGCCAATTAAGGCTGTGCCGGGTATCTAGATACATGTACCTGACCCAAAGTGCCAATTAAGGCTGTGCCGGGTATCTAGATACATGTACCTGACCCAAAGTGCCAATTAAGGCTGTGCCGGGTATCTAGATACATGTACCTGACCCAAAGTGCCAATTAAGGCAGTGCCAGTTATCTAGATACATGTACCTGACCCAAAGTGCCAATTAAGGCAGTGCCGGGTATCTAGATACATGTACCTGACCCAAAGTGCCAATTAAGGCAGTGCCAGTTATCTAGATACATGTACCTGACCCAAAGTGCCAATTAAGGCTGTGCCAGGTATCTAGATACATGTACCTGACCCAAAGTGCCAATTAAGGCTGTGCCGGGTATCTAGATACATGTACCTGACCCAAAGTGCCAATTAAGGCAGTGCCGGTTATCTAGATACATGTACCTGACCCAAAGTGCCAATTAAGGCTGTGCCAGGTATCTAGATACATGTACCTGACCCAAAGTGCCAATTAAGGCTGTGCCGGGTATCTAGATACATGTACCTGACCCAAAGTGCCAATTAAGGCTGTGCCAGGTATCTAGATACATGTACCTGACCCAAAGTGCCAATTAAGGCAGTGCCAGGTATCTAGATACATGTACCTGACCCAAAGTGCCAATTAAGGCTGTGCCGGGTATCTAGATACATGTACCTGACCCAAAGTGCCAATTAAGGCTGTGCCGGGTATCTAGATACATGTACCTGTCCCAAAGTGCCAATTAAGGCAGTGCCAGTTATCTAGATACATGTACCTGACCCAAAGTGCCAATTAAGGTAGTGCCGGGTATCTAGATACATGTACCTGACCCAAAGTGCCAATTAAGGCTGTGCCGGGTATCTAGATACATGTACCTGACCCAAAGTGCCAATTAAGGCTGTGCCGGGTATCTAGATACATGTACCTGACCCAAAGTGCCAATTAAGGCTGTGCCGGGTATCTAGATACATGTACCTGACCCAAAGTGCCAATTAAGGCTGTGCCGGGTATCTAGATCATGTACCTGACCCAAAGTGCCAATTAAGGCTGTGCCGGGTATCTAGATACATGTACCTGACCCAAAGTGCCAATTAAGGCTGTGCCGGGTATCTAGATACATGTACCTGACCCAAAGTGCCAATTAAGGCTGTGCCGGGTATCTAGATACATGTACCTGACCCAAAGTGCCAATTAAGGCAGTGCTGGGTATCTGGATACATGTACCTGACCGAAAGTGCCAATTAAGGCAGTGCTGGGTATCTGGATACATGTACCTGACCCAAAGTGCCAATTAAGGCTGTGCCGGGTATCTGGATACATGTACCTGACCCAAAGTGCCAATTAAGGCTGTGCCGGGTATCTAGATACATGTACCTGACCGAAAGTGCCAATTAAGGCTGTGCCGGGTATCTAGATACATGTACCTGACCGAAAGTGCCAATTAAGGCAGTGCCAGTTATCTAGATACATGTACCTGACCCAAAGTGCCAATTAAGGCTGTGCCGGGTATCTAGATACATGTACCTGACCCAAAGTGCCAATTAAGGCAGTGCCGGGTATCTAGATACATGTACCTGACCCAAAGTGCCAATTAAGGCAGTGCCAGTTATCTAGATACATGTACCTGACCCAAAGTGCCAATTAAGGCAGTGCCGGGTATCTAGATACATGTACCTGACCCAAAGTGCCAATTAAGGCAGTGCCAGTTATCTAGATACATGTACCTGACCCAAAGTGCCAATTAAGGCAGTGCTGGGTATCTAGATACATGTACCTGACCCAAAGTGCCAATTAAGGCTGTGCCGGGTATCTAGATACATGTACCTGACCCAAAGTGCCAATTAAGGCTGTGCTGGGTATCTAGATACATGTACCAGTGCCAATTAAGGAGGGTTATTCTAGATACATGTACCTGACCCAAAGTGCCAATTAAGGCAGTGCCGGGTATCTAGATACATGTACCTGACCCAAAGTGCCAATTAAGGCTGTGCCGGGTATCTAGATACATGTACCTGACCCAAAGTGCCAATTAAGGCTGTAGTATCTAGATACATGTACCCCAAAGTGCCAATTAAGGCTGTGCCGGGTATCTAGATACATGTACCTGACCCAAAGTGCCAATTAAGGCTGTGCCGGGTATCTAGATACATGTACCTGACCGAAAGTGCCAATTAAGGCTGTGCCGGGTATCTAGATACATGTACCTGACCCAAAGTGCCAATTAAGGCTGTGCCAGTTATCTAGATACATGTACCTGACCCAAAGTGCCAATTAAGGCTGTGCCGGGTATCTAGATACATGTACCTGACCGAAAGTGCCAATTAAGGCAGTGCTGGGTATCTAGATACATGTACCTGACCCAAAGTGCCAATTAAGGCAGTGCTGGGTATCTAGATACATGTACCTGACCCAAAGTGCCAATTAAGGCAGTGCCGGGTATCTAGATACATGTACCTGACCCAAAGTGCCAATTAAGGCAGTGCCGGGTATCTAGATACATGTACCTGACCCAAAGTGCCAATTAAGGCAGTGCCAGTTATCTAGATACATGTACCTGACCCAAAGTGCCAATTAAGGCTGTGCCGGGTATCTAGATACATGTACCTGACCCAAAGTGCCAATTAAGGCAGTGCCAGTTATCTAGATACATGTACCTGACCCAAAGTGCCAATTAAGGCTGTGCCAGTTATCTAGATACATGTACCTGACCCAAAGTGCCAATTAAGGCTGTGCCAGTTATCTAGATACATGTACCTGACCCAAAGTGCCAATTAAGGCTGTGCCAGTTATCTAGATACATGTACCTGACCCAAAGTGCCAATTAGGCTGTGCCAGGTATCTAGATACATGTACCTGACCCAAAGTGCTAATTAAGGCAGTGCTGGTATCTAGATACATGTACCTGACCCAAAGTGCCAATTAAGGCTGTGCCAGGTATCTAGATACATGTACCTGACCCAAAGTGCCAATTAAGGCTGTGCCAGGTATCTAGATACATGTACCTGACCCAAAGTGCCAATTAAGGCTGTGCCGGGTATCTAGATACATGTACCTGACCCAAAGTGCCAATTAAGGCAGTGCCGGGTATCTAGATACATGTACCTGACCCAAAGTGCCAATTAAGGCAGTGCCAGTTATCTAGATACATGTACCTGACCCAAAGTGCCAATTAAGGCAGTGCCAGGTATCTAGATACATGTACCTGACCCAAAGTGCCAATTAAGGCTGTGCCGGGTATCTAGATACATGTACCTGACCCAAAGTGCCAATTAAGGCTGTGCCGGGTATCTAATAATAATAATAATAATAATAATAATAATGTATAGATTTATATAGCGCACGTATCCACCAACTAAGTGGCGCTCAAGGCGCATTATATTATTATCCCTGCTCATAAGGCTCATAAGGCTCATAAATCATTCCTGAAACCATCTCAGCTCCCTGGGGAGTATACAGCTCAATTGCTGCCATTTCTAGCGCATAGAGAGCAAACCATCTCTGCCTTCACAGGTACCCATTTAACCCCTGGGTGGAGAGAAGCAATTATGGTTAAGTGTCTTGCTCAAGGACACAGGTGTCACGGCCGGGGCTCGAACCCACACTCTGCTGCTGGCAACACCAGAACTTGAGTTCAGTGCGCTAGACCACTCGGCCACGACAATCCACTTTTCGTGCATTATACAACACACGGGACCTACGGCTTTACGTCCCATCCGAAGGACGAAGCCGTAGTACCTTGTTAAGTACCTTGCTCAAGGATACAAGTGTCACGACCGGGGCTCGAACCCACACCCTGCTGCTGGCAACACCAGAACTTGAGTTCGGTGCGCTAGACCGCTCGGCCACGACACTCTAGATACATGTACCTGTCCCAAAGTGCCAATTAAGGCTGTGCCGGGTATCTAGATACATGTACCTGACCCAAAGTGCCAATTAAGGCTGTGCCGGGTATCTAGATACATGTACCTGACCCAAAGTGCCAATTAAGGCAGTGCCAGGTATCTAGATACATGTACCTGACCCAAAGTGCCAATTAAGGCGGTGCCGGGTATCTGAATACATGTACCTGCCCCAAAGTGCCAATTACCGCGGGGCCGGGGATCCAGATACATGTACCCAAAGTGCCAATTAAGGCTGTGCCGGTATCTAGATACATGTACCTGACCCAAAGTGCCAATTAAGGCTGTGCCAGGTATCTAGATACATGTACCTGACCCAAAGTGCCAATTAAGGCTGTGCCAGGTATCTAGATACATGTACCTGACCCAAAGTGCCAATTAAGGCTGTGCCGGGTATCTAGATACATGTACCTGACCCAAAGTGCCAATTAAGGCAGTGCCAGGTATCTAGATACATGTACCTGACCCAAAGTGCCAATTAAGGCAGTGCCGGGTATCTAGATACATGTACTTGACCCAAAGTGCCAATTAAGGCAGTGCTGGGTATCTAGATACATGTACCTGACCCAAAGTGCCAATTAAGGCTGTGCCGGGTATCTAGATACATGTACCTGACCCAAAGTGCCAATTAAGGCTGTGCCGGGTATCTAGATACATGTACCTGACCCAAAGTGCCAATTAAGGCAGTGCCAGTTATCTAGATACATGTACCTGACCCAAAGTGCCAATTAAGGCAGTGCCGGGTATCTAGATACATGTACCTGACCCAAAGTGCCAATTAAGGCAGTGCCAGTTATCTAGATACATGTACCTGACCCAAAGTGCCAATTAAGGCTGTGCCAGGTATCTAGATACATGTACCTGACCCAAAGTGCCAATTAAGGCTGTGCCGGGTATCTAGATACATGTACCTGACCCAAAGTGCCAATTAAGGCAGTGCCAATTAAGGCAGTGCCAGTTATCTAGATACATGTACCTGACCCAAAAGTGCCAATTAAGGCTGTGCCAGGTATCTAGATACATGTACCTGACCCAAAGTGCCAATTAAGGCTGTGCCGGGTATCTAGATACATGTACCTGACCCAAAGTGCCAATTAAGGCTGTGCCTGGTATCTAGATACATGTACCTGACCCAAAGTGCCAATTAAGGCTGTGCCAGGTATCTAGATACATGTACCTGACCCAAAGTGCCAGTAAGGCTGTGCCGGGTATCTAGATACATGTACCTGACCCAAACTGCCAATTAAGGCAGTGCCGGGTATCTAGATACATGTACCTGACCCAAAGTGCCAATTAAGGCAGTGCCAGTTATCTAGATACATGTACCTGACCCAAAGTGCCAATTAAGGCAGTGCCAGTTATCTAGATACATGTACCTGACCCAAAGTGCCAATTAAGGCTGTGCCGGGTATCTAGATACATGTACCTGACCGAAAGTGCCAATTAAGGCTGTGCCGGGTATCTAGATACATGTACCTGTCCAAAGTGTGAATTAAGGCAGTGCCAGTTATCTAGATACATGTACCTGACCCAAAGTGCCAATTAAGGTAGTGCCGGGTATCTAGATACATGTACCTGACCCAAAGTGCCAATTAAGGCTGTGCCGGGTATCTAGATACATGTACCTGACCCAAAGTGCCAATTAAGGCTGTGCCGGGTATCTAGATACATGTACCTGACCCAAAGTGCCAATTAAGGCAGTGCCAGGTATCTAGATACATGTACCTGACCCAAAGTGCCAATTAAGGCAGTGCCGGGTATCTGGATACATGTACCTGACCCAAAGTGCCAATTAAGGCAGTGCCGGGTATCTAGATACATGTACCTGACCCAAAGTGCCAATTAAGGCTGTGCCGGGTATCTAGATACATGTACCTGACCCAAAGTGCCAATTAAGGCTGTGCCGGGTATCTAGATACATGTACCTGACCCAAAGTGCCAATTAAGGCAGTGCCAGGTATCTAGATACATGTACCTGACCCAAAGTGCCAATTAAGGCAGTGCCGGGTATCTAGATACATGTACCTGACCCAAAGTGCCAATTAAGGCAGTGCCGGGTATCTAGATACATGTACCTGACCCAAAGTGCCAATTAAGGCTGTGCCGGGTATCTAGATACATGTACCTGACCCAAAGTGCCATTACCGAGTTCCATTTTTGGTTCCTGTTTCCCGTAAACGACTTTTAAAAAGATTGAACATTTAAGCCACACAAATGGAAGTCTCCGATCATTTGTGTGTGTGTGTGCGTGCGTGCGTGCGTGCGTGTGTGCGTGTGTGCGTGCGTGTGTGCGTGCGTGCGTGTGTTTGCGTGTGTGTGCGTGTGCGTGCGTGTGCGTGCGTGTGCGTGCGTGTGCGTGCGTGTGCGTGCGTGTGCGTGCGTGTGCGTGCGTGCGTGTGTGTGCGTGCGTGTGCGTGCGTGTGCGTGCGTGTGCGTGGGTGTGCGTGCGTGTGCGTGCGTGTGCGTGCGCGTGCGTGCGCGTGTGCGTGCGTGTGCGTGCGTGTGCGTGCGTGTGCGTGCGTGCGCGTGCGTGCGCGTGCGTGCGTGTGCGTGCGTGTGCGTGTGCGCGCGTGGGCGCGCGTGCGTGCGTGTGTGCGTGTGTGCGTGTGTGCGCGTGTGCGTGTGCGTGTGCGTGTGCGTGCGTGTGTGTGCGTGCGTGTGTGTGCGTGTGTGCGCGTGTACGTGTGCGTGTGTGTGTGTGTGTGTGTGTGTGTGTGTGTGTGTGTGTGGGGGGGGATGCTATACGAGTCGTTTTTAATATAGAGGTGGGAAATTATTACAGTAAGTCCACATTTAATATGACAAGAGAAACTTATGTTCATATTGGTTATTTTATACATTCGGGAGTATTTATGTGTTTTACAAATTGTTTACGGGTACCCGGGTATCCGAATGTTTCCAAATGCATATGCGGTTCCCGAAATAACCGAAAACGCAGAGCTTTAGAATCAACCAGCCGAATTTAACCCATTTTGGCATTGAAATATTGAGTAAGACGCATAAAATCAACAAATAAATATGAACAAGACTGAACAGGAGGATGTGGCTGGCAATTTCCAGTAATGGTGGTCATTATTGTATTCTCATAATGTTGTGGGCCACTTTCATTTAGTTAACAACACAAATCGATAAATATGTACACCCTCAAACAATGATATGTTTTGCAGATTCAAAATGCTATAGGCCTAGTCTTTCTCTTGGTCTCAAACTATCTGTGCATATGTTGCCCATGTATATGTAAATAAGCCAATAATTGAGATGGAATTAACGCTTGTGTAAGTGTTCCCCCACGATATTTTGTATTATCTCCAGAATGCTATATTTTGTGATGACAACCGTTTATTTTGAACAGGTTCATTGGAATTTTCACTTTGTATTTGTAAATTCTAGCTGTAAAATGCAAATAGTAATTCTTTTTGCCAAATATATCAATAAACAGCATACATTTACATCATAAATGCACATGATTATGTCTGCATTTACCAACATTAGCGGTAATAGCACAATGGAAAATAGCGGTTGTCTTAGGTGACATCACCCCGTATTGTTTGTAATGACGACCAATGGAAAACGAAACAAAAAAGGGAAATTTGCAAAACATAATTTATTTAAATGTATATCGTGGTCTATTACGGTGACCTACGGACACGTTTATGACCTCATATGATAGATCTCAACATCTGACGTTTTATGAAGTTGGGCTGAAGATTAAAGAAACATTGATCAGGTAGACCTTGATCATTGATCATTGATCAGGTAGACCTTGAATGATACGGGGGGGGGGACAATTTCATGGGATATCAATCCTTGAATCATGCTTATTAAAAAAGGAACGGGTATTTATGCCTTGCTTTGTTATTTGGAAGAAAACAAAAATACTAAATCATTTTACCAACTCATGCGAGGCCCAAATTAATGTTTTTGGCCATACAACTTTGAGAAGCATGCCTTCACCCCTTCTCCCTTGGGTCTAAATATGTCACTGTTCGATATAATTATACAAAATGACAACGATGTAACTAAATTCAAGTACGCCTATGTGTACGTTGTTGTTCTTTTTCCCTTTTGCACTCATACTCATTCTATCATTACTATCACGGTGGGTGCAAACCTATGTTTAAAGCACGATGTTTCTATCCAGTGCATTGCACCTACCATTATTGTTTTTCTCGAGATGTCCTCAACAATTTTTTCTGTCACGTCCAGCAAGTTTCACCTATGGTTTCACCGAGTAACGGATGGACCTCAACGGATTGACATCAATGGTAAACACGACATGCAGGGGTTATGTGTGAACGGGTCTTGTCGAGTAGGTGTTTCGTAGAGCAGAAAAAAACCAAATGCTATTTTCGTCGCACAATGAGCAGGTCATGGTTCATGGTAACAGCGGCTGCCATGGCGGATCATCTACGGATGCCTATTTATGCCATAACGTTCATTCCTGGTTCTATGTACAACGTCGCATACAACAAAGTACAGCTTATCAACGATAAGCAAAGTACAGGTTGTGTTAAATATTACCATGTATATGCACTGTACAACAACATACCAAACAGGCGTTTGGTAACAATTTACTGAGCATTGATGTTAATTAATTACCTCATTGATGAGTAATTCACCGAACTCCTAAGTAATCCACTGTCAGGTTAATGTACAAAATTCACCGGTAAATTGTTATAATATAGTCGCGATGAGCAGGGCCGTAGTGCGAGGGTATAATATTGTATAATATAGTTATTATACACAGACTTATGTTAAACAGGCTCATCCCCCATATCCAGAGGCAACCCTTTGGGATGTACCCCCATGAAAAGTCACCAACAGGACTACCAACAAATGGAAAACTCAAGAGCTCTGATACCTAAAAAACATGTAATAGTTTGAGCTGCTATAACATTCCCGTTAAAAGACGTAGTTTACCTATAGAGAAACTGCATATTCGGTGTTTTCGAGTGTTTGCAGAAAACACAGAATCACTGGGACACTCGGGTTTACGAACTTGAACCAATGAGTTCCTGTTTACAAGTGCAGGTAATTTATGTAACAAGATGTTCCATATTTTGCAAGAAAAACAAATCGTACACTCTTTATTAATAGGTATTCCGTTCATGGACTGATTTCTCATTCAACTGGTTTGAATCTTTGGATCACCGAAGCTGTAAGATCATGGCTATTGCGACCCCAGAAGACCCAGAAATATCATTTTGGTCTGAGTGAAGTCAGCCTGAGGGCAGAAACAAATGTCTGTAATATCTACGTGTATGTTTTTCTCTTGTATATTATTATTATTATTATTATTATTATTATTATTATTATTATTATTATTATTATTATTATTATTATTATTATTATTATTATTATTATTATTATTATTATTATTATTATTATTATTATTATTATTATTATTATTATTATTATTATTATTATTATTATTATTATTATTATTATTATTATTATTATTATTATTATTATTATTATTATTATTATTATTATTATTATTATTATTATTATTATTATTATTATTATTATTATTATTATTATTATTATTATTATTATTATTATTAAACAAGTCAATAAACAAGTCAATTTTCCTTTAATGCTTAAAATGTAATTTCTCTTTTGAAAGTTTATATATTGGATTCGTAATTCTTTAATAACCGAAATGATCAAGTTTTAATATAGTCCTAACATAATTATACTTAGTGTTAATTAAGCCGATAATTGAGTTAATCCTACCCAGAAATAATGATGACCGAGGTGCTGTCATTGAAAAAGTGCATTTATCGCAAATTCGCTTTTAGGAAAGATATAGAAAGAGTACTCTTTCGTTAATTCCACATAAGAATTAATGCAACAATCCTGAATGTATTTTCACTATACTCTTTTTAAAGGGGCAATATCGTTACGATCAATACGACATGGAATCGGAGTGCTAGATTTAGATTAACTGAAAATAATACATACCCCACATGATAAGGTCATATTACCGTTGCTACTGCATAAATGAGCCAGTACTTTTTTAAGACACCGATTTCATGCCTTGTTCAAAGTCTGTTCTGATCGTGACAATATTGTCCCTTTATTGACAGAACGTTTTGATCAAAAACTTCCACAGTTTGGTTATTTTAATATTGATACAAAGAGGGTATGTATACTTGATTACATATCGTGTAACCAACTATAACCAATGCTATACCTTTCCGTTAGGCCTGTTTATGCCCTTTGGTTGATTAAACTTGTTTTGTTATTGTCAAATTTATATATCCTAGGATATCGTTTGTAAATCTCTCACTGTCCATAATCACTTGCTGGGTGAATCAATTGTTCATTGGCTATGACATAGAGTAGACGGAAACTCTGGAAACCAGGTACACGCTAAGTGATTCCCCTCATTGATTTCCAACGTTAAACCCTATTATTGGTCTACATTTTAATACGTTTTCTGCGTCTTTCCTTCAACGTAAATACATATACTTTATTTAAAATTTCATATATACTGAGCATTGCCTCAGTTTTCATATCGTGAAAACAAATAAATAAATAACAAATCATGTTTTCGAAAATATCCTTAATTACTTGATCGTATTTCATGCAGTCAGCACTTTTTTAATTGTTTTATAGACAGAGCAATCTATACCTATGACATAAGACAAAAGACATATACTGGTACTTAAGACAGAGGGGATATCGTAATGTTGTCACACGGTAAGCAATTACTACCAAATAAAATATTTGTAATATTATTATCATTTGTTTGGCATTTAATAAAGATTTCTGAGACAATTATTGCTCAAGTTTAATATTGCATATTTTATGGGTAACAGATACAATGTTTAAATTTGATAAATATACTTGGTTTTACTATAGTAAATATGATTTTTGTCTGCCAATAATGTTGAAATCATATACGGCACTTTAATGGGAAGGTACAGCATTGGTAATCTGGTAAATATAATACATTCTCCAAGGCCTTTGTGTAAAGAAAAAATGGCTGATGCCGGACTCGAACCCGCGACATCTCGAATACCATACGAGCGCTCTACCAACTGATCTAACCAGCCCCTATTTTGGTGGGCGGTCTACTTAAAATACCAATTGTCTATTGCTCTCTCTCTCTATTGGCATAAGTGGACCGCCCACCAACATAGGGGAAAAATTATGCGACCAAACCGTTCCGATCCGACGCGCCTTGATCAAGGCTAATACAGTCATCGCTAAAATAAGTTTTAATAGTGTTTGCTGTATACAAGCCTGATTGTGTCAATCAGTCTGTGAATTAACGAATTAAATAAGTTTATCAATTGGACTCCACGTCACATTACTTATACCCGATGAAAAATCTTGACGGAAAACGTATCAGCAATTACAAGGTCACCGGCAGGAGTAAATGTCATTCCTAATAGAATACACAATCCATGAGCTACACGGCCGATGTGTACTCCTTTTGGATCATAATGATGTATCTCAGTACCTTCGGTACCGTCGTTATGAAAAGAAATATAGATGTCTCCAGCATCGTCACAGCAAACACCGGTGGGTTTGACTGGTTTCCCGTCGATGGAAGTGCTGATGTTGAACACATCGTTACCAGTAACATCCACACAAAGAACCCTGCTGGCCTCGTAATTTGTAAAGATCAGACGCTCCTTATTACTAACGGCTATATCACATAGATCATCAATCATTTCATTGAGTATAGTTGAAGTCATCGATCCATCCAGGTTATGGAGAGAGAGAGCAGTTTTCTTTCACTATCAGCCACTGCTACACGATTATTCTTGAGATATGCATAGAAGTTTATTTTATTTCATTATAGTCTATTTTATTTTATATCTTATTTCGTTCTGCCGCCTAATGAAAATAATAGTAAAAATACTTCAGATTGTGTCTATTCATTCCAAAGTTAATTTTAGAAATTATTTTATTACTTTTACTAAAACGATATTACCCGATATATAAATAAGTCAAGGTAGTATGATACCATCATCGACTGAACATCAAGAAAGTTCCATATAAAATTGTGATCATTTATGTTTTTTGAATAATAATAATACCAATAGTGTATAGTGGTTTTAAATATAAATAGCTGATACATGGTGTATACAGCGTCTAAACGGGAAGTGTTTGAGTATTTTAGATATTCAGATCAAGCTTATCACATTTTAATGAAACCATTCAATAATCAGTGAATTTCAACCCAACAATACCGGCTCAAAAGTAATCAATATGGCAACAACTGTGTTTTCATTAAACGAATTAGACCCATATTATCAGTCAAGTGTTGACGGCTGTAATAACGCTACCGCTAGAATACTTTATTGTTTTGACTTGAGTTTTAGTGTTTGATGTGAATTAACAAGCAGCTGAATTTTACAAGTTTATCGATTGGACCCCAGGTCACAGTAATCATACTCGGTGATAGATCTTGACGGAGTATCTATCAGCAACCACAAGGTCACCGGTAGGACTAAATGTCATGCCTAAAGGATTACACAATCCATGAGCTACACGGCTGATGTGTACTCCTTCTGGATCATAATGATGTATCTCACCACTTCCTACGTTAACGTCAGTATGAACAGAAACATAGACGTCCCAAGCATCGTCGCAGCACACACCGCTGGGTTTCACTGGTTTCCCGTCGATAGAAGTGCTGATATTAAACACTTCATTACCCATGAAATCCACACAAATAAATTTCCTGTTCTCGTAATGATTAAAGATCATATGCTTATTGCTGCTTATAGCTAAAAACGAATCACGAAACATGTCATGTGATATAGATGTAATCAAAGATCCATCCTGATGATGGAGACATAACACATTTCTTCCACTGTCAGCAACTGCTATCCGATTATTCTTGTCTACAGCAATACCTTTCAGCACACTCTTTGAATGTCCTTCTGCGTCATCTTGTGAGGGTCTGAACTGACGAATGAATTTCAGGTCATTGTCATACACCTTCACATTCTGTCCATCAGTAACCAGAAGCATGTCATCACTGGTCACTGCAACACCCCACGGTGATTTCAGTTTACCATCCTCTGTCTCACTTTGAACGCCTGTAGTTTTATAACATCCAGTTGAGGTGAATGTTGATAATCGCTTGCTTCTTGTATCTACTACGACAATGTCTCCATTGCTGAAATAAGCAACGTCTCGGGCAAACTGGAATTCTCCGTCACCCTCTCCTTCCTTGCCAAACTCTGTCTTCAGCTGCCATTTCTCTTCATCTAGTATTTCACCGAGATCTGCATCATGAACGACATCATGACATTTGAACCCGACGAATGACTGGCTATGCTGCGCCGATTCAAACTGAAGATCCTTGTGGAATTCTAAGTTATGCATAACCTTTGGCTTGAGGTCCAATAGCTCGAAATCGTCAGCTTGTTGCATTAAATCGTTGACTGAAGCTATGATTTGCTCTGCTCGGTTCATCTTGTCACGGTTGTTGTTTTGTACTTTCTCATATATAGCACCTCTTTCTTGACTGATCTGTTTGACTTTATCCTGAAGGAGTCGAGATTTATTTTTGATTTTAGCAATCTCCTCTTCCTCCTTAGCCGAAATATCATGACAAGCTTGGGCCACCATCAAACGCAATCTGTTTCTTGAATGCTCTACCGAGTCAGTGACGGCTTTAAACTGCTCTCTACTCTCTTAAAACTTCAGACGAATTGTTTCGACTTCTTTACGGTAGGATTCCACAGAATCGGTGATTTCACTGAATCCGTGTTCTGCTGTCCGGTGATCAAATGCGACACATTTACCGCAGGCCAGCACCTGACAGGTGTCGCAGTAAAAACACACTTCCTGGTTGATGTGCTTAATGCAGTTCGGAGCGTAAGTTTTCTTGACATCTTTTGCAGCGTCTTTGGTTAGACTCTCGTTTGACTGGATTCGATGATTTTTAGTTAATTTCCATTGCAAATGGGCTTGTTCGCATTCCTGACAGATGTTTGTTTCACAGTCCAGACATCTCGAGACAGCTTCCAATCCTTCATCACATTGCTCGCATATCCGCGAGGGCAGTGGTTTGACCCCCTTTAGTTGCTCCTGCTTATTGACCTCATCGACAAGAGAACTCAAGAAAAAGCAGTTTGCTAGACTTGACAAACCTTTATCTGGAACTGTTGTCTCCTGCCTGCAAACTGGGCATACAATATTATCTGTCTTCGGATCCTGTTTTTCAATAAGTTCTTCAAGGCAATTCAAGCAGTAGCAGTGAAGACAATCCAGAATTTTCGGATCGGTAAAACGAGTGCAGCAGATTGGGCATTCAATGTGTACATGACTAATCTTGCACGTCTGCTCAGATAGGGGTGCAGCTTCAGCCATGTTGCTTAATAACAACTAACCTGTTATACAATAATAAGTAAATAACAAAGCGTTACATGAAGGTAACTATTTAAATCTGATGAACCAACCACCCGAATTTAGTATTGTTGCATCAAAGGGTAAGATTCGTAGCAGTAATTTGTATTGAAATATGTAGAAATTTGAGTAAGACACTTAAAATCAGTAAATAAACATGAACAGAACTGAACACGGGAATGTGGCATTTTTCGGCAATGCTGGTCATTATAAAGGATTCACTTATGCATCGTAATGGGTACCTTCCGATAAGAAAAGTCGATATTCAAACCCTAAAAACATGCAATATTTTGCAGTTTGAAAATGCTGTATTTTATTTGTAATAGGGAAGTTAAATTTGTACTAATTGAAAGGGTTTTACTAATGCCAGTAAACACTGTTGGCAACATGTATTAACCTTAGCAGGTCTGGAAGGGAGGTGCACATTGTGCCCCCATGGTGATATTTTTGTTAATTATATCTCCAGAACGCTTCTAACAACCACGGTTAAATTGTCTGATCCTCTCATGAACAGATCCAATTGAATTACCCCACTTTTTTAGTGGTAGATACTAGATGCAAAATGTAAAATGTAAAATATTTTTATTTTTTATTTTTTTATTTTTTGTTGTTGCCATTTTCAACATTTGTTATTAAGTTTTATGAGAGTTTTGAATTCCAACATAAATACCAGTGGCGCACCCAAGGGGGGGGGGTCTTGGGGGGCTCGAGCCCCCAAGGGCCCGCTGATGTTTTAATTTTTTTAAAGAAGGAGCCAGGAAAGAGAGCAAAATCTGAGCCCAAGTCTTGTCTACAGAGGAGTTCGGCAAGGAGTATAGGGCAGTGGTACAAGGGATGGGGACTCAGGAGACTCAAGCTCCCCTCCAAAAGTTTTCCATTTATTCCACTCACTATTATATTTTACGGCGTTGCGTATGCATGTGCATGTAAGCTTGAAGGGCCACCAGTATATATAACAAGCATTTTTACACATTCTCCCCCCCCCTGCCATGGTGCACCCTGATCAGGAGCAGCTTTACTTAATTTTATTTTCATTTTCTGTTGTCCGTTTCTCTTGTTGAGGTCGTTGACTGTCGTTGAGGTTACTCGTAAAATTTAAACAGGCACATTATAATCAACTCCTTTCAGTTTGTACCCAATGGCCCAGGATTGGGTTTTAATTTACAAAGATTATGTGACACTCTTTTATGAAACACCGATTGGATAATATTGGGATTTGGTTTTGCCGCCAAATTCGTGTTTGAAAAAATTTAGTTCCGCCCGGAATGATCACAAACTTTACGTCCACGCAATGAAAGTATTTAACTATAGAAATCTTGCAGACGAAACAAGCTCAAATTCTTTACATCAAGAGGAGGAAATTATATGGAAGGTAAAACCCTACGAGTCCGAATCATGCCATAATGTCTTCTTTTTATGACTAGAAACCACCAGGAAACATTTAACATGTGCCGTAGGTTCACTGACGAGCACGACTAGGGACATGGCTGCAGCCGCGCATGGCAGTTATGGTTTGGGTCAACCATGTCTCTCCCATTATGGATTTCAAATAAAAAATATTTGAGCCCCAATCAAATTCTGGGTGCGCCACTGATAAATACTGCGATGGATCTGATTATGTCTGCATTTACTGCACAAATAATCAGGTTTTTTTGTTCTAACAAATCGAAATAAGTCACAGTATATATTTCATTTAATGAGGACAAAATTTGTGCCAAGTATGATAAATATCCAAGTGTGATAAATGTCACTTATTTTCAACCGTTGGTTATAACCAACGGTTGAAAAATAAGGGATATTTTGGAAACATACTTTATTAGAAAAAAAAGTGTCCTCTTACGATGACCTATGGAAATGTTTATGACCTCATCTGAAAGATCTCAATATCCTTGCGACGTAAGCTAACAAACATAACGATGCTCATTCTCATTATTGTTGAATTGGACCAGGTGAAACCTGAAGGATAACTCAAAAAATGTCACGGAGTCAAGCGGAACATTGCATCCCACCTCAGACATGCTAGGCCAACCCTTATTGTATATAATTAGAAAGGAATGGATGTTATAAATGCCATTCTGTATTATTTAGTTATTTATTTGAAAGAAATCAGTAAATACTACATCATTTTACCAATTCTCGCTCCTAGGTTTTATGCCCTTAATGCAGGCTATCAAACTTTGAGGAGCGTGCGTCCACCTCCTCCCGTCGGGTCTATCTGTCACTGGAAGACATATCAAATATATGAAACTAATTCTACTAAAATAAAGTACGCCTACTTTGTACAGTGTTAAACTTTTCCCTTCTATAATCATTACTATCACAGTGGGTACAAAGTTATGTTTAAAGCACGATGGTTTATATTCAATGTATTATACCTACCATTATGAAATATTCTCGAAATATCCTAAGTATCTCGTGTGCAGTAAGTTTCACCCACTACTGGATACATACAGTACATATACTTGATAGAAACTGTAAGAGGCAAGGTATAATTAACGCAAACGCGACGTGTAGCAGGTCTGTCATGTAGTTAACGGTTGATACAAAATAGGTGTTTCTCAGAGCGGAAAAACCAAAATGCTATTTTCGTCGCACAATTAGAAGTTCATGGTTCATGGTAACAGTGGCTGCTACGGATGCCTATTTATGCCATAAAGTTCGTGACTTCAAGAACAGTGTTCTTCTTGTACAGCGTCGCGTACAGTTTTAATTACACAGGTTGTGTAAAATACTACCCTATTGTAGATATACTATAGAATAAAATCCTAAACACGTGTTAGGTAAAACATTACTAAGTAATTATATTAAATGTTACTTCGTTGAAATTGTATGAAATTGTAATATAGGAGTCTACTCGTGAGGTAATACTTTTTTGTGGAAGTCAAAATGCCGACTGACTTCAGCGCCAGTACTAAAAATAATTGAACATCTTCAAAATCCCCCAGAAATGGGGAGGGTGGTCGCGCGAATAATCACCGAACGTGGGGGTAGATATCTTCCCCTGAAAATAAATTACATAGGGCAAAACAAAAATACAAATACGAGCCTGTTTTATTTGGTGGTCTATCTGCCGACTAATTCAGTATACATTAGACTTTGGAAAGTGTAATCGTCACCAAGGAAAGAAATGTATTATATTAATTAAAATGTTTTGTTGCAAATTATTATTTAATGCTATAATAATAACTAGGTAATAATGCAAATTGTTTAATGTTGTAATTATACCTATGTCTTAGGTCATTATCTCTTAGATTCATATTACATATCATATGGCTAACAAAGATTCGATGTTTAAATTTGAGATTTTATATATCATAAAACTATGAAATGTTTCATCACAAACCGTGTGCATGTTTGTGAGAAAACAACGAAAAACCGCTACAAGTTTTTAAGTTTGTTTTAAAAACAAAATGGCGGATTTGACATTTGACAAGATGAAAGCTATCACTTTAAAGGAAATAATTCCTTGGGATGATTGAAACGTGTACAAGCTTTACACTAATAAATTGTTTAGATAAAAATTCGTTTATTTGATAATCTGGTAATGACCAATGTAATATTGATTCCCTTTAATGTAAACATCGGCTGTTGCATTGTCTATATACACAGCATCGATCAAAAAGGCCAATGTTCAATGGTACATTATCATTGATATTGAGATAATCCTGTCCGATTCAAGCTTATTCGGTAATCACTGAATTTAGGTAAAACTTGTATCTTTGCATGGTGAAGAGGATAAGTAAGTAAGACTATTTGCGGTGACACCACGTGAAATTCTCTATTGCATAATGCACGTGAAGTGGATTGTCGTGCGGTCTAGCGCACTGAACTCAAGTTCTGGTGTTGCCAGCAGCAGAGTGTGGGTTCGAGCCCCGGCCGTGACACCTGTGTCCTTGAGCAAGACACTTAACCATAATTGCTTCTCTCCACCCAGGGGTTAAATGGGTACCTGTGAAGGCAGAGATGGTTTGCTCTATATGCGCTAGAAATGGCAGCAATTGAGCTGTATACTCCCCAGGGAGCTGAGATGGTTTCAGGAATGATTTATGAGCCTTATGAGCCTTATGAGCAGGGATAATAATATAATGCGCCTTGAGCGCCACTTAGTTGGTGGATACGTGCGCTATATAAATCTATACATTATTATTATTATTATTAGTTCTTTTCAGAACTAATTACTACCGGTACTCAATAGAGAATTTAACATGGTGTCACCGCAATTAGTCTTACTTACTTAATCACTGAATTTGTACACAGAAAAGGTGGCCCTAAGTATTTGATGCAATGCTGATGGAGACCTATGGTATATTGCTCCAAAATCCACTACAATTATATTCTCAAGGCACAGTCACATCAGAGCAATTAAAAAGAGTGGGGGGTGGGTCTCGGATGATGTGAGAGTACTACAAGTTTTGGATGTGAGTGGTAATTATTCAGAGAGAGTGTCTCACTGAGTTTGTTTTTAGAACGCATGCATTCCCGTTTTGGTTGAGAAGCTTGGAGAGATTTGGAGGCGCTGGGTAAATGATGTATCGAAAGGTGAGAAGAAGAATTTAAAAAATGATCGTTTGCTCGACAGAAAGCCAGTGAAACTGTGTGAGAATAGATGTGATGTGTTCAGTGGACCTTTTCGGGTGATGATACGTGCTGCAATATGTTAAAAACGGTTGAGCCTTTTAGTTTGAATATTAAGTAATCCAAACAGGAGAAAGTTATTAATAACAAGACATATGCGTTAATAAAACATTCGGTTGCTTCTTGGATGACCGTTAAGTTCCTATTTAGTAAGGCATGATCTTATCTTACACTGGTTTTATCATAGGATTCTAACACTAGATCTGAAAATAATCAGTCCAGGAAATGCAGACTTGTGTTTATTCAGGGATCGTGTAGTATTCCAAATGTTCCGTAAAAATGAAATTACACAGTAAAACCGGCCTAACTGACAACGTTTTATTGAAAATCGACAGGTCTGTATATAATGTTTTTTAAATGAATGTTACACCATAAAGAAGGATAAATTGTCTACAATATAAAGCAAAAACGAAAATTATAGCATAAGCAATTAAAAAGATATGATTTAAAGAACACCGGAAATGGCATGATTTTGCTGTCGTCTTGGCAATATTCTGCCGTGTGTGACGTTTGTGGTTTAAGTTTCGTCAAGAAATTCTTATTCATGGAGGTATGCGGACTTTGTGACATTGGAGATGTAGTTACTAAGTGTAATATTAGTGTCGTTCATGAATTTAGAAGACGGGGATATAAAAGATGAGCCGATGCTAATGTACTGAATGTTGATTTTGTTGAGTTGCTGTTTAGATCTTAAAATTATGTTTTAGCATCATTTAGCTTTGAGTGTGTGCCATCAAATACAACAGTGAGGGATCAATTAATGATGGCAAAAACTGATGTTAATGCATGTCCATTTATAAGCATATATCTATACCACCAAATGTTGACATCTGTACAGATGATTTTTTTTAAATATAACTTTCAAGTTTGAGTGTTTGCCGTGTACCAGTCTGACTGTAAATTAACAAGCAGCTGAATTTCAAGTCTATCGATTGGACCCCAGGTCACAATACTCATACCCGCTGAAAGATCTTGACGGAGTTCAGATCAGCAACCACAAGGTCACCGGTAGGACTAAATGTCATGCCTAAAGGATTACATAATTCATGAGCTACACGGCTGATGTGTACTCCTTCTCGATCATAATGATGTATTTCACCGTTTCCTTGTGTACCGTAATGAACAGAAACATAGATGTCCCCAGCATCGTCGCAGCACACACAGTTGGGTTTCACTGGTTTCCCGTCGATGGAAGTGCAGATATTGAACACTTCATTACCCATTAAATCCACACAAATACATTTCCTGTTCTCGTAATGAGTAAAGATCATATGCTTATTGCTGCTTATAGCCAAACGCGTGAAATCACGAATCATGTCATGTGATATAGATGTAATCAAAGATCCATCCTGATGATGGAGACATAACACATTTCTTCCACTGTCAGCAACTGCTACCCGATTATTATTGTCTACAGCAATACCTTTCAGCACACTCTTTGAATGTCCCTCTGCGTCATCTTGTGAGGGTCTGAACTGACGAATAAATTCCAGATTATTGTCATACACCTTCACATTCTGTCCATCAGTAACAAGAAGCATGTCATCACTGGTCACTGCAACACCCCACGGTGATTTCAGTTTACCTTCCTCTGTCTCACTTTGAACGCCTGTAGTTTTATAACATCCAGTTGAGGTGAATGTTGATAATCGCTTGCTAGTTGTATCTACTACGACAATGTCTCCATTGCTGAAACAAGCAACATCCCGGGCAAACTTGAATTCTCCGTCACCCTCTCCTTCCTTGCCAAACTCTGTCTTCAGCTGCCATTTCTCTTCATCTAGTATTTCACCGAGATCTGCATCATGAACGACATCATAACATTTGAACCCGACGAATGACTGGCTATGCTGCGCCGATTCAAACTGAAGATCCTTGTGGAATTCTAAGTTATGCATAACCTTTGGCTTGAGGTCCAATAGCTCGAAATCGTCGGCTTGTTGCATTAAATCATTGACTGAAGCTATGATTTGCTCTGCTCGGTTCATCTTGTCACGGTTGTTGTTCAGTACTTTCATATATGCAGCACCTCTTTCTTGACCGATCTGTTTGACTTTATCTTGAAGAGAGTTGAGATTTATTTTTGATTTTAGCAATCTCCTGTTCCTCCTTAGCCGAAATATCACGACAAGCTTGGGCCACCATCAATCGCAATCTGTTTCTTGAATGCTCTACCGAGTCAGTGACGGCTTTAAACTGT
Organism: Zoroaster sp. YZ-2022; assembly: GCA_029582265.1. Lineage (NCBI taxonomy): Eukaryota > Metazoa > Echinodermata > Asteroidea > Forcipulatida > Zoroasteridae > Zoroaster > Zoroaster sp. YZ-2022. The sequence continues at coordinate 9,701,951 of CM055829.1, read as the reverse complement.
TCTCTGCTCTCTTCAAACCTTTGGCAAATCTCTTCAACGTCTTTACGGTATGATTGAACACAATCAGCGATTTCACTTAACTCGTGTCCTGCTGTCCGGTGATCAAACGCGACACATTTCCCGCAGGCCAGCACCTGACACGTGTCACAATAAAAGCACAATTCCTGGTTTGTGTGCTTCCTGCATGTTTGAGATTCAGCTTTTCTGGTAACTTTTGGAGAGCTATCTTTTGACGGGGCTTCGCATGCTGTGACAATTCGATGAGTTTTGGTATTTTTTAATCGCCCATGGGTTTCTTGGCATGTTTGGCAGAATTTTGCGTTGCATTCTAGACACTGAGAGATGGCTTCCAATCCTTCGTCACATCCTTCACAAGTCGTTGTGGGTAATGCTGTATCTCCTTGGCACTGCTCCTGTCTGTTGACCTCATCGACAAGAGAACTCAAGAAAAAGCAGTTTGCTAGACTTGACAAACCTTTATCTGGAACTGCTGTCTCCTGCCTGCAAACTGGGCATACAATATTATCTGTCTTCGGATCCTGTTTTTCAACAAGTTCTTCAAGGCAATTCAAGCAGAAGCAGTGAAGACAATCCAGAATTTTCGGATCGGTAAAACGAGTGCAGCAGATTGGGCATTCAATGTGTATATGACTAATCTTGCATGTCTGCTCAGATAGGGGTGCAGCTTCAGCCATTGTCGCTTAATCACTAATGACCTGTTATATGATAATAAGTAAAATGTAAAGTTGTATATGAAAATTAACAAATTAAATCTGAAGAACCAACCAGCCGAATTTAACCGATTTTGTATTGGAATATTTGGAAATTTAATAAATCGCTTAAAATCAACAATAAACATTTTCAAGACTTAACACTGAGATATGGCATTTTCCGGCAATGGCGGTCATTTTTGATTGATCATAATGTAGTGTTGTGGGTCATTTTCAGTGACACAAATCGATATGTTTACCCTCATTATGTTTTGCAGATCCGAAATGCTGTATTTGGATTAATACTGTTGTAGGCCTATGTCTACTCATATTGAATAGCGGAAGGTAAAATTTACTATAAGAGTCTAAAAGCCAGTGTACACTGAAGTTGGTAAAATGTATGTACACGTAGTAAATAAATGCATACTTCATGTGGTCGAATTAATCCAAACAGGTTTGAGATGGATGTGCACAATTGGTATTTTTGTTTATTATATGTGACCCGCTCTACGAAAAAGGGTATTAAGTCGCGCTATGCTATTACACGTAAAGGGAGACTGGTGAACAAATCTTCACAAACTTTTTTTTATTTTATGGTTTGTTGGCTTCTAATAATATCAATATTTTCAGATATATATTAATATTGATGAATAAAGATTTAAAAAAAACGTTTTTGTGTGCATTGTTTTCGTCTTTTGTTTTCTCCAGAATGCAAAATTAAAGCTTGTAATGTGGCCAATTCAACTATATATATAACAATTTTTTTTATTTGTGCGACATAATGCCCTTTTTTGTAGAGCGGGTCACATATCTCCAGAACGCTTCGTCAGATCACGTTCAAATTGTCTAGCTTTTCTTAACTAAGCCTATTTGTAGGACCCTCTCATACCACAGTCAAAGATGTGGGAGTATCAAGGATTGCAAACGTTTATATTGAACAGGTCAATTGAATTTCTACTTTATATGAATTTGTAAATACTAGCTGCAAAATGCAAAATCTGAATTATTTTGTTTTTGCCATTTTCATGGTTTGTTGTTATGATTTATGAAAGTATATTGCCCAATATATGAATTTACAACATAAATAGTACTATGATGCGATTATGTCTGTATTTACTGTTAAAAGTTTGGGTAAAAATCTTCACTGATCAAGTTTTCTGAACAACATTACCAACAATGGCGTTGACAGCACACATACCAATGGATTACAGATTTTACTCTGAGGGTTAATACCAGTAAACACATCATTAAATGCATCATTACTTCATGTAAATCAAGAGACGTATACAGATAAACAAAATGTGAAAGATTCGTCATATTTCATTGTCTTGTTAACGAGAATATAGTGAATATGCATTCAGAATATTCAAGTTGGGAATTAATGACTAAATTTAATTTGAAAAAAAAATTGTATTGCACACACTTGCACCTCAGATAGAAAATGTCAAGAGAGCTATAGGTTTTGTACTATCGTCAACTTTACACCAAGTACGTTACATTAGACCTATATCTGTGTTTGTTTATGTTTTTCGAGAATACCGATTGTACGTGTAGGGGCCAATAAATGGTTGAAATTGCAACCTAGGTTTCCCCCTTGGTAATTAAGATCAGATGGACCCTGAGGGAAAGTAAGAAAAGGCAACAACTAAAAAAGTGGGATCGGTTGCAGGGTTCAGGAGATTTGTCATGGGAGATCAAGGGGACCATCATACCCCGCCTCATGCCCCAGGCCAGCTAGACAACACTAACAACTAAACCATTTACCAATTTTTCCCAAGTTTCCTAAATATGAGGCCCAAATTAAGGTTTGTACCCCCTCTCTTTATAAATGGCCTAGATCTGCCACTGAAAGACATCATTATCATACGTAGTAACATTTATGTTAGGAACGATTGAATGAAACTAATTTCTAGTAGGCCCTAGGCCTATTATTTTGTCACGTTGTCTTTCCTGTATGCTATACTAATAAAAGTAATATCATAACTCCCATATCGGAGGGCATTGTATATGTTTGCAGTTCATGTATTCACGAGCCTTTCTCTCATGATCATACTTACCATTAAGAATTCTTCTCTAAATATCCACAATAGTGTTCTAACTCATATCCACCAAGTCGTGATAGGCCTATAATTGACGACAAGAAACGGTAACCAAACGGAGGTATAATTATTCGGGAACGCGACAAGTGTTTGCATGGATTGATGTGTTCTGTAAAGCAGTAGCCTGTGTGCTTCTCATTGCTGGAAAACCCCTCAATCTATTTGCGTTGTTCAATGAGGTCATGTTTCACGATAATCTACGGATACCTATTGCTGCCATCGTGTTCATGTATTTTTTATTGTACAACGTCGCGTATGCTGTGATGTGTCAACATCATAATTTGTTCAATACAATGACTGCATTTATTTGAAGCTAGGGATTACTCCAGGGTTGGTAGCAATGATAATTTTACACTTTTGAAAAAATTATGTTTTCGAAATACTTTAGGTTAAGGGCAATGTTTTTGAATTATTGCTTTATTTAATGTATATGAATCCGTTTCCCATAATCCCAACGAACATGTTGCAAAACTCTGCATATCAAACATACAATAATACAGCAGTGAACTATTTCCCATGTATCGCATCGCAAAATGCGGCGTAATTTGGACAATCTGCGATGGAATTTCAAACAATACATCGCAGATTTTGCGATACAAATTGCGACAGATTTTTTAAATATTGTGGTTTAATAATAAACATGTTTGAAATTATTAACAAACCTTTCCCGAAATAATGTTTACATATATATTTCCGACCAAAATATATCGAGGGTTCCGTCCCAACCGGTTTTGTTTCCGCACGTCCAGACCACGCCGGGGTACATGTATGTCCATGCGACGTACGTTGTCAACGATAACTTCACAACGCGACGGTGTTGATGCAACGGTGAACACTTTTACTGTTTTTACCTATGTGCACGCCGTACATGCAACTTTATTTTCCAGCAATCCGTAACGATATTATCCCGCAATGCCTAAAATTCTATGTGCATGCAATATTTTCTGATGATGAATTAACTACGAGCGAAATCCCCGAAATGGAAACCACGCAACAACCACCCATTTTTTTAATTTTTTTAATTTTTATTTTTTTTGCTTCCCACGTGTTGTTTATTTTTTCTTCTCCTGCGTGGCGGTTGGAGCATTGAGCAATTGAACCACCCCTATAAACAATAGTACCATGTTCTGTTCACACATGCGCTTCATACGATCACTACGGCCGTCTTCAAATGAACTCTAGAAATGTTACTAACTTCGTTGTATAATAAGTTCTGATAAATTGTGTACTGTCTCTTTAAAGCCAGTATACAATTTTGGTAAAATATTTGTAAGTGAATAATTTACAGCAAGAGATATGCATAGAAGTTTATTTTATTTCATTAGTTTATTTTATTTTATATCTTATTTCGTTGTGCCGCCTAATGAAACTATATTAAAAATACTTCAGATTGTGTCTATTCATTTCCAAGTTAATTTTAGAAATTATTTTATTAATTTTACTAAAACGATATTACCCGATATATAAATAAGTCAAGGTAGTATGATACCATCATCGACTGAACATCAAGAAAGTTCCATATAAAACTGTGATCATTTATGCTTTTCGAATAATAATAATACCAATAGTGTGTAGTGGTTTTAAATGTAAATAGCTGATACATGGTGTTATACAGCGTCTAAATGGAAAATGTATGAGTATTTTAGATATTCAGATGAAGCTTATCACATTTTAATGAAACCATTCAATAATCAGTGAATTTCAACCCAAAAATACCGGCTCAAAAGTAATCAATATGGCAACAAATGTGTTTTCATTAAACGAATTAGACCCATATTATCAGTCAAGTGTTGACGGCTGTAATAACGCTACCGCTAGAATACTTTATTGTTTTGACTTTAGTTTTAGTGTTTGATGTGAATTTGATGTTTTGCAGCTGAATTGTACAAGTTTATCGATTGGACCCCTGGTCACAGTAATCATACTCGGTGAAAGATCTTGACGGAGTGCCTTTCAGCAACCACAAGGTCACCGGTAGGACTAAATGTCATGCCTAAAGGATTATACAATCCATGAGCTACACGGCTGATGTGTACTCCTTCTGGATCATAATGATGTATCTCACATTTTCCTCGCTTACCGAAATGAACACAAACATAGATGTCCCCAGCATCGTCGCAGCACACACCGCTGGGTTTCACTGGTTTCCCATCGATAGAAGTGCTGATATTAAACACTTCATTACCCATTAAATCCACACAAATAATTTTTCTGTTCTCGAAATCAATAAAGATCATATGCTTATTGCTGCTTATAGCCAAACGCGTGAAATCACGAATCATGTCATGTGATATAGATGTAATCAAAGATCCATCCTGATGATGGAGAGATAACACATTTCTTCCAATGTCAGCAACTGCTACCCTATTATTATTGTCTACAGCAATACCTTTCAGCGCACTCTTTGAATGTCCCTCTGCGTCATCTTGTGAGGGTCTGAACTGACGAATAAATTTCAGGTCATTGTCATACACCTTCACATTCTGTCCATCAGTAACCAGGAGCATGTCATCACTGGTCACTGCAACACCCCGCGGTGATTTCAGTTTACCTTCCTTTGTCTCACTTTGAACGCCTGTAGTTTTATAACATCCAGTTGAGGTGAATGTTGATAATCGCTTACTTGTTGTATCTACTACGACAATGTCTCCATTGCTGAAACAAGCAACATCCGAGGCAAACTTGAATTCTCCGTCACCCTCTCCTTCCTTGCCAAACTCTGTCTTCAGCTGCCATTTTTTTTCATCTAGTATTTCACCGAGATCTGCATCATGAACGACATCATGACATTTGAACCCGACGAATGACTGGCTATACTGCCCCGATTCAAACTGAAGATCCTTGTGGAATTCTAAGTTATGCATAACCTTTGGCTTGAGGTCCAATAGCTCGAAATCATCGGCTTGTTGCATTAAGTCATTGACTGAAGCTATGATTTGCTCTGCTCGGTTCATCTTGTCACGGTTGTTGTTCAGTACTTTCTCATATATAGCACCTCTTTCTTGACTGATCTGTTTGACTTTATCTTGGAGGAGTTGAGATTTATATCTGATTTTAGTAATCTCCTTTTCCTCCTTAGCCGAAATATCACGACAAGCTCGGGCCACCATCAAACGCAATCTGTTTCTTGAATGCTCTACCGAGTCATTGACGGCTTTAAACTGCTCTCTGCTCTCTTCAAACTTCAGACAAATATCTTCGACTTCTTTACGGTGGATTCCACGGAATCGGTGATTTCACTGAATTGTGTTCTGCTGTCCAGTGATCAAACGCGACACATTTACCGCAGGCCAGCACCCTGGCACGTGTCGCAGTAAAACACAATTCCTGGTTTGTGTGCTTCCTGCATGTTTGAGATTCTGTTTTTCTGGTATCTTTAGAGAGCTATCTTTGACGGGCTAATTCGGATGCTGTGACAATTCGATGAGTTTTGGTAAATTGTAATCGCTCCTGTCTGTTGACCTCATCGACAAGAGAACTCAAGAAAAAGCAGTTTGCTAGACTTGACAAACCTTTATCTGAACTGTTGTCTCCTGCCTGCAAACAGGACAAACAATATTATCTGTCTTTGGATCCTGTTTTCAACAAGTTCTTCAAGGCAATTCAAGCAGTAGCAGTGAAGACAGTCCAGAATTTTCGGATCGGTAAAACGAGTGCAGCAGATTGGGCATTCAATGTGTATATGACTAATCTTGCATGTCTGCTCAGATAGGGGTGCAGCTTCAGCCATGTCGCTTAATATTACCACTGACCTGTCATACAATAATAAGTAACAACAACAAGTGTTACATGAACGTAAGTATTTAAATCTGATGAACCAACCAGGCTGAATTTTAGTATTTGTATTGAAATATGCCAAAGAAATTAGGAGTAAGACGCTTAAAAATCAGTAAATAAACATGAACAAGAATAAAACACGAGAATGTGGCATTTTCCCGGCAGTAATGGTGGTCATTATAGGATTCACTTATGCATCGTAATGTGGTAACATCTAATAAGAAAAGTTGATATTCAAACCCTCAAAATATGCAATATTTTCCCAGTATTCAAAATGCTGTATTTTATTTGTAATAATACTGAATGAGGGAAGTTAAATTTAGTACGAACTGAAAGAGTTTTACTAAAGCCAGTCAAACACTGTTGGTAACATGTATTAACCCTAGCAGGTCTGGAAGGAGGTGCACGTTGTGCCCCCATGATGATATTTCTTTGTTAATTATATCCCCAGAACGTTTCCTAACAAGCACGGTAAAATTGTTCTGACCCTCTCATACCCAAAATCTGTTCCTGAACAGATCCAATTGAATTACCCGTGTTTTAGTGGTAGATATTAAATGCAAAATGTAAAAATCTTATTTTTAATTTTTTTATATTGTATTTATATATTTTTTAATACTATTTTCGGTTTTGAATTTCAACATATTGCGATGGATATGTTTATGTCTGCATTTACTGCACAAAATCTTCAATTAATCCATGTTTTGTTCTCAACAAACTCAAATAAAGTCACAGTAGTATATTTATTTTAATGAGGACACAATGTGCCAAAATAAAAATAAAATAT
>CM055829.1:9631775-9694078 GCA_029582265.1 Zoroaster sp. YZ-2022 | reverse complement strand
TGAATTTTTAAATATTACTTCATTAGATTTAAAAAAAGTATTTCAAAACCCATCCATAATATCCAGCTAAATAATCTCCCAAAGCTTTCACCATTTGAGCTAAAATGCAATTGTACAAGACAATTAATGGATGCCACAGTTGCAACTAATGACCCTCTATCAACTTAGCTCTTAACTATGAAAAGGATCCCAAAGTTTAAGGGTAATCGGCATTTCCAACTTAAAATAATGTTTAAAACGTCAATATTGGGTCATAATAGGAACACTTTAGTCACTTAAAATAGATTTACATCACATCAGTTTGGTTTCCAAATTAGTCAGGAGGTCTTATGATATTGCTATTACACACATTCCACTGTTGTTGAAACTGATCACTGTTGTTTGTTGTAGTGACAACCTGGTCATAGGGCATAGATTTAAAGTTGCTGTATGGGCTTCTAGATCGTATCGAAGTTGGTTGTAAAACATGAAATAATTTTCCGTACGAGAAATGCAGGATGACGATGTGCAGTGACGATTTTGCAGCTCACACAAGTGACGTCTTTACGTACGTTTGTTCCACCGGTTTAATTTAAAGATACATAATCAGTGCTGGCTGTTGAATATTTATTTTCGGCTAACAAATCTTCAAATAATGTGTTGTTTGTGCAAATACAACCCACTAATTTGTGTATCCACAACGGTACATTCTGTCTATGCCTATACCTATACCATTATCATTACTATCACGGACGGTGGATAGAAACCTGTGTAAAGCACGATCTTTCTATCCAGTGTATTGCACCTACCATTATTGTTTTTCTCAAGATGTCCTCAACAAAGTTTTATCTCATGTCCAGCAAGTTTCACCTATGGTTTCACCGAGTAACGGATAGACCTCATTTGACATCAATGGTAAACGCCGAGGTATAATTAACGGAAACGCGACATGCAGGGTTTATGTGTGTAGTTAACGGATCTTGTCGAGTAGGTGTTTCGCAGAGCAGAAAAAACCCAAATGCTATTTTTATCGAACAATGAACAGGTCGTGGTTCATGGTAACATCGGCTGCCATCGCAGATCATCTACGGATGCCTATTTATGCCATAACGTTCATTCCTGGTTCTATGTACAACGTCGCACACAACAAAGTACACGTTGTGTTAAATATTACCCTGTATATGCACTGTACAACAACATACCAAATAGGTGTTTGGTAAAACATTACTAAGCAGTGATGTTAAATAATTATTACCTGATTGAAGTGGAATGAAATTCGGCGAACTCCTAAGTAATCCACTGTCAGGTTAATGTACAAAATTCAGCAGTAAATTCGTCGCATTTTTCTCATAGTGACGAATCGGCATTTTTCGTGAAATCCGGGTTTTTGCAGTTATGGGGTTCTTTGAGTGTCTAATTTCATCTATGAAGGTTTTAAACCATAATTCTACCTGGTTTTAGAGTTACAGAGATCCCCTATGCGGCGAATAAGCAAAAATGTCAAATACATTTTTTTTTTTCATAGTGACGAATCCGTTTAACTGGTTGGTAACCACTGTATCTTTGTACGCATACAATACAGTGCGCGGACGGCTGGTACCAGCTATAACCACGAACAGACTGACCAGCGTAATCTGTAGAAAACATCAAATTTTTTGCTTGTTTTGCATTGCAATGTAAGACAAAGAAAAACCATGGATCTAATTAAGTATTTACATCTTAAGGTATTTACATCGTAAGGCAGTATATTCGTTTGTCGATACTTATTGGTAATATTGGCCTAGAGTATGTACACATACAAACATGTACAAACACATGGGTGGCCAATAAGCGCCGGCGGCACTTTTTTTGTATTTTACATAGTGACGACTAAGTATAGGCCTATACGCTGCGTGCGCTGAAGTGACGAATAGCGACCACATTTTTCATAGTGACGGATAAGTTCAAGCCGTCGTTACACATAGAAAATCAACATTTTAAACAAAGTAAACAGTAAATTACCAACCAGGTACTTATTAACACTTGGATGATAAAACGAAACGTGTTTTTTGAAAAAATGAAGCAAAAACTAACAGCGAAAATGTGTCTGACTTAAAGCATGATGTACTCGTAATGGACTTTTCCAATTCGTCACTATGAGAAAATGTTATAATATGGGTGACCAGGGCCGTAATGTGAATATATAATATTGTTTTGTTTTTACGGGCAGGGGGGGAGGTGTATAAGCCAAATTGCTGGCTCGATATCATGGGGGTATCACGAGATATTAGACTTGTGATCGTGTGACTGTCACCACTAACAACAAATAAATAGATAACATCAGTCATTATCTCCAGTTGAAAATAGGTTGCACATTCACTGATGGTTAGCATGAACTCTATCCAAAAGCAGCCCTTTCGAGTGGGGATGAACCCATGACAGTCATAGAACAAACAAATTTATGTCAACGCTATAATTATTTCATTGATTTTTAGCTGCTACATTCCCTTTAAATATAGAGAAACACCATACTCGGTGTTTTCGAGTGGAAAACAAAAAATCACCGGGACTTTAGGGTTTACGTACTCGAACCAATGAGTCCCTGTTTACAAGTGTAGACATATCATAATCTCCGCAATCAATGACTTTGCCAGATATCGACATGCCGGTGAGATTACTTTAACACAACATGTTTTACCATTGCATTAACTGATACTGAGCTCTATCAACAAATAACAGTTTTTGACAAGCTGTAGGAGAGTAGGATGTCATTGGGCGCACAGGTACCAATATTAAACCATTAATCGGGATCATATCCAATATTTGAATCCTAATGAGGCACAAAAGAGTTTTTTCTCAGAAACTTACTAACGAAAATGTGTTTATTTAAGACTGCATATGAGTGAACAGATTGAATTGATTTAAATTTTTTCTCTAATTAAAGACTTATAGAAATTAAGTAAGATTAAATGGAGGTTACAACTCGATGTTTCGATCAGTATGCTCTCCTGATGACGATCAGAGCATACTGATCGAAACGTTGTAACCTCCAGTTCTTTTCAGAACTAATTTCTACCAATTTCACATAGTGTCACCGCAATTAGTCTTAATACTTCTCTTCTTCAACATGCAAAGCTTGGTTAGTTATAGCAAAGTTTTACTTACAGAAACTAGACGTTTTAACAGGATCTCAGAAAATTGATTTTAGAAAACTTGTGTTACATCTTTATAAAGATAATTATGGCAATTATCGCTCAAGTTTAATATTCCATATTTTATGCAATGTTAACATTTAATAAATATACATGGTTTTATATAGACAATTTGAGCCATGACATCATGTTTACTAAACAGCCCCAAATGTCAAACTGCGCCGTGCTCAAACTGTACACTGGTCTCAAACTGTACACTGGTCTCAAACTGTACACTGGTCTCAAACTGTACACTGGTCTCAAACGATATACTGGTCTCAAACGATATACTGGTCTATGGCAAGAAACTATAACGTCTGATATTTTGAGAAACGGGAAAACATCCTGATACTAACAAGTCACGTGGTCTACAGTAAATATGATTTCTGTCTGCCAATTTGTTTTATATCATCTACTGCACTTTAAAGGGAAGATATAACATTGATAATAATTCGTTAATTTGATTATCTGATAAATTGTGTACTGTCTCTTTAAAGCCAGTATACAATTTTGGTAAAATGTTCGTAAGTGTGTGATTTACCGCAAGAGATATGCATAGAAGTTCATTTTATTTCATTGTCTATTTTATTTTATATCTTATTTCGTTGTGCCGCCTAATGAAAATATAGTAAAAATGCTTCAGATTGTGTCTATTCATTCTAAAATTAAATTTAGAAATTATTTTATTACTTTTACTAAAACGATATTACCCGATATATAAATAAGTCAAGGTAGTATGATACCATCATTGACTGAACATCAAGAAAGTTCCCTGTAAAACTGTGGGACATTGGAGATGTAGTTTACTAAGTGTCATATTAGTGTCGTTCATAAATTTAGAAGACGGGGATATAAAAGATGAGCCGATGCTAATGTGCTCAATGTTGATTTTGTTGAGTTGATGTTTTAGCATCATTTAGCTTGAGTGTGTGCCATCAAATACAACAGTGAGGGATCAATTAATGATAGCAAAAACTGAGTTTAATGCATGTCCATTTATAAGCATATATCTATACCACCAAATGTTGACATCTGTACAGATGATTTCTTTTTAAATATAACTTTCAAGTTTGAGTGTTTGCCGTGTACCAGTCTGACTGTAAATTAACAAGCAGCTGAATTTCAAGTCTACCGATTGGAACCCAGGTCACAATACTCATACCCGCTGAAAGATCTTGACGGAGTTCAGATCAGCAACCACAAGGTCACCTGCAGGAGTGACTGTCATGCCCAAAGGATTACACAATTCATGAGCTACACGGCTGATGCAGTGTGTAGTCAAGGTAGTAAGATACCATCATCGACTGAACATCAAGAAAGTTCCATGTAAAACTGTGATCATTTATGCTATTCGAATAATAATAATACCAATAGTGTATAGTGGTTTTAAATGTAAATAGCTGATACATGGTGTATCCAGCGTCTAAATGGGAAATGTTTGAGTATTTTAGATATCCAGATGAAGCTTATCACATTTTAATGAAACATTCAGTAATCAGTGAATTTCGACCCACAAATACCGGTTCAAAAGTAATCAATATAGCAACAAATGTGTTTTCATTAAACGAATTAGACCCATAGGTAAAACTTGTAGCTTTGCATGGTGATGATGATAAGTAAGACTAATTGCGGTGACACCATGTGGAATCTCAATTGAGTAGTAATTAGTTCTGAAGAGAACTGGAGGTACAACTCGACGTTTCGATCAGTATGCTCTGATCGTCCTCAGGAGAATGCCGGACTCTGGAAAATGTTGTTGCTTAAGTAGGCTGCTGGAGGATCATCCCATGAATGGATGCTGGAGGATTAGTTCGTTGAGGCGCGCAGGCGGGAACTGTAGAGACTAGGATCCTAGGGGTTGGGGGAGAGGAGTGCGTGCTCACTGAACTGAATCAGTTGTTAACAAGCACAGGGGTAAGGAGGGTGGTTGACTTAGGATATAGGAGATCCCTCAGTCTGGGGTGGGTTATGGACTTTGGATATAGAAGATCCTTCAGTCTGTAGTATTGGTCGCCAAATGTCGCTGATGAAGAAGCCGATGTCCTGTGGCACAGTGTCGTGTTTGACGATCTCGATGGCCTCTCTGATGCGTCTGGGGTGCCATGCGTCGATGGGTGTTATGAGTTGGGCTGCCTGCCAGTCGATTTGGTGGTCCTTGATGTGCGAGTGCTTGACGATGGCGGACTTCTCGAAATCTCCTCTGCGGCCGTGTGCTCGGTGTTTCTTCAATCTGATGGGGAGGTTGCGTCCTGTTTCGCCGATGTACACCTTACCGCACTCACAGGGGATCCGGTAGAATTATACCCATGTTATCAGTCAAGTGTTGACGGCTGTAATAACGCTACCGCTAGAATACTTTATTGTTTTGCCTTTAGTTTTAGTGTTTGATGTTAATTACCAAGCAGTTGAATTTTACAAGTTTACCGATTGGACCCCATCAGGTCACAGTACTCATACTCGGTGAAAGATCTTGACAGAGTTAAGATCAGCAACCACAAGGTCACCGGTAGGGCTAAATGTCATGCCAAAAGAATTATACAATCCATGAGCTACACGGCTGATGTGTACTCCTTCTGGATCATAATGATTTATCTCACAAATCCCTTGTTTACCGTCAATATGAACAGAAACATAGATGTCCCCAGCATCGTCGCAGCACACACCGGTGGGTTTCACTGGTTTACTGTCAATACAAGTGCGGATATTAAACACCTCATTACCCATTAAATCCATGCACAGCAATTTCCTGTTCTTGTAATGAGTAAAGATCATATGCTTATTGCTGCTTATAGCCAAATGCTTTGAATCACGAATAATGTCATGTGATATAGATGTAATCAAAGATCCATCCTGATGATGGAGACATAACAAATTTCCCCCACTGTCAGCAACTGCTACCCGGTTATTATTGTCTACAGCAATAACATTCAGCACACTCTTTGAGTGTCCCTCTGCGTCATCTTGTGAGGGTCTGAACTGACGAATAAATTCCAGATTATTGTCATACACCTTCACATTCTGTCCATCAGTAACCAGAAGCGTGTCATCACTGGTCACTGCAACACCCCACGGTGCTTTCAGTTTCCCTTCCTCTGTCTCACTTTGACCGCCTGTAGTTTTATAACATCCAGTTGAGGTAAATGTTGATAATCGCTTGCTTGTTATATCTACTACGACAATGTCTCCATTGCTGAAACAAGCAACTTCGGTGACACACTTGAATTCTCCGCCACCCTCTCCTTCCTTGCCAAACTCTGTCTTCAGCTGCCATTTTTCTTCATCTAGTATTTCACCGAGATCTGCATCATGAACAACATCATGACATTTGAACCCGACGAATGACTGGTTATGCTGCGCCGATTCAAACTGAAGATCCTTGTGGAATTCTAAGTTATGCATAACCTTTGGCTTGAGGTCCAATAGCTCGAAATCGTCAGCTTGTTGCATTAAATCATTGATTGAAGCTATGATTTGCTCTGCTCGGTTCATCTTGTCACGGTTGTTGTTCAGTACTTTCTCATATATAGCACCTCTTTCTTGACTGATCTGTTTGACTTTATCTTGGAGGAGTTGAGATTTATTTTTGATTTTAGCAATCTCCTTTTCCTCCTTAGCCAAAATATCACGACAAGCTCGGGCCACCATCAAACGCAATCTGCTTCTTGAATGCTCTACTGAGTCATTGACGGCTTTAAACTGCTCTCTGCTCTCTTCAAACTTCAGACAAATACCTTCGACTTCTTTACGGTAGGATTCCACAGAATCGGTGATTTCACTGAATTCGTGTTCTGCTGTCCGGTGATCAAACGCGACACATTTTCCGCAGGCCAGCACCTGGCAAGTGTTGCAATAAAAACACAATTCCTGATTGGTGTGCTTAATGCAGTTCGGAGCATATGTTTTCCTGACATCTTTTGCAGAGCCTTTGGTTAGACTTTCGTTTGACTGGATTCGATGATTCCTTGCTAATTTCAAACGCAAATGGGCTTTTTCACATTCCTGACAAATGTTTGCCTCACAGTCTAGACATCGCAAGACGGCTTCCAATCCTTCATCACATTGCTCGCATATCCGCGACGGCAGTGGTTTGTCTCCCTTTAGTTGCTCCTGCTTATTGACTTCATCGACAAGAGAACTCAAGAAAAAGCAGTTTGCTAGACTTGACAAACCTTTACCTGGAACTGCTGTCTCCTGCCTGCAAACTGGGCAAACAATATTATCTGTCTTCGGATCCTGTTTTTCAACAAGTTCTTCAAGGCAATTCAAGCAGTAGCAGTGAAGACAGTCCAGAATTTTCGGATCGGTAAAACGAGTGCAGCAGATTGGGCATTCAATGTGTATATGACTAATCTTGCACGTCTGCTCAGATAGGGGTGCAGCTTCAGCCATGTCGCTAAATAATTACCACTGACCTGTTATACCAAAAATAAGAAAAAAATGTAAAGTGTCGCATGAAAAGAATAATAATCTGATGAATCAACTAAGGCTGTGCCGGGTATCCGGATACCTGACCGAAACTGTCATTACCCAGTTCCATTTTCGGTTCCAGTTACCCGTAAACGACTTTAAAAAAAAATAATGAACTAAGACACACACATGGAAGTCTCCAATTATTTGTTAACATTTGTGGGGGGGGGGGATGGGTATCCTACAAGTCGTTTTTAATACAGAGGCGGGAAAATTATTACAGTAAATCCACATTTATTTTGACTCGAATAAAACAAGAGAAACTTGTGTTCATATTGGTTATTTTATACATTCAGGAGTATTTATGTGTTTTACAAATTGTTTACGGGTACCCGGGTATCCGAAGATTTCCAATTTCGGGTACCCGGTTCCCGAAATAACCGAAAACGCACAGCCTTGGAATCAACCAGCCGAATTTAATCCTTTTTTTTATTGAAATATTGAGTAAGACACGTAAAATCAACAAACAAGTATAAACAAAAAATGAACATGATTACGTGGCATATTCCGTCAATAGCGGTCATTATTGGATTCTCATGATTCAGAGTAGTGGGTCACTTTCGTTTTTTTTAACGACACAAGTTGATATGTATACTTCAAAATATGTTTTGCAGATTCAAAATGGCTATTTGTAATTTTTACTGAAATTAGTGGAAGTTCAATTGTACTAATATTCTTAAAGACATTATACATGGTTTTCTAGTGTGTAAATTGTATGTGCAGTCGACTCTGATTAATACGAGTTCGGTAACGAGATTCTGGTTTAGACAAGTCTTTTTCATGGTCCCAAACTATCTGTGCATATTTCTCTGTGTCAAAATGTGGTTTGGACAAGGTCCAAATTGCGAGATTCATGATTACACAAGGTCGTTTGCCAGCCGCCTTCGGAGAAAATGCATTGTTTGTTGTCCATGTATATGTAAATGATAAATACTTTATGAGATGGAATTAACCCTTGTGTACAATGTTCCCTCATGATGATATTTTGTATTATATCTCCAGAATGCTTCGGCCGATCATATTCAAGTTGTCTGATATTCACTAACTATATTTTGTGATGACAATCGTTTATTTTGAACAGGTTCATTGGAATTTCCATTTTTTATTTGTAAATTCTAGCTGTAAAATGCAAAATAGTAATTCTATTCTTTTTGCCAAATGAATGAATTATACATTTACAGCATAAATGGATATGATGTCTGCATTTACCAACAATAGTGCTAACAGCACAATGGAAAATAGCGGTTATCTTAGTGACGTCACACCGTATTGTTTGAAATAACAAATGATGACCAATGGAAAACAGAGCAAAAAAGGGAAAGTTGCATAATTTATTTAAATGTATATTAGTTTACGGTGACCTACGGATACCTTTATGACCTCATATGATAGATATCAACATCCTTACGAAGTTTTATAAAGTTTGGCTGAAGATTAAAGAAACATTGATCAGGTGTGGACCTTGAAGGATACGGAGGGCAATTTCATGGGGTATCAAGTGGAACATTGTAACCCACCTCAGACCTTTTAGGCCGACCCTTGAACCATGCTTATTAGAAAAGGAACGGGTCTCTTTGCCATTCAGTTATTTATTTGAAAGAAAACTAGAAACACTAAATCATTTTAACAACTAATACGAGGGCCACATTAATGTTAGTGGCCATACAACTTTGAGAGGCATGCCTTCACCCCCTTCTCCCTCGGGTCTATATGTGTCGCTGTAAAATATAGTTATACGAAATGACAACGATGTAACTAAATTCAAGTAGGCCTCTGCGTACGTTGTTGTACGTTGTTCCTTCTGTACTCATACCATTATCATTACTAATACTATCACGGTGGATGGAAACCTGTGTTTAAAGCACGATGTTTCTATCCAGTGTATTGCACCTACCATTATTGTTTTTCTCAAGATGTCCTCAACAAAGTTTTATCTCATGTCCAGCAAGTTTCACCTATGGTTTCACCGAGTAACGGATAGACCTCATTTGACATCAATGGTAAACGCCGAAGTATAATTAACGGAAACGCGACATGCAGGGGTTATGTGTGTAGTTAACGGGTCCTGTCGAGTAGGTGTTTCGCAGAGTAGAAAAACCCCAAATGCTATTTTCGTCGAACAATGAGAAGGTCATGGTTCATGGTAACATCGGCTGCCATGGCGGATCATCTACGGATGCCTATTTATGCCATAACGTTCATTTATGCACTATACAACAACATACCAAACAGGTGTTTGGTAAAACATTACTAAGCAGTGATATTAAATAATTATTACCTGATTGAAGTGTAATGAAATTCGCCGAACTCCTAAGTAATCCACTGTCACGTTAATGTACAAAATTCAGCAGTAAATTGTTATAATATGATGACCAGGACCGCAATGTGAATGTATAATATTTTTTTGTTACGGGCGGAGGGGGGGGGGGGTTGTGTAAGCCAAATTACTGGCTCGATATCATGGGGTTATCACGAGATATTAGACTTGTGATAGTGTGACTGTCACCACTAACAGCAAATAAATAGATAACATCAGTCATTACTCCAGTTGAAAATGAGTTGCACACATTCACTGATGGTTAGCATGATATAATGTCGTTTTATTTATAGAAATTATTGTAAAGAGTTTTATGGTGAACTCTATCCAAAGGCAACCCTTTCGAGTGGGGATGTACCCCATGACAGTCATAGAACAAACAAATTTATGTCAACGCTATAATTATTTCATTGATTTTTAGCTGCTACATTCCCGTTAAATAGAGAAACACCATACTCGGTGTTTTCGAGTGGAAAACAAAAAATCACTGGGACACTATAGGTTTACGTACTCGAACCAATGAGTCCCTGTTTACAAGTGTAGACAAATCTCAATCTCCACAATCAATGACTTTGCCAGATAACGACATGCCGGCTAGATTACTTTAACACAACATGTTTTACCATTGCATTAATTGATGGATAAATTGTTGAACTGAGCTCTATCAACAAATAACAGTTTTTGACAAGCTGTGGGAGAGTAGGATGTCATTGGGCGCACAGGTACCAATATTAAACCATTAATCGGATCATATCCAATATTTGAATCCTAATGAGGTACAAAAGAGTTTTTCTCAGAAACTTAATAACGAAAATGTGTTTATTCAAGACTGCATATGAGTGAACAGATTGAATTGATTTTCATTTTTTCTCTAATTAAACACTTATAGAAATTAATTGTAAGACTAATTGCGGTGACACCATGTGAAATTCTCAATTGAGTAGTAATTAGTTCTGAAAAGAACTGGAGGTTACAACTCAACGTTTCGATCAGTATGCTCTCCTGATGACGATCAGAGCATACTGATCGAAACGTTGTAACCTCCAGTTCTTTTCAGAACTAATTACTACTCAATTAAGAATTTCACATGGTGTCACCGCAATTAGTCTTACGTATCTTCTTCAATGTGCAAAGCTTGGTTATAGTTATAGCAAAGTTTTACTTACAGAAATTAGACGTTTTAACAGGATCTGAGAAAATTGATTTTAGAAAACTGGTGTTAGATCTTTATGAAGATAATTATGGCAATTATCGCTCAAGTTTAATATTCCATATTTTATGCAATTTGTTAACATTTAATAAATATACATGGTTTTATATAGACAATTTGAACCATGACATCATGTTTACTAAACAGCCCCAAAGGTCAAACTGCGCCGGTCTCAAACGGTACACTGGTCTCAAACTGTACACTGGTCTCAAACTGTACACTGGTCTCAAACTGTACACCGGTCTCAAACTGTACACCGGTCTCAAACTGTACACCGGTCTCAAACTGTACACCGGTCTCAAACTGTACACCGGTCTCAAACTGTACACCGGTCTCAAACTGTACACTGGTCTCAAACTGTACACTGGTCTCAAACGATACACTGGTCTCAAACTGTACACTGGTCTCAAACTGTACACTGGTCTCAAACTGTACACTGGTCTCAAACTGTAGACCGGTCTCAAACTGTAGACCGGTCTCAAACTGTACACCGGTCTCAAACTGTACACCGGTCTCAAACTATACACTGGTCTCAAACGGTACACTGGTCTCAAACTGTACACTGGTCTATGGCAAGAAACCATAAAATCTGATATTTTGAGAAACGGGAAAACATCCTGATACTACGAAGTCACGTGGTCTACAGTAAATATGATTTCTGTCTGCCAATTATTTTTATATCATCTACTGCACTTTAAAGGGAAGATATAACATTGATAATAATTCGTTAATTTGATTACCTGATAAATTGTGTACTGTCTCTTTAAAGCCAGTATACAATTTTGGTAAAATGTTCGTAAGTGTATGATTTACAGCAAGAGATATGCATAGAAGTTTATTTTATTTCATTAGTCTATTTTATTTTATCTTATTTCGTTGTGCCGCCTAATGAAAATATAGTAAAAATGCTTCAGATTGTGTCTATTCATTCCAAAATTAAATTTATAAATTATTTTATTATTTTTACTAAAACGATATTACCCGATATATAAATAAGTCAAGGTAGTAAGATACCGTCATCGACTGAACATCAAGAAAGTTCCATATAAAACTGTGATCATTTATGCTATTCGAATAATAATAATACCAATAGTGTATAGTGGTTATAAATGTAAATAGCTGATACATGGTGTATACAGCGTCTAAACAGACAATGTTTGAGTTCAGATTAAGATTATCACATTTTTAATGAAACCATTCGGTAACCAGTGAATTTCGACCCACAAATGCCGGCTCAAAAGTAATCAATATAGCAACAAACATTCAAGAGTCTTTAATAACGCTACCACTAGAATAATTTTGTCTTTGTTACGTTGTATTTGATGTGTACCTGTCATTTGTGTTTAATTTCACCCGTTAACAGGACACAATACTCATACCCGCTGAAAGATATTGACAGATTCCCTACTAGCAACCACAAGGTCACCGGTAGGACTAAATGTCATGCCTAAAGGATTATACAATCCATGAGCTACACGGCTGATGTGTACTCCCTGTGCATCATAGTGATGTATCTCACTATTTCCATATGTACCGCAATGAACAGAAACATAGATGTCCCCAGCATCGTCGCAGCACACACCGCTTGGTTTCACTGGTTTACTGTCGATGGAAGTGCTGATATTGAACACTTCATTACCCATTAAATCCACACAAATACATTTCCTGTTCTTGTAATGAATAAAGATCATATGCTTATTACTGCTTATAGCCAAATACGTGAAATCACGAGTCATGTCATGTGATATAGATGTAATCAAAGATCCATCCTGATGATGGAGACATAACACATTTCTTCCACGGTCAGCAACTGCTACCCTATTATTCTTGTCTACAGCAATACCATTCAGCGCACTCTTTGAATGTCCCTCTGCGTCATCTTGTGAGGGTCTGAACTGACGAATATATTTCAGATTATTGTCATACACCTTCACATTCTGTCTATCAGTAACCAGAAGCATGTCATCACTGGTCATTGCAACACATCTCGGTGATTTCAGTTTACCTTCCTTTGTCTCACTTTGAACGCCTGTAGTTTTATAACATCCAGTTGAGGTGAATGTTGATAATCGCTTAGTTGTTGTATCTACTACGACAATGTCTCCATTGCTGAAACAAGCAACATCCGAGGCAAACTTGAATTCTCCGTCACCCTCTCCTTCCTTGCCAAACTCTGTCTTCAGCTGCCATTTTTCTTCATCTAGTATTTCACCGAGATCTGCATCATGAACGACATCATGACATTTGAACCCGACGAATGACTGGCTATGCTGCGCCGATTCAAACTGAAGATCCTTGTGGAATTCTAAGTTATGCATAACCTTTGGCTTGAGGTCCAATAGCTCGAAATCGTCGGCTTGTTGCATTAAATCATTGACTGAAGCTATGATTTGCTCTGCTCGGTTCATCTTGTCACGGTTGTTGTTCAGTACTTTCTCATATATAGCACCTCTTTCTTGACCGATCTGTTTGACTTTATCTTGGAGGAGTTGAGATTTATTTCTGATTTTAGCAATCTCCTTTTCCTCCTTAGCCGAAATATCACGACAAGCTCGGGCCACCATCAAACGCAATCTGTTTCTTGAATGCTCTACCGAGTCATTGACGGCTTTAAACTGCTCTCTGCTCTCTTCAAACTTCAGACAAATATCTTCGACTTCTTTACGGTAGGATTCCACGGAATCGGTGATTTCACTGAATTCGTGTTCTGCTGTCCGGTGATCAAACGCGACACATTTACCGCAGGCCAGCACCTGGCACGTGTCGCAGTAAAAACACAATTCCTGGTTTGTGTGCTTCCTGCATGTTTGAGATTCTGTTTTTCTGGTATCTTTTGGAGAGCTATCTTTTGACGGGGCTAATTCGGATGCTGTGACAATTCGATGAGTTTTGGTAAATTGTAATCGCTCCTGTCTGTTGACCTCATCGACAAGAGAACTCAAGAAAAAGCAGTTTGCTAGACTTGACAAACCTTTATCTGGAACTGCTGTCTCCTGCCTGCAAACAGGACAAACAATATTATCTGTCTTTGGATCCTGTTTTTCAACAAGTTCTTCAAGGCAATTCAAGCAGTAGCAGTGAAGACAATCCAGAATTTTCGGATCGGTAAAACGAGTGCAGCAGATTGGGCATTCAATGTGTATATGACTAATCTTGCATGTCTGCTCAGATAGGGGTGCAGCTTCAGCCATGTCGCTTAATATTACCACTGACCTGTCATACAATAATAAGTAAACAACAAAGTGTTACATGAACGTAAGTATTTAAATCTGATGAACCAACCAGCTGAATTTAGTATTTTGTATTGAAATATGTAGAAATTAGAGTAAGACGCTTAAAATCAGTAAATAAACATGAACAAGAATAAACACGAGAATGTGGCATTTTCCGGCAATGGTGGTCATTATAGGATTCACTTATGCATCGTAATGGGTAACATCTAATAAGAAAAGTTGATATTCAAACCCTAAAAATATGCAATATTTTCCAGATTCAAAATGCTGTATTTTATTTGTAATAATACTGAATAGGGAAGTTAAATTTGTACGAACTGAAAGAGTTTTACTAAAGCCAGTAAACACTGTTGGTAACATGTATTAACCCTAGCAGGTCTGGAAGGGAGGTGCACGTTGTGCCCCCATGATGATATTTTTGTTAATTATATCCCCAGAACGTTTCTAACAAGCACGGTAAAATTGTCTGACCCTCTCATACCCAAATCTGTTCCTGAACAGATCCAATTGAATTACCCCGTTTTTAGTGGTAGATATTAAATGCAAAATGTAAAATCTTATTTTTTAATTTTTTATATATTTATATATATTTTTTTAATACTATTTTCGGTTTTGAATTTCAACATATTGCGATGGATATGTTTATGTCTGCATTTACTGCACAAAATCTTCAATAATCATGTTTTTGTTCTAACAAATCCAAATAAGTCACAGTATATATTTATTTTAATGAGGACACAATGTGTGCCAAATATGATGAATATCAACGTGTGATAAGTGTCACTTATTTTCAACCGTTGGTTATAACCAACGGTTGAAAAATAAGGGATATTTTGGAAACATACTTTATTAGAAAAAAAGTGTCCTCTTACGATGACCTATGGAAATGTTTATGACCTCATCTGAAAGATCTCAATATCCTTGCGACGTAAGCTAACAAACATAATGATGCTCACTCT
Organism: Zoroaster sp. YZ-2022; assembly: GCA_029582265.1. NCBI lineage: Eukaryota > Metazoa > Echinodermata > Asteroidea > Forcipulatida > Zoroasteridae > Zoroaster > Zoroaster sp. YZ-2022. Next base: position 9,678,743 of record CM055829.1, on the reverse strand, counting down.
CATTATTGTTGAATTGGACCAGGTGAAACCTGAAGGATAACTCAAAAAATGTCATGGGGTCAAGCGGAACATTGCATCCCACCTCAGACACGTTAGGCCAACCCTTATTGTATATAATTAGAAAGGAATGGATGTTATAAATGCCATTCTGTATTATTTAGTTATTTATTTGAAAGAAAACAGTAAATACTACATCATTTTACCAAGTCTCGCTCCTAGGTTTTATGCCCTTAATGCAGTGTATCAAACATTGAGGAGCGTGCGTCCACCTCCTCCCGTCAGGTCTATCTGTCACTGGAAGACATATCAAATACATGAAACTAATTCTAAGTACGCCTACTTTGTACAGTGTTAAACTTTTCCCTTCTATAATCATTACTATCACAGTGGGTACAAAGTTATGTTTAAAGCACGATGGTTTATATTCAATGTATTATACCTACCATTATGAAATATTCTCGAAATATCCTAAGTATCTCGTGTGCAGTAAGTTTCACCCACTACTGGATACATACAGTACATATACTTGATAGAAACTGTAAGAGGCAAGGTATAATTAACGCAAACGCGACGTGTAGCAGGTCTGTCATGTAGTTAACGGTTGATACAAAATAGGTGTTTCTCAGAGCGGAAAAACCAAAATGCTATTTTCGTCGCACAATTTGAAGTTCATGGTTCATGGTAACAGTGGCTGCTACGGATGCCTATTTATGCCATAAAGTTCGTGACTTCAAGAACAGTGTTCTTCTTGTACAGAGTCGCGTACAGTTTTAATTACACAGGTTGTGTAAAATACTACCCTATTGTAGATATACTATAGAATAAAATCCTAAACACGTGTTAGGTAAAACATTACTAAGTAATTATATTAAATGTTACTTCGTTGAAATTGTATGAAATTGTAATATAGGAGTCTACTCGTGAGGTAATACTTTTGTGTGGAAGTCAAAATGCCGACTGACTTCAGCGCCAGTACTAAAAATAATTGAACATCTTCAAAATCCCCTAGAAATGGGGAGGGTGGTCGCGCGAATAATCACCGAACGTGGGGGTAGATATCTTCCCCTGAAAATAAATTACATAGGGCAAAACAAAAACAAAAATACCAGCCTGTTTGATTCGGTGGTCTATCTGCCGACTAATTCAGTATACATTAGACTTTGGAAAGTCTAATCGTCACCAAGGAATGAAATGTATTATATTAATTAAAATGTTTTGTTGCAAATTATTATTTAATGTTATAATAATAACTAGGTAATAATGCAATATCTCTTAGATTCATATTACATATCATAATGGGTAACAAAGATACGATGTTTAAATTTGAGATATTATATATCATAAAACTGTAAAATGTTTCATCACAAACCGTGTGCACGTTTGTGAGAAAACAACGAAAAACTGTTACAAGTTTTTAAGTTTGTTTTACAAACAAAATGACGGATTTGACATTTTCGAAGATGAAAGCTAGCACTTTAATGGAAATAATTCCTTGGGATGATTGAAACGTGTACAAGCTTTACACAAATAAATTGTTTAGATAAAAAATCGTTTATTTGATAATCTGGTAATGACCAATGTAATAATGATTCCCTTTAATGTAAACATCGGCTGTTACATTGTCTATATACACAACATCGATCCAAAATGCCAATGTTCAATGGTACATTATCATTAATATTGAGATAATCCTGTCCGATTCAAGCTTATTCGGTAATCACTGAATGTAGGTAAAACTTGTATCTGTGCATGGTGAAGAGGATAAGATATTTGCGGTGACACCACGTGAAATTCTCTATTGAGTAGTAATTAGTTCTGAAAAGAACGGAGGTTACAACTCTTCATTTCCTCCAGTTCTTTTCAGAACTAATTACTACCGGTACTCACATAGAGATTTGACATGGTGTCACCGCAATTAGTCTTACTTACTTAATCACTAATTTGTACACAGAAAAGGTGGCCCTAGGCACACAGTCACATCAGAGCAATTAAAAGAGTGGAGGTGGGTCTCGGATGATGTGAGAGTACTACAAGTTTTGGATGAGTGGTAATTATTCAGAGAGTGTCTCACTAAGTTTGTTTTGGAACGCATACATTCCATTTTGGTTGAGAAGCTTGGAGAGATTTGGAGGCGCTGGGTAAATGATGGATCGAAAGGTGAGAAGAAGAATTTTAAAAATGATCGTTTGCTCGACAGAAAGCCAGTGAAACTGTGTGAGAATAGATGTGATGTGTTCAGTGGACCTTTTCGGTTGATGATACGTGCTGCAATATGTTAAAAACGGTTGAGCCTTTTAGTTTGAATATTAAGTAATCCAAACAGGATAAAGTTATTAATAACAAGACATATGCGTTAATAAAACATTCGGTTGCTTCTTGGATGACTGTCACAACCCCGGGTCCACCTGCTTCACGCGCAATGCGTCTGGGCCAAGTCACTCACAAGGACACACTAACCAATAATTTAAACTAAAACTTCTCGTTTAGAAAGAAAATAATACTAAATATTTATTTACACTATGTACAATTAATTACTACAAATAGATCATAGATCAAATAGATCATCTATTAAAGTCCAAATCAACAATGATGGACCTGACTATATAGAAATGCAGATATCAATTATAATTACAAAACCACCACCACTGGAAGTTTAAGTTCTACCGTCCAAAGTGTATGTGTTTCCCGTTTACGACTCCCGTCTAGGTACGTCGATCTGCTTGTAAAATGCCGTGGTTGGAGGGATGTCTAGAAAGAGAGTCATCGTAGCCATAGCTTCGTCTTCAAATACGTAAAAACTTTGAGTCCAACAAAGTTGAGTCCAACAAAGGGAGCCAATTTAACTGGCTCCCTTGGGCATAAATACGGGATGTAGGGTCCTCGACTGAAGAAAATTTATAACTATTTTGCTGAACAAAATCTCTATAAATTGCTTGGCTACCGCCACTCCTCCAAAGCGTAATCCGACGCTTTTTCATACATTTAAAGGCTATCGCCACAAAATACTGGGGAACTTTTTCCCAAAAGATTGATCCAAAACTTGATCTACTATTAGAGCTACCGCTCTCTCGGTGCTACCGCACTCTCTCCCAACATTTCAGTCTTCTCCTACCCCCTCGATATCTTTACGTATTTATACCCGGAGTTTCTAATCTCTTGAGCCATTATTACCCAAAGTAATTTCTCAGCACAACGCACATGAATAAAACAAATCTGCTGCTGAAACCTTATTTGAATAGTGACGTATATCCCCGCCCGAAAAGTGTGCATACAATTTACATCTAATTTACATCTACTTTACATTCCGTTCTGGGGCGTGGAAATTCTGCTGTGATGACGTAAAGGTAAGTAAAAAATATCGCCCTCTTGTGACAATGACCATTAAGTTCCTATTTAGCAAGGCATGATCTTATCTTACACTGGTTTTATCATAGGATTCTAACACTAGATCTGAAAATAATCAGTCCAGGGAATGCAGACTTGTGTTTATTCAGGGATCGTGTAGTATTCCAAATGTTCCGTAAAAATGAAATTACACAGTAAAGCCGGCCTAAGTGACAACGTTTTATTGAAAATCGACAGGTCTGTGTATATAATGTTTTTTAAATTAATGTTACACCATAAAGAAGGATAAATTGTCTACAATATAAAGCAAAAATCGAAAATTATAGCATAAGCAATTAAAAAGATATGATTTAAGAACCCCGGAAATGGCATGATTTTTCTGTCGTCTTGGCAATATTCTGCCATCCGTGACGTTTGTGGTTTAAGTTCCGTCAAGAAATTCTTATTCATGGAGGTATGCGGACTTTGTGACATTGGAGATGTAGTTACTAAGTGTAATATTAGTGCCCGTTCATAAATTTAGAAGACGGGGATATAAAAGATGAGCCGATGCTAATGTGCTCAATGTTGATTTTGTTGAGTTGTTGTTTAGATCTTAAAATGATGTTTTAGCATCATTTAGCTTGAGTGTGTACCATCAAATACAACAGTGAGTGATCAATTAATGATAGCAAAAACTGAGGTTAATGCATGTCCATTTATAAGCATATATCTTATACCACCAAATGTTGACATCTGTACAGATGATTTTTTTTTAAATATAACTTTCAAGTTTGAGTGTTTGCCGTGTACCAGTCTGACTGTAAATTAACAAGCAACTGAATTTCAAGTCTATCGATTGGACCCCAGGTCACAATACTCATATCCGCTGAAAGATCTTGACGGAGTTCAGATCAGCAACCACAAGGTCACTGGTAGGACTAAATGTCATGCCTAAAGGATTACACAATTCATGAGCTACACGGCCGATGTGAACTCCTCGATTATAATGATGTATTTCACCGTTTCCTTGTGTACCGGTACCGTAATGAACAGAAACATAGATGTCCCTAGCATCGTCGCAGCACACACCGATGGGTTTCACTGGTTTCCCGTCGATGGAAGTGGTAATATTGAACACTTCATTACCCATTAAATCCACACAAATACATTTCCTGTTCTCGTAATGAGTAAAGATCATATGCTTATTGCTGCTTTACAATGTTATAACTGGTAAACATTTCCTCACAAATATGTAGTGTTATCATGAAAAACCGGGCATTTGAAAATATTGTCAAACCTACTTAAGTGTATTTTATGTACTTCACAGGCAGTGGAATTATTTAATATTTTGTAGGCAGGAAAGTCAGAGCAAGGCAACTATACTTATAATATTTGAACTTGGTATTATCGTAGGTGAAGTGACAAAGAAGAGCCCATTTTAATAGATGATGTGTCACAATACATGTTTTCATCTCATAGAGGAATGTCAAACTTTGGCTGACAAACCTTTCCCCCAATAACATTTGTTATTCATACAACCAAGTGTTTGACGTATAGCCTACAAGTTTGATTGTGTCGACCTGTGAATTAACAAGCAGCTGAATTTCAAGTCTATCGATTGGACTCCAGGTCGCAATACTCATACCCGCTGAAAGATCTTCACGGAGTGCTTGTCAGCAACCACAAGGTCACCTGCAGGAGTAAATGTCATGCCTAAAGGATTATACAATCCGTGAGCTACACGGCTGATGTGTACTCCCTGTGCATCATAATGATGTATCTCACTGTTTCCTTGTGTACCGTAATGAACAGAAACATAGATGTCCCCAGCATCGTCGCAGCACACACCGGTGAGATTCACTGGTTTCCCGTCGATGGAAGTGCTGATATTAAACACTTCATTACCCATTAAATCCACACAAATACATTTCCTATCCTCGTAATGATTAAAGAGCATATGCTTATTGCTGCTTATAGCCAAAAACGTGACATTACGAATCATGTCATGTGATATAGATGTAATCAAAGATCCATCCTGATGATGGAGACATAACACATTTCTTCCACTATCAGCAACTGCTATCCGATTATTATTGTCTACAGCAATACCACACAGTGCACTCTTTGAATGTCCCTCTGCGTCATCTTGTGAGGGTCTGAACTGACGAATAAATTAAAGATTATTGTCATACACCTTCACATTCTGTCCATCAGTAACAAGAAGCATATCATCACTGGTCACTGCAACACCCCACGGTGCTTTCAGTTTCCCTTCCTTTGTCTCACTTTGAACGCCTGTAGTTTTATAACATCCAGTTGAGGTGAATGTTGATAATCGCTTGCCAGTGTATCTACTACGACAATGTCTCCATTGCTGAAACAAGCAACTTCCGTGGCAAACTTGAATTCACCGTCACCCTCTCCTTCCTTGCCAAACTCTGTCTTCAGCTGCCATTTCTCTTCATCTAGTATTTCACCGAGATCTGCATCATGAACAACATCATAACATTTGAACCCGACGAATGACTGGCTATGCTGCGCCGATTCAAACTGAAGATCCTTGTGGAATTCTAAGTTATGCATAACCTTTGGCTTGAGGTCCAATAGCTCGAAATCGTCGGCTTGTTGCATTAAATCATTGACTGAAGCTATGATTTGCTCTGCTTGGTTCATCTTGTCACGGTTGTTGTTCAGTACTTTCTCATATACAGCACTTCTTTCTTGACTGATCTGTTTGACTTTATCTTGAAGGAGTCGAGATTTATTTTTGATTTTAGCAATCTCCTCTTCCTCCTTAGCCGAAATATCATGACAAGCTCGGGCCACCATCAAACGCAATCTGTTTCTTGAATGCTCTACCGAGTCAGTGACGGCTTTAAATTGTTTTTTGCTCTCTTCAAACTTTTGGCAAATCTCTTCAACGTCTTTACGGTATGATTGAACACAATCAGCGATTTCACTTAACTCGTGTTCTGCTGTCCGGTGATCAAACGCGACACATTTCCCGCAGGCCAGCACCTGGCAAGTGTTGCAATAAAAACACAATTCCTGATTGATGTGCTTAATGCAGTTTGGAGCATATGTTTTCCTGACATCTTTTGCAGAGCCTTTGGTTAGACTCTCGTTTGACTGGATTCGATGATTCCTTGTTAATTTCAAACGCAAATGGGCTTTTTCACATTCCTGACAAATGTTTGTTTCACAGTCTAGACATCGCGAGACGGCTTCCAATCCTTCATCACATTGCTCGCATATCCGCGACGGCAGTGGTTTGTCTCCCTTTAGTTGCTCCTGCTTATTGACTTCATCGACAAGAGAACTCAAGAAAAAGCAGTTTGCTAGACTTGACAAACCTTTATCTGGAACTGCTATCTCCTGCCTACAAACTGGGCAAACAATATTATCTGTCTTCGGATCCTGTTTTTCAACAAGTTCTTCAAGGCAATTCAAGCAGAAGCAGTGAAGACAGTCCAGAATTTTCGGATCGGTAAAACGAGTGAAGCAGATTGGGCATTCAATGTGTATATGACTAATCTTGCATGTCTGCTCAGATAGGGGTGCAGCTTCAGCCATGTCGCTTAATAACCACTGACCTGTTATATAATAATAAGTAAAATGTTAAGTTGTATAGGAAAATAAACAAATTAAATGTGAAGAACCAATCTGCCGAATTTAACCGATTTTGTATTGGAATATTTGGAAATTTAGTAAGATGCTTAAAATCAACAATAAACATGTACAAGGATTAACACTGAGATATGGCATTTTCCAGAATTGGCGATCATTATTGACTTATCATAATGTATCGTTGTGGGTCACTTTCATGTTTATCCTCAAACTATGTTTTGCAGATCCAAAATGCTATATTTGTATTTTACTGTTGTATGTGTTTTCATACTGAATAGCGGAAGTTAAAATTTACTAAGAGTCTAAAAGCCAGTATTTTATATGGTAGAATTAACCCAAGCAGGTCTGGGATGGAGGTGCACAATGGGCGCGCATGATTGATGATATTTTTTATATCCCCAGAACGCTTCGACCGATCATGTTCAAATCGTCTGACTTTTCTTAACTATTTGTAGAACCTCTCTCATACCCAAATCAAAGATGTGGGAGTATCAAGGATTGCAACCGTTTATTTTGAACAGGTCCATTGACTTTCCACTTTATATTAATTTGTAAATACTAGCTGCAAACTGCATAATCTGACCTTTTTTTTTTTGGACCATTTTCATGGTTTGGTGTTATGATTTATGAAAGTTTATAGCCCAATATATGAATTTACAACATACATAGTACTATGATGCGATTATGTCTGTATTTATTGTTAAATGTTTGGGTAAAAATCTTCAGTGATCAAATTTTCTGAACAACATTACCAACAATGGCGTTGACAGCACACATACCAATGGATTACAGATGTTACTTTCAAGGGTTAATACCAGTAAACACATCATTAAATGCATCATTACTTCATGTAAATCAAGAGACGTATACAAATAAACAAATGTGAAAGAATCGTCATATTTCATTGTCTTGTTAACGAGAATATAGTGAACATGCATTCAGAATATTCAAGTTGGGAATTAATGACTCAATTTAATTTGAAAAAAAATGTATTGCACATACTTGCACCTCAGATACAAACAAAATGTCAAGAGAGTTAGGTTTGGTACCATCGTCAACTTTACACCAAGCATGTTACATAAGACCTATATCTGTGTTTGTTTATGTTTTTCGAGAATACCGATTGTGTGTAGGGGCCAATAAATGGTTGAAACTGCAACCTAGGTTTCCCCCTTGGTAATTAAGATCAGATGGACCCTGAGGGAAAGTAAGAAAAGGCATCAACTAAAAAAGTGGGAACTTTTAACAAGATGAAGTCAACTTTAATTAACAAATAAGAACATCAATCTTGAAACAAGAAAAAGAATTTTAAAATGCTATGTCTGGAGTACCTTATATTATGGAGTAGAGACATGGACTGTAACACCAATACTTGAAAAACGTTATTGAAGCATTTGAGATGTGGTCATACAGAAAGATTTTGAAACTGTCATGGACCGAAAAAATAACAAACGTGGAAGTGCTTCAAAGAATTAACGAAAAACGAAAACTGATCAACATCCTCAGAGAAGGAAAACTAAGATATTTTGAACATCTAATAAGGTAAAATAACATCTACAGAACATTATTGGAAGGATATGTTGACGGAAAAAGAAACAGATGTCGTCCAAGGGCTAACTGGTATAACAACATCAAAGAATGGACCGGAATGATGTATGAATGTGCAGTAAGAACAGCATTGGACAGGAAAAAGTGGTGGGCTACTGTGTCATCCAACGTCGAAAGACATGGAACGTGAAGAAGAAGAAGAAAAAGGTGGGATCGGTTGCAGGGTTCAGGAGATTTGTCATGGGAGATCAAGGGGACCATCATACCCCGCCTCATGCCCCAGGCCAGGTAGACAACACTAACAACTAAACCATTTACCAATTTTTCCCAAGTTTCCTAAACATGCGGCCTAAATTAAGGTCTGTACCCCCTCTCTTTCCAAATGGCCTAGATCTGCCACTGCAAGACATCATTACCATACGTAGTAACATTTATGTCAGCAGCGATTGAATGGAACTAATTTCTAGTATAGGCCCTAGGCCTATTATTTTGTCACGTTGTCTTCATTACGTGCTATACTAATTTCATAACTCCCATAATGGAGTGCATATTAATATTATTATTTTTGCAGTTCATGTATTCACGAACCTTTCTCTCCTCCTGTACATCATACTTACCATTAAGAATTATTCTGTAAATATCCACAACAGTGTTCTAACTCATATCCACCAAGTCGTGATAGGCCTATATAATTGACAACAAGAAACGGTAACCAAACGGAGGTATAATTATTCGGGAACGCGACAAGCGTTTGCATGGATTGATATGTGTTCTGTGAAGCAGTAGCCTGTGTGCTTCTCATTGCTGGAAAAACCCTCAATCTATTTTCGTTGTTCAATGAGGTCATGGTTCACGATAATCTACGGATACCTATTGCTGACATCGAGTTCATGTATTTTTTTATTGTACAACGTCGCGTATTGTGTGCATTATGCTGTGATGTGTCAACATTATAATTTGTCCAATACAATGACTGTATTTATTTGAAGCTAGGATTACTCCAGGGTTGGTAGCAAACGTTATGATAATTTTAAGGGCAATGTTTTGAATTATTGCTTTGTCCATAAATCCCAATGAACATGTTGCAAACTCTGCATATCAAGCATACAATAATACACACCTACCATTCAAGTCATATGATCATTATAACGTATAAATCAGAGTACGTAGCTGTTATGATAACTCGTAATGTTGTGTCTCAGTTAGTTAACTTGAATGAGGGAAACGGTATCAGACAAAATAGATTACCTTATTTGTATTACACTTATCGGTCTGTCAATTAAACAGCTCAGATTGACCAATCACGTTATACTCGACACCTTTTGTTGGTCAAGCTTTCCAGGGTTATGCGGGTCTTATCTACATTTGGGGTGAACAAAATCATTTGCGAGTGAAACCCTTCCACTATGGTAAAAGGCTGCTCTTACAGAACTTGATCATCCTACACTACATTTCCACATCGATCGATTATGGTGAAAGCAATGTTATTTATTTATAATCAGAGTGGTAGAGTTAAAAAAGGAAGTTGAACTTGACTACAAGCACGTCTTTATCTTGAGCCCAGACGTGTTGTGAATGTATCGCGCTGACTAGGCAGTGGAATTAGATTTCATATAAATATACCTGTGCAAGACTTGACGAGTGCGAGTGTTTTAGTGTGGACGGGGATTATTGCCAAAATAATCTACAGATTGATGTATTCAGAAGAAACTTGTGAGACGAGAATTTCGTTGCATTAATCCCGCCAGTCATTAAGGCTTTTAATTCGTAGTCGACTGGCAGAAAACAAACTTATTTTGTCGCACAATGGGGTCATGGTCAAGGGATGCAGCAACATTCAAAGTTTCTTATGTATACGAAATCATATAACAGCCGTCGAAGTAAAACATTTTACAGAAATGTGTTCTTGCAGAAATGTATTTTTGGTATTTTTGTTAGAAAATAAGCTTTTGTATTATGACAGAACACGGACGTAGAGGAATGTCGAAGAAATGTAGATTAAGTTTTTATTAATTGCTCAAAATCGGTGGAAACAGAGTTCGTTTTAAATTCGGTATATGTCCATAGCATTTTACAATACACCTTTAATTTTACCAGTCCATTCCGAGGACGCTACTACTGAATTATTCATTTACCTCCAGTAAAATTAATAATTTGTCTGCAAATTTATTTAAACCAATCACCGGAAGCAAAATGTTGGGCTCGTCTATAGTTTAAAAAGTGATAACCATAACAGATTAGTTACGTAATACATTATGTATGAAGATTTCTCTACCAAATCATGAGAGAAATATAAGATCACAGAATGGACTGGTAAATGCCCTCGCGACATTGCCACTCGCGGGTGTGGTCTTTTTGTTCATGTGTTGTGTTCTGGAGGTATTCTGGGTTGCCGCGTGGGCCTTGACTAAAAGTTAGTTCGGTTAGGAAATAGTTATCAACATAATGACGTCATTATAAGATTCTAGATTTGATGAATGTATGGCTGAAGTGACGTGTAGCCTTTGTGTTTCACACATGACAAGGTCATGATTTCAGCAAATAACAGAAGCATATTAGGCCTACTACTCTCTTAATGTAAAAGAGTGAAAACCACTCTTTCAAAGAGCTATATGTTTTTAAATGAATGTTACACCATAAAGAAGAAGGATAAATTGTCTCCAATATAAAGCACAACTGAAAATGGCGTGATTTTGCTGTCATATTGGCAATATTCTGCCGTGCGTGACGTTTGTGGTTTAAGTCCCGTCAAGTAATTCTTATTCGTGAAGGTATGCGGACTTTGTGACATTGGAGATGTAGTTACTAAGTGTCATATTAGTGTCGTTCATAAATTTAGAAGACGGGGATATAAAGGATGAGCCGGTATGCTAATGTGCTCAATGTTGATTTTGTTGAGTCATTGTTTAGATCTTAAAATGATGTTTTAGCATCATTTAGCTTGAGTGTATACCATCAAATACAACAGTGAGGGATCAATTAATGATGGCAAAAACTGATGTTAATGCATGTCCATTTATAAGCATATATCTATACCACCAAATGTTGACATCTGTACAGATGATTTTCTTTTTAAATATTACTTTCAAGTTTGAGTGTTTGCCGTTTACCATTCTGACTGTAAATTAACAAGCAGCTGAATTTCAAGTCTATCGATTGGACCCCAGGTCACAATACTCATACCCGCTGAAAGATCTTGACGGAGTTCAGATCAGCAACCACAAGGTCACCTGCAGGAGTGAATGTCATGCCCAAAGTATTACACAATCCATGAGCTACACGGCTGATATGTACTCCATCTGGATCATAATGATGTATCTCACAGTCTCCTTGTATACTGTAATGAACAGAAACATAGATGTCCCCAGCATCGTCGCAGCACACACCGATGGGTTTCACTGGTTTTCCATCGATGGAAGTGCTGATATTGAACACTTCATTACCCATTAAATCCACACAAATAAATTTCCTATCCTCGAAATGAGTAAAGATCATATACTTATTGCTGCTTATAGCCAAATGCGTGAAATCATGAATCATGTCATGTGATATAGATGTAATTAAAGATCCATCCTGATGATGGAGACATAACACATTTCTTCCACTGTCAGCAACTGCCACCCGATTATTATTGTCTACAGCAATACCATCCAGATCACTCTTTGAATATCCCTCTGCGTCATCTTGTGAGGGTCTGAACTGACGAATAAATTCCAGATTATTGTCATACGCCTTCACATTCTGTCCATCAGTAACCAGAAGCATGTCATCACTGGTCACTGCAACAGACCACGGTGATTTCAGTTTCCCTTCCTCTGTCTCACTATGAACGCCTGTAGTTTTATAACATCCAGTTGAGGTGAATGTTGATAATCGCTTACTTGTTGTATCTACTACGACAATGTCTCCATTGCTGAAACAAGCAACATCCCGGGCAAACTTAAATTCTCCGTCACCCTCTCCTTCCTTGCCAAACTCTGTCTTCAGCTGCCATTTCTCTCCATGTAGTATTTCACCGAGATCTGCATCATGAACGACATCATAACATTTGAACCCGACGAATGACTGGCTATGCTGCGCCGATTCAAACTGAAGATCCTTGTGGAATTCTAAGTTATGCATAACCTTTGGCTTGAGGTCCAATAGCTCGAAATCGTCAGCTTGTTGCATTAAATCATTGACTGAAGCTATGATTTGCTCTGCTCGGTTCATCTTGTCACGGTTGTTGTTCAGTACTTTCTCATATATAGCACCTCTTTCTTGACCGATCTGTTTGACTTTATCTTGGAGGAGTTGAGATTTATTTTTGATTTTAGCAATCTCCTCTTCCTCCTTAGCCGAAATATCACCACAAGCTTGGGCCACCATCAAACGCAATCTGCTTCTTGAATGCTCTACCGAGTCATTGACGGCTTTAAACTGCTCTCTGCTCTCTTCAAACTTCAGACAAATACCTTCGACTTCTTTACGGTAGGATTCCACAGAATCTGTGATTTCACTGAATTCGTGTTCTGCTGTCCGGTGATCAAACGCGACACATTTTCCGCAGGCCAGCACCTGGCAAGTGTTGCAATAAAAACACAATTCCTGATTGATGTGCTTAATGCAGTTAGGAGCATCGGTTTTCCTAACATCTTTTGCAGAGTCTTTGGTTAGACCCTCTTTTGACAGGATTCGATGATTCTTTGTTAATTTCAAACGCAAATGGGCTTTTTCGCATTCTTGACAGATGTTTGCCTCACAGTCCAGACATCGCGAGACGGCTTCCAATCCTTCATCACATTGCTCGCATATCCGCGAGGGCAGTGGTTTGTCCCCCTTTAGTTGCTCCTGCTTATTGACTTCATCGACAAGAGAACTCAAGAAAAAGCAGTTTGCTAGACTTGACAAACCTTTATCTGGAACTGCCGTCTCCTGTCTGCAAACTGGGCAAACAATATTATCTGTCTTCGGTTCCTGTTTTTCAACAAGTTCTTCAAGGCAATTCAAGCAGTAGCAGTGAAGACAGTCTAGAATTTTCGGATCGGTAAAACGAGTGCAGCAGATTGGGCATTCAATGTGTATATGACTAATCTTGCACGTCTGCTCAGATAGGGGTGCAGCTTCAGCCATGTTGCTTAATAACTGCTGACCTGTTATACCAAAAATAAGAAAAAATGTAAAGTGTCGCATGAAAAGAATAATAATCTGATGAATCAATTAAGGCTGAGCCGGGTACCTGACCGAAACTGCTATTACCGAGTTCCATTTTTGGTTGCAGTTACCCAACTTTTAAGCCACACAAATAATAATAATAATAATGTTCCATTCTTATATAGCGCATTTCACATAATGTCCCAATGCGCTTTACATTATTACCTGTTATACCAAAAATAAGAAAAAATGGAAGTCTCCGATCATTTGTGTGTGTGTGTGTGGGGGGGGGGGATGCTATGCGAGTCGTTTTTAATATAGAGGCGGGAAATTATTACAGTAAGTCCACATTTATTATGACTCTAATAAAACAAGAGAAACTTGTGTTCACATTGGTTACGGGTACCCGGGTATCTCCAAATGCATATCCGGTTCCCGAAATAACCGAAAACGCAGAGCCTTAGAATCAACCAGCCGTATTTAACCCTTTTTGGTATTGAAATATTGGGTAAGACGCATAAAATCAACAAATAAATATAAACAAGACTGAACGGGAGGATGTGGCTGGCAATTTCAAGTAATGGTGGTCATTATTGTATTCTCATAATGTTTTGGGCCACTTTCATTTTGTTAACGACACAAATCGATAAATATGTACACCCTCAAACAATGATATGTTTTGCACATTCAAAATGCTATAGGCCTAGTCTTTCTCTTGATCTCAAACTGTCTGTGCATATTTCTATTTCTATGTTGCCCATGTATATGTAAATAAACCAATAATTGAGATGGAATTAACGCTTGTGTAAGTGTTCCCCCACGATATTTTGTATTATCTCCAGAATGCTATATTTTGTGATGATAACCGTTTATTTTGAACAGGTTCATTGGAATTTTCACTTTTTATTTGTAAATTCTAGCTGTAAAATGCAAATAGTAATTCTTTTTGCCAAATATATGAATAAACAGCACACATTTACAGCATAAATGCACATGATTATGTCTGCATTTACCAACAATAGCGGTAATAGCACAATGGAAAATAACGGTTGTCTTAGGTGACATCACCCCGTATTGTTTGTAATGACGACCAATGGAAAACGAAACAAAAATGGGAAATTTGCTAAAGATAATTTATTTAAATATATATCGTGGTCTATTACAGTGACATACGGACACGTTTATGACCTCATATGATAGATCTCAACATCCGAAGTTTTATGAAGTTGGGCTGAAGATTAAAGAAACATTGATCAGGTAGACCTTGAATGATACGGGGGGGGGGCAATTTCATGGGATATGAATCCTTGAATCATGCTTATTAAAAAAGGAACGGGTATTTATGCCTTGCTTTGTTATTTGGAAGAAAACAAAAATACTAAATCATTTTACCAACTCATGCGAAGCCTAAATTAATGTTTTTGGCCATACAACTTTGAGAAGCATGCCTTCACCCCTTCTCCCTTGGGTCTAAATATGTCACTGTTCGATATAATTATACAAAATGACAACGATGTAACTAAATTCAAGTACGCCTATGTGTACGTTGTTGTTGTTTTTTCCTTTTGCACTCATACTCATTCTATCATTACTATCACGGTGGGTGCAAACCTATGTTTAAAGCACGATGTTTCTATCCAGTGCATTGCACCTACCATTATTGTTTTTTCTCGAGATGTCCTCAACAAATTTTGTTGTCATGTCCAGCAAGTTTCACCTATGGTTTCACCGAGTAACGGATGGACCTCAACGGATTGACATCAATGGTAAACACGACATGCAGGGATTATGTGTGAACGGGTGTTGTCGAGTAGGTGTTTCGCAGAGCAGAAAAAACCCAAATGCTATTTTCGTCGCACAATGAGCAGGTCATGGTTCATGGTAACGCAGCTGCCATCGCGGATCATCTACGGATGCCTATTTATGGCAATTTCCAGTAATGGTGGTCATTATTGTATTCTCATAATGCATAGTTGTGGGCCACTTTCATTTTGTTAACGACACAAATCGATAAATATGTACACCATCAAAATAAGAGATGTTTTGCAGATTCAAAATGCAAAAGGCCTACAGTCCTTCTCTTGGTCCCAAACTATCTGTGCATATTTCTATGAGGTCCAAATTGTGAGATCTCTGATTACACAAGGTCGTTTGTCAGCCACCTTTGGAGAAAATGCATTGTTTGTTGCCATGTATATGTAAATAAGCCAAAAATGCATTGTTTGTTGCCATGTATATGTAAATAAGCCAATAATGCATTGTTTGTTGCCATGTATATGTAAATAAGCCAATAATGCATTGTTTGTTGCCATGTATATGTAAATAAGCCAATAATGGATTGTTTGTTGTCATGTATATGTAAATGAGCCAATAATGCATTGTTTGTTGCCATGTATATGTAAATAAGCCAATAATTGAGATGGAATTAACCCTTGTGTACAATGTTCCCTCATGATGATATTTTGTATTATATCTCCAGAATGCTTCGGCCGATCATATTCAAATTGTCTGACATTCACTAATTATATTTTGTGATGACAATCGTTTATTTTGAGCAGGTTCATTTGAATTTCCACTTTTTATTTGTAAATTCTAGCTGTAAAATGCAAAATAGTAATTTTTTTGCCAAATATATGAATTAACAGCATACATTTACAGCATACATGGATATGATTATGTCTGCATTTACCAACAATAGCGGTAACAGCACAGTGGAAAAATAGCGGTTATCTTAGTGACGTCACACCGTATTGTTTGAAATAACAAATGATAACCAATGGAAAACGGAACAAAAAAGGGAAAGTTGCATAATTTATTTAAATGTATATTAGTGGCCTATTACGGTGACCTACGGACACCTTTATGACCTCATCATTTATGATAGATATCAACATCCTTACGAAGTTTTATAAAGTTTGGCTGAACATTAAAGAAACATTGATCAGGTGTGGACCTTGAAGGATACGAAGGGCAATTTCATGGGGTATCAAGTGTAACATTGTAACCCACCTCAGACCTTTTAGGCCGACCCTTGAACCATGCTTATTAGAAAAGGAACGGGTCTTTTTGCCATTCAGTTATTTATTTGAAAGAAAACAAGAAACACTAAATCATTTTAACAACTAATACGAGGGCCACATTAATGTTTTTGGCCAGACAACTTTGAGAAGCATGCCTTCACCCCCTTCTCCCTCGGGTCTATATGTGTCGCTGTAAAATATAGTTATACGAAATGACAACGATGTAACTAAATTCAAATAGGCCTCTGCGTACGTTGTTTTTCATTCTATACTCATACCATTATCATTACTATCACGGTTCGGGCTGTGCGTTTTCGGATATTTTTGGAACCGGATACCCGAAATCAGGAAACTTCGGATACCCGGATACCCATTTTCATTTTTGTTGAAAACATGCCTCCGGTGGTGTACAAATACATGTACTGTAAATGGTAACAAATTGACTTATAATACCATGCTTAAATCGATCTGTTCTTTATTGGAGTGTAATCTCTTGAATTTAAAGATAATTGTCTGTACAAGTGCATTGTTCAAGAGTCACAGATTTCCGTTTGTACCGCTCTAATGTTCAGTCCGAATTTTAAAAAGTCGTTTACGGGTAATTGGAACCGGAAAATGGAACCGTGTAATGACCGTTTCGGTCGGGTATCCGGATACCCGGCACAGCCCTAAATTCACGGTGGATGGAAACCTGTGTTAAAGCACGATGTTTCTATCCAGTGTATTGCACCTACCGTTATTGTTTTTTTCTCAAGATGTCCTGAACAAAGTTTTATCTCATGTCCAGCAACTTTCACCTATGGTTTCACCAAGTAACGGATACACCTCATTTGACATCGATGTTAAACGCCGAGGTATAATTAACGAAAACGCGACATGCAGGGGTTATGTGTGTAGTTAACGGATCGTGTCGAGTAGGTGTTTCGCAGAGTAGGAAAAACCCAAATGCTATTTTCGTCGAACAATGAGCAGCAGGTCATGGTTCATGGTAACATCGGCTACCATCGCGGATCATCTACGGATGCATATTTATGCCATAACGTTCATTCCTGGTTCTATGTACAACGTCGCATACAACAAAGTACAGGTTGTGTTAAATATTACCCTGTATTTGCACTGTATACAACAACATACCAAACAGGTGTTTGGTAAAACATTACTAAGCAGTGATGTTAAATAATCATTACCTGATTGAAGTGGAATAAAATTCGCCGAACTCCTAAGTAATCCACTGTCAGGTTAATTGTACAAAATGCAGCAGTAAATTATTATAATATGATGACCAGGGCCGTAATGTGAATGTATAATATTGTTTTAATTTTTGTGTTTGTTTCGGGCGGGGGGGGGGGGGGGGTGTATAAGCCAAATTACTGGCTCGATATCATGGGGGTATCACGAGATATATTAGACTTGTGATAGTGTGACTGTCACCACTAACAACAAATAAATAGATAACATCAGTCATTACTCCAGTTGAAAATGAGTTGCACACATTCACTGATGGTTAGCATGATATAATGTCGTTTTATTTATAGAAATTATTGTAAAGAGTTTTATGGTGAACTATATCCAAAGGCAACCCTTTCGAGTGGGGATGTACCTCATGACAGTCATAGAACAAACAAATTTATGTCAACGCTATAATTATTTCATTGATTTTTAGCTGATACATTCCCGTTAAATAGAGAAACTCCATAGGCCCTACTCGGTGTTTTCGAGTGGAAAACAAAAAATCACTGGGACACTAGGGTTTACGTACTCAAACCAATGAGTCCCTGTTTACAAGTGCAGACATATCTTAATCTCCGCAATCAATGACTTTGCCAGATAACGACATGCTGGCTAGATTACTTTAACACAACATGTTTTACCATTGCATTAATTGATGGATAAATTGTTAAACTGAGCTCTATCAACAATTAACAGTTTTGACAAGCTGTGGGAGCGTAGGATGTCATCGGGCGCACAGGTACCAATATTAAACCATTAATCGGGATCATATCCAATATTTGAATCATAAGGAGGTACAAAACAGTTTTTCTCAGAAACTTACTAACGAAAATGTGTTTATTCAAGACTGCATATAAGTGAACAGATTGAATTGATTTTAATGTTTTCTCTAATTTAGCACTTATAGAAATTAAGTAAGACTAATTGCGGTGACACCATGTGAAATTCTCAATTAAGCAGTAATTAGTTCTGAAAAGAACTGGAGGTTACAACTCGACGTTTCGATCAGTATGCTCTCCTGATGACGATCAGAGCATAAAACTTGTAGCTTTGCATGGTGAGGATGATAAGTAAGACTAATTGCGGTGACACCATGTGGAATCTCAATTGAGTAGTAATTAGTTCTGAAAAGAACTGGGGGTACAACTCGACGTTTCGATCAGTATGCTCTGATCGTCCTCAGGAGAATGCCGGACTCTGGAAATTGCTGCTGCTTAAGTAGACTGCTGGAGGATCATCCCATGAATGGATGCTGGAGGATTAGTTCGTTGAGGCGCGCAGGCGGGAAACTGTGAGACTAAGAGACTAGGATCCTAGGGGTTGGGGGAGAGGAGTGTGTGCTCACTGAACTGAATCAGTTGTTAACAAGCACAGGGGAAGGAGGGTGGTTGACTTAGGATATAGGGGATCCCTCAGTCTGGGGTGGTTATGGACTTTGGATATAGATGATCCTTCAGTCTGTAGTATAGGTCGCCAAATGTCGCTGATGAAGAAACCGATGTCCTGTGGCACAGTGTCGTGTTTGACGATCTCGATGGCCTCTGATGCGTCTGGGGTGCCATGCGTCGATGGGTGTGATGAGTTGGGCTGCCTGCCAGTCGATTTGGTGGTCCTTGATGTGCGAGTGCTTGACGATGGCGGACTTCTCGAAATCTCCTCTGCGGCCGTGTGCTCGGTGTTCCTTCAATCTGATGGGGAGGTTGCGTTTTGTTTCGCCGATGTACACCTTACCGCACTCACAGTCCGGTAGACTCCCGCTCTGTTGTTTGGGTCCGGTTTGTCCTTGTGGGTATGTAGAAGTCCTTGGAGTTTGCTGGGAGCTGAGTGGAACACATCGATGCCTGCTTGTCGGAGGATGCGTTGTAGTTTGTGAGACGTCGAACCTAGATAGGGAGACAAGCAGAGAGGTTAGATCACTTACCTTGCTTTTGGAGTTTAGAACCGGCTTCGCTGTGCTGATCTTGTTGGGATTGTAACCGTTGCGTTTGAGGGTAGTTCGGATGTGCTGTAGTTCCTTGGGGAGGCTGTCCTTGTCACAGATGTTGTAGGCGCGTTGTACGAGCGTACGGTTGACCGATGACTTGATGCTTGGATGATGGAAGGAGCGCTGGTTCAGGTACCGATCTGTGCGTGGGCTTTCTGTAGACGTTGTGGTGTAGGGAGCCGTCTGGGTTTCTGGAAATGCCAACATCAAGGAACGAGATCTTGTCATCTTCTTCCGTTTCCATGGTGAACTTGATGCTCGGGTGTTGCTGGTTTAGATGTTGTAGAAAATCCTGGAGTGTGTCTCTGCCGTGTGGCCAAACCACAAAGGTGTCATCCACGTATCGGAGCCACAGCTTGGGTTGGAGGTCGGCGGTGTTGAGGGAAGAGTTTTCAAACTCTTCCATGAAAATATCAGCAAGGACCGGGGATAAAGGAGATCCCATGGAGGTCCCAGCTGTCTGCTCGTAGAACTTGCCCTGAAACTGAAAACAACTTGAAGAGACACATGTTAGTAGCAAATCATGAATTTGGTCCGGGGTGAGTGATGTGCGATCATCAAGAGAAAGATCTTGTACGAGTCTGTCCTTCACCAGGAGGCATGTCTCTGTAGTTGGGACATTGGTGAATAGGGAGACAACATCAAAACTAACCAAGATGTCACTGGGTTGAAGTATACTGATCGAAACGTTATAACCTTCAGTTCTTTTCACAACTAATTACTTCTCAATTGAGAATTTCACATGGTGTCAGCGCAGTTAGTCTTACTTATCTTCTTCAATGTGCAAAGCTTGGTTATAGTTATAGCAAAGTTTTACTTATAGAAATTAGACGTTTTAACAGGATCTGAGAAAATTGATTTGAGAAAACTGGTGTTACATCTTTATAAAGATAATTATGGCAATTATCGCTCAAGTTTAATATTCCATATTTTATGCAATTTGTTAACATTTAATAAATATACATGGTTTTATATAGACAATTTGAGCCATGACATCATGTTTACTAAACAGCCCCAAAGGTCAAACTGAGCCGGGGGTACACTGGTCTATGGCAAGAAACCATAAAATCTGATATTTTGAGAAACAGGAAACATCCTGATACTAACAAGTCACATGGTCTACAGTAAATTATGATTTCTGTCTGCCAATTAGTTTTATATCATCTACTGCACTTTAAAGGGAAGATATAACATTGATAATAATTCCTTAATTTGATTATCTGATAAATTGTGTACTGTCTCTTTAAAGCCAGTATACAGTTTTGGTAAAATGTTCGTATTAAGTGTGTGATTTACAGCAAGAGATATGCATAGAGGTTTATTTTATTTCATTAGTGTATTTTATTTTTTATCTTATTTCGTTGTGCCGCCTAATGAAAATATAGTAATAATGCTTCAGATTGTGTCTATTCATTCCAAAATTTAATTTAGAAATTATTTTATTACTTTTACTAAAACGATATTACCCGATATATAAATAAGTCAAGGTAGTATGATACCATTATCGACTGAACATCAAGAAAGTTCCATATAAAACTGTGATCATTTATGCTTTTCGAATAATAATAATACCAATAGTGTATAGTGGTTATAAATGTAAATAGCTGATACATGGTGTATACAGCGTCTAAATGGGAAATGTTTGAGTATTTTATATATTCGGATGAAGCTCATCACATTTTAATGAAACCATTCAGTAATCAGTGAATTTCGACCCACAAATACCGGCTCAAAAGTAATCAATATGGCAACAAATATGTTTTCATTAAACGAATTAGACCCATATTATCAGTCAAGTGTTGACGGCTGTAATAACGCTACCGCTAGAATACTTTATTGTTTTGACTTTAGTTTTAGTGTTTGATGTGAATTTGATGTGTTTGCAGCTGAATTTCACAAGTTTATCGATTGGACCCCAGGTCACAGTACTCATACTCGATGAAAGATCTTGACAGAGTGTCTATCAGCAACCACAAGGTCACCGGCAGGAGTGAATGCCATGCCTACAGGATTATACAATCCATGAGCTACACGGCCGATGTGTACTCCTTCTGGATCATAATGATGTATCTCACATGTTCCTTGCTTACTGGAATGAAGAGAAACATAGATGTGCCCAGTATCGTCGCAGCACACACCGATGGGTTTCACTAGTTTCCCGTCGATAGAAGTGCTGATATTAAACACTTCATTACCCATTAAATTCACACAAATAAATTTCCTATCCTCGTAATGAGTAAAGATCATATGCTTATTGCTGCTTATAGCTAAAAACGTGAAATCACGAATCATGTCATGTGATATAGATGTAATCAAAGATCCATCCTGATAATGGAGACATAACACATTTCTTCCACTGTCAGCAACTGCTACCCGATTATTATTGTCTACAGCAATACCTTTCAGCACACTCTTTGAATGTTCCTCTGCGTCATCTTGTGAGGGTCTGAACTGACGAATAAATTCCAGATTATTGTCATACACCTTCACATTCTGTCTATCAGTAACCAGAAGCATGTCATCACTGGTCACTGCAACACCCCACGGTGATTTCAGTTTACCTTCCTCTGTCTCACTTTGAACGCCTGTAGTTTTATAACATCCAGTTGAGGTGAATGTTGATAATCGCTCGCTAGTTGTATCTACTACGACAATGTCTCCATTGCTGAAACAAGCAACATCCGAGGCATACTTGAATTCTCCGTCACCCTCTCCTTCCTTGCCAAACTCTGTCTTCAGCTGCCATTTCTCTTCATCTAGTATTTCACCGAGATCTGCATCATGAACGACATCATAACATTTGAACCCGACGAATGACTGGCTATGCTGCGCCGATTCAAACTGAAGATCCTTGTGGAATTCTAAGTTATGCATAACCTTTGGCTTGAGGTCCAATAGCTCGAAATCGTCGGCTTGTTGCATTAAATCATTGACCGAAGCTATGATTTGCTCTGCTCGGTTCATCTTGTCACGGTTGTTGTTCAGTACTTTCTCATATATAGCACCTCTTTCTTGACTGATCTGTTTGACTTTATCTTGAAGGAGTCGAGATTTATTTTTGATTTTAGCAATCTCCTCTTCCTCCTTAGCCGAAATATCATGACAAGCTCGGGCCACCATCAAACGCAATCTGTTTCTTGAATGCTCTACCGAGTCAGTGACGGCTTTAAATTGTTTTTTGCTCTCTTCAAACTGTTGGAAAATCTCTTTAACGTCTTTACGGTATGATTGAACACAATCAGCGATTTCACTTAACTCGTGTTCTGCTGTCCGGTGATCAAACGCGACACATTTCCCGCAGGCCAGCACCTGACATGTGTCACAATAAAAACACAATTCCTGGTTTGTGTGCTTCCTGCATGTTTGAGATTCAGTTTTTCTGGTAACTTTTGGAGAGCTATCTTTTGACGGGGCTTCGCATGCTGTGACAATTCGATGAGTTTTGGTAAATTTTAATCGCCCATGTGCTTCGAGGCATGCTTGACAGAATTTTGCGTTGCATTCTAGACACTGTGAGATGGCTTCCAATACTTCGTCACATCCTTCACAAGTCGTTGTGGGTAATGCTGTATCTCCTTGGCACTGCTCCTGTCTGTTGACCTCATCGACAAGAGAACTCAAGAAAAAGCAGTTTGCTAGACTTGACAAACCTTTATCTGGAACTGCCGTCTCCTGCCTGCAAACTGGGCATACAATATTATCTGTCTTCGGATCCTGTTTTTCAACAAGTTCTTCAAGGCAATTCAAGCAGAAGCAGTGAAGACAGTCCAGAATTTTTGGATCGGTAAAACGAGTGCAGCAGATTGGGCATTCAATGTGTATATGACTAATCTTGCACGTCTGCTCAGATAGGGGTGCAGCTTCAGCCATCGCTTCATAGCCATTGACCTGTAATACAAATAAAAGAACGTTGAAGCGTTATTAGAAAGAAAGAAATCTTTACTTAACATCGCGCCAACTCAGTAGTTCAGCCTATTAATTATTCTTATTTTGGTTGTACGTAAGCGCTAAAACCCAACCATTCATTGAAATGAACCTGTTTTACATAAATAGATTTAAGCCCAGATCTTCAAACACACATCTTTATGGAATTCACTTGTCTAACTATGTAGTTGGGTCTGTCCACACTAATGGGTTCAAAAGTGTGACATTTTAGAAAAACATGGGTCGTTAAAATAATAAAATGAAGTACTTTGTCATATGTTTTCTGTGTACATTCCAAAGTGCCTTGGGGATTGTGCTTTTCACATATTAAGACAACTTTCTCAGTAATTAAGTAATTACAAGGGGTCTTCTTTAAGATGTTATGTTTGTAACGTGGACAGACATTTAACCAGAAATTGACTAGAAATACTAATAAAAGAGATTTATTTACAATGCTATTCCCCTTAGGATTGTTACCTGAAAAAATCAAGACAATTAAACAAAATAACAGGGGATCATTTTCAAAATTTGTCATAAATTGTCTGTTCACATTACATACGTGGTATATTTCATATGCTAATTTCTAAAATACCCAGAAGATGTCTTAGTTTTGGCTCATAACAATTCAAAAGGGGTTAGGGATGTAAATGAAAAAGCATTTCAGTATTTAATTCTATTATCACGTTCCTGTCAATATTAAAACAAAATGTCTGTCCATCTTACAAACATAATGTCTTAAAGAAAGATGATCCTACAATTCCTTAAGTACCAATAATAATTTTGTTTATTTGGTATGCACAATCATTAAATGCTAAGGAATGTTCAGGAATAGATTGGGACAAAATAGTTGGCTTTATTTGACCCTCCCATGTCACTCCAATAGTTATCATATGTACCCATTCGTGTGGAAAGACCCAGTACTAAATAACTGAAATACAAATTACTGGGATAAATATGATTTTACTAGATGTTGATGTTGTAAAGCCCGTTTTAACCAGTAATTTCTGACAAATTAACCCTTTTTAGTTTCTGGGGGGTCACAATCTTTGTTGTTTTTTGTACAGAATTACCAACATCGCAGTAAAAAAAAAAACTATACCGGTCATCTTAATGACGTCACAGTTTTGCTTGTAATAAAGAGAACAAGCGCACCCTGAGTCCCTGAAGCTCGGTTCGAACTGGATTAAAAAAAATAATCATCATAAAATATTGTTTATTATTATTTTCTACTGCAATAATTTGTATCAACTCGCAACTTGTTTGACCCCCAAAACCAGGGTGATGCTGTGCACCCCAGGGTGTGACTCCGTTTTTGTGAATTCCCAGATCCGACACTGCCTGAATGCCCCCCCCCCCCCCCCCATTCGAAGTAGAGATCGACGCCCATGACTAATGTCATTACTCCTTTTCTCTCTTAAGTCTTATGTATCAAACTTACCGTGCTCTAAGTATCCACAACAGTTTTCTAACTCGAATCCATCTGTAGTGATATGTCTATAATTGACAACAAGGCACGGTAACTATAACGGCAAGGTACATTTAACGGGAACGCAACAACTTTTTGTATGTATTCATATGTCATGTGTATAGTAATCCTGTGTGTTTCATACACTTGGAAACCTAAATTCTATATCCGCGATTCATTAGGGTCATGGTTCATAATAATCAGTGGATGCCCTCGCGGATCATCTACGGATGCCCGTTGGTGCCATCAAGTTCATGGATTTGTTGTAACCCATTGGTACAACGTTGCGTATTATGTACATTATGTTGTGGTGTGTCTTCATTATGCTCGGTGCTGTGATGTGAACTTCATGATTTGTTCAATACGTAAACTCCATTTGAAGCTAGGATTACTCCGGGGTTGGTAGCAATAGTGTGAACAATTATGCTTTCGAAATAGTTTTTTTTATAATTATTCCTGTGGTTAAGATGCGCTGACAAAATCCACACGTGTGCATACATGAGTTCGTTGCCGATTATCCCCACGAATACATTGCAAACTTCAAGCGTACTATAAAACACACCTATCGTTCAAGTCACCTCATATTTTCCACCCATCATCATAACTTATCCATCAAAGTATGTAGCTGTTATGGTAACTCATATGTTGTGCATCAGTGAGATAAGTGATGAATGAGGGAAACCGTACGAGACGAAATAATTCACATCTTGTATTACACTTGTATTACACCTACTTGGCTTGTCAATCAAACAGTTATACCCGACAACTGATGCTATCCGCCATTTTGTTGATCAATCTTTCCAGGGTTATGTGGTCTTATAGTATCCACTTTTGGGTTGAACAAAATATAATTTGCTGGCCAGTTTATCGTGAAACCCTACCAAAATGGAAATTGATGCTCTTGTAGTACACTGATCATTTGCTTGTAGTAGCTCTTTCCGACACTGTGTATCCACATCAATCGAGGTTAGGGAAAACAATTTTGTTCTTTCATCACCGCTAGTCTGGTAACTTTAGGAGAGAAGTTTAACTTGAATGCACGCAAGGTTTTGTCTTGAGCCCAGACGTGTTGTGAATGTGTTCACCTCGCGCTGGCTGAACCTGCCCACTATGCAGTGCAACTAAATTCCTCATACATATACTGGTGCAAGACTACTGTCCGAGTGTTTCAGTGTGGGCGAGAACTTTCACCAAAATAATCTAGATTGATGTATTCAGATAAAATGCGAGACAAGAATGTCCTTGCCACTGCAGTTTATTGCATTAATCCCACCAGTCATTGAGTTTTCAATTTGTAGTCGAGCGTCAGAAGGTTATTTTTCAAAGTTTCTCATGTACAGAAACAGCCATCGAAGTAAAACATATATAATTACAAACAAGTATTCATGCAAAAGTATTTACTATTCCTTTTGCAAAGATGTATCAGTTTGGATTTTGTGTTCGTGGGATATGAATTTTCTTCGAAATATAAGCTTTTGTATTATGACAGAACACATTCATAGAGGAATGTTGAAGATGCGTAGCTTACGTTTATATTAATCGCTCAAAATCGGTGGAAACATTTACAAAGTTAATTTTAATTCGGTCCCTGTATGTCCCAGCATTGGTAAATATATGGAACACCTTTACCAGTCCGTTCTGAGGATGCTGCTTCTGAATTATTCATAAACCTCAAGCAAAATTAATAGTTTATGTCTGCAAATTTATTTTAACCAATGACAGTAAGTAAAATGTTGGGCTCGTCTATATTTAAATAAGTGATACCATAACTAATTACTTATCTAATGCATTATGTATTATGGTTTCTCTACCAAATCATTAGCGAAGAAAAGCATAAGACAACAGAACAGACTGTGTTAGTCTACCGGGTGTAGGTGTTAGAAATGTTTCCCAGAAATTAAATCACTCGGGGGATACAAGCCTGTTTGATTTGGTGGTTTGTCTGAGGCTCAATATTGTTATGGTGTGTGTCGTCACCACTACAGAACAAAGTCGTTAATCCTGTTGAACATTGCACCCATTCACTGATTTTTTATCATGATACAATGTTTTGTTTTGTAATACAGGGTGTCCCCATAAAAAGTATACCGAGATAAAAATTACTGTAATGGCAAAACTACTTGATATATGGGAAAGAGAAATATATCTCTAGAAAGGGCAGAATGTCCTCTTTGCAATGGTATACAGCTTGTGATGTTATTGACACAGATGAGTGAACAAATTAGACAGATGTTAAGGGTACTGAAAGCAGGACTGTGACAAGTTTGCATATTTGAATAACAAAGCTCAACCATGCAAGTGTGCAGAATACCAAATGCCTTTGCTTTTTCAACACATGAATGTTCATCCTACCTGCATTGTGTAATGTGCTTACTGGATGCAGCAAAAGCATTGCATGCTGTAGGAAACTTTCACTTCATCAGCAAACATGGTCCAGTTCACAGTTGAGCAGAGGGCATTTGTTGTCCAGAAGTACCATGAAACAAAAAGTTATGTTGCAACTCAAAATGCCTTCAGGATTCGTTTCCCGGACAGGGAACCGCCAACAAAACGGACTGGAAAAATGGAAAAATTTAAAAAAGTATGGCGAACATAGCACAAGTTTAAACCGTAACACAGGTCGATCTGGACGTCCACGAACTGGAAGGTCTCAGGAAAACATCGAATTGGTAAGAGAAGCAGTTGAAAGAAACCCAAGGATTAGCAGCAGGAGAAATGGTACTGGTATACCACATTCAACGTTCAACAACATCACACGAAATGATTTACACCTTCTTCCCAATCACATCCATGTTCAGCATCAACTCCTGCAAGCAGATTATGACAGAAGAGTCACATTTTCACGGTGGTTTTTGGATAAATGTAACAGGGATGAACAGTTTCTTCAATTCTTTATCATTGGAGATGAGGCAGGTTTTTGCATGAATGGAACAATTAACTTCCATAACGAGCATGTGTATGCTGAACGTCGTAATCCACCTGCAGCTGCGTCCTATGAGCGAAACATGAGCAGGGAGAGGGTGAATGTATGGGTTGGATTGTGTGGTAATGGATCATTATTAGGACCATTTTTCTTCCAAGGAAATTTAAATGGACAGGACTATTTGAATCTGATTAATGAATCTGTGGTGCCAGCAATGGAACAGATCTTCCCGAGACAACGACGTGGAGCTTTCAGGAGGGTGTGGTGGGCTCAGGATGGCGCCCCACCTCACAGACTTGATGCTGTGAGGCAACGTCTGGCAGAACTTTTTGGGAACAGAGTAATTGCTGTTTACAATTAAGTTGAATGGCCGCCACGTTCGCCGGATTTGACACCATGCGATTTCTTTTTATGGGGTGACCTGCAGAACAAAATTTTCACTACACCCCCAGCCAGTGTTCAGGAGTTACGTGCAAGAATAGTGGAAGAAGTCGATAATCTCCATCAAGACCCTGGAATGATCAGACGAGCAGTAAGGGACATGTTACGAAGATGTCAGATGTGCATTGACAGGAATGGTGGCCATGTGGAGGGCACAGCACATTAAACTTTTGAGGTAAGTAGCGAAAACAAAGCAGATTACATTGTTTTAGGTACATTCCTTGTTTTCAAGAATGTGTTGAAAAAGCAAAGGCATTTGGTATTCTGCACACTTGCATGGTTGAGCTTTGTTATTCAAATATGCAAATTTGTCACAGTCCTGCTTTCAGTACCCTTAACATCTGTCTAGTTTGTTCACTCATCTGTGTCAATAACATCACAAGCTGTATACCATTGCAAAGAGGACATTCTGCCCTTTCTAGAGATATATTTCTCTTTCCCATATATAAAGTAGTTTTGCCATTTCAGTCATTTTTATCTCGGTATACTTTTTATGGGGACACCCTGTATAGCAATTGTAAAGTGTTTAATGGTGAACATTCATTATTTAGACCCTTTGTTAAACTTGTCTTGTTCTTGTTAAATGTCCTTTGATATCGTCTGTGTGATAATAACATGTTTAAATGTATTATTTATGATTTACTACAGACTGTAACTCTCTCACTGTCCAGAATCATTTGCTGTGTGAATTAAGTGCCCGTAAACTATGACATAGAGTAGGCAAAAGCCTTCTGGAAACCAGTTACAATACAGGTGATTCCACTTACTGGTTTTGAACGTGAAGCTCCATTATTAACCTATATTATAATAGGTTTTCTGCATATTTCCTAGTAACGTAAAAACATATAAGTATTTATCATTTTATATATGATGAGCATTGACTCATAAATATGTAGGCTTATAGTGCAACAAAAATATAAATAAATAAATAACAAATCGTGTAAAAGAAAATATCCTCAAAATTACTTGATCGTATTTCAAGCAGTCAGCGCAAGCAGTGCACTTTCTGTAGAGCAATTTAGTACTTTTAATATGTAGACAGCGGGGATATTGTACATGTTGTCACACGATGAGAAAGGAGTAAAGTATCAAATAAAATGTCTAACCATGGCTGGCAAAAGCTGCATTTCCCTCTGTCACAATGATTTTTTTATTTTTACTGGTTCACTGTTTGGGCAAATTAGTGTTTATAAAGATAATTAAGGTAATTTATTGTTGCATATTTTATTAGTTACAAAGATGCAGTGGTAAAATTTAATAAAGATACATGGTTTTATATAGACGATGTTACCAATAACATGCTAAAAAAAAAGAGCCCCAAAGGTCAGTCTGCACCGGACTCAAAATGTACACTGGTCTATGTCAAGAAACCATAACATCTGATATTTTGAGATCTCAGCAAAAAAAAAAAAAAAAAAAAAAAAAAAATGTGGAGAAGTACAAAATGTACAAACTCAAGGTAACACAAAGTGTAAATAAGGCACATGGTACAGAACTTTAAAATGAATGTACATCATTTTTAATAATTCGGAAATTTGATAATCTGGTATTTATATATGGATTGGTGAAATTCTTGCATCGGGAGATAATAATCTGGTATTTGTTGTACCTTCTCTTTAAAGGCAGTACACAATTTTAGTAACATTTTTGTAAATGCATAACTTACAGCAAGAGATCTGTATACAGGTTTAATCTTATTTCGTTCTGTCGTTAACGAGAAGATAGTAAAAAATCCTTCAGATTGTTTCTAATCATTCCAACGTGGAATTTCTTCGAATGACAGAAATAACTTTTGACGAAATAATTTTAAACGATAGCTCCCGATACATAAATATTTCAAGGAATGTCCGATACCATCGTCAACTTAAACACTATCGTTTTATGTGATCCTGTATTAGTTTTTCAAGAATACCAATAATGGGTAGTGGCTTTAAATGTTAACAGTTCATACACGGTCTATACAGCATCTGAAAGGACAATGTTTGAGTTTAGGCTGACCACATTTTAATGAAACTTTTCAGTAATCAGTAAATTACGACCATAAAAGCCCGCCCAAAAGTAATGGCAACAAAAGTGTTTATTACATTTTCATTATGAATTAGATCCATGGGCCTACAGTCACCTGTTGACGTATGTTGTAACGCTACCGTTAGAATAATTTGTTGTTTTGATTTGTTGAAGTTTTATTGTTTTAACGAGCAGCCGAATTTTGGACTCCCAAGTCACAATAATCATACCCGCTGAAAGATCTTGACGGAGTGTCTATCAGCAACCACAAGGTCACCGGTAGGACTAAATGTCATGCCTAAAGGATTATACAATCCATGAGCTACACAGCTGATGTGTACTCCCTGTGCATCATAATGATGTATCTCACAGTTTCCTTGTGTACTGTAATGAAGAGAAACATAGATGTCCCCAGCATCGTCGCAGCACACACCGCTGGGTTTCACTGGTTTCCCGTCGATAGAAGTGCTGATATTGAACACTTCATTACCCATTAAATCCACACAAATAAATTTCCTGTTCTCGTAATGCGTAAAGATCATATGCTTATTGCTGCTTATAGCCATATACGTGAAATCACGAATCATGTCATGTGATATAGATGTAATCAAAGATCCATCCTGATGATGGAGACATAACAAATTTCTTCCACTGTCAGCAACTGCTATCCGATTATTATTGTCTACAGCAACACCAAACAGTGCACTCTTTGAATGTCCCTCTGCGTCATCTTGTGAGGGTCTGAACTGACGAATGAATTTCAGATTATTGTCATACACCTTCACATTCTGTCCACCAGTAACCAGAAGCATGTCATCACTGGTCACTGCAACACCCCACGGTGATTTCAGTTTACCTTCCTCTGTCTCACTTTGAACGCCTGTAGTTTTATAACATCCAGTTGAGGTGAACGTTGATAATCGCTTGCTTCTTGAATCTACTACGACAATATCTCCATTGCTGAAATAAGCAACGTCTCGGGCAAACGTGAATTCTCCGTCACCCTCTCCTTCCTTGCCAAACTCTGTCTTCAGCTGCCATTTCTCTTCATCTAGTATTTCACCGAGATCTGCATCATGAACGACATCATGACATTTGAACCCGACGAATGACTGGTTGTGCTGTGCCGATTCAAACTGAAGATCCTTGTGGAATTCTAAGTTATGCATAACCTTTGGCTTGAGGTCCAATAGCTCGAAATCGTCGGCTTGTTGCATTAAATCATTGACTGAAGCTATGATTTGCTCTGCTCGGTTCATCTTGTCACGGTTGTTGTTCAGTACTTTCTCATATATAGCACCTCTTTCTTGACCGATCTGTTTGACTTTATCTTGGAGGAGTTGAGATTTATTTCTGATTTTAGCTATCTCCTGTTCCTCCTTCGCGGAAATATCACGACAAGCTCGGGCCATCATCAATCGCAATCTGTTTCTTGAATGCTCTACCGAGTCACTGACGGCTTTAAAATGTTCTCTACTCTCTTCAAACTTCTTGAAAATGTCTTCTACTTCTTTTCGGTACGATCGAACAGAATCAGCGATGTCACTGTATTTGTGTTCTACTGACCGGTGATCAATTGCTGCGCATTTTCCACATGTGAGAATATGACAGGTGTCGCAGTAAAAACACACTTCCTGGTTGATGTGCTTAATGCAGTTTGGAGCATCAGTTTTCCTGAAATCTTTTGCAGCGTCTTTGGTTAGACTCTCGTTTGACTGGATTCGATGATTTTTAGTTAATTTCCATCGCAAATGGGCTTGTTAGCATTCCTGACAAATGTTTGCTTCACAGTCCAGACATCGCGAGACGGCTTCCAATCCTTCCTCACATTGCTCGCATATCCGCGAGGGCAGTGGTTTGTCTCCCTTTAGCTGCTCCTGCTTATTGACTTCATCGACAAGAGAACTCAAGAAAAAACAGTTTGCTAGACTTGACAAACCTTTATCTGGAACTGCTGTCTCCTGCCTGCAAACTGGGCAAACAATATTATCTGTCTTCGCTGTTTTTCAACAAGTTCTTCAAGGCAATTCAAGCAGTAGCAGTGAAGACTCCAGAATTTTCGAATCGGTAAAACGAGTGCAGCAGATTGGGCATTCAATGTGTATATGACTAATCTTGCACGTCTGCTCAGATAGGGGTGCAGCTTCAACCATGTTGCTTAATAACTGCTGACCTGTGTTATACCAAAAATAAGAAAGAAAATGTAAAGTGGCGCATGAAAAGAATAATAATCAGATGAATCAATTAAGGCTGTGCCGGGTATCCGGATACCTGACCCAAACTGCCATTACCGAGTTCCATTTTTGGTTCCTGTTACCCGTAAACGACTTTAAAAAAGATTGAACACAAATGGAAGTCTCCAATCATTTGTGTGGGGGGGGGGGGGATGGGGATGCTACGAGTCGTTTTTTAATATAGAGGCGGGAAATTATTACAGTAAATCCACATTTATTTTGACTCTAATAAAACAAGAGAAACTTGTGTTCATATTGGTTATGTTATACATTGGGGAGTATTTATGTGTTTTACAAATTGTTTACGGTTACCCGGGTATCCGAAGATTTCCAAATGCATATCCGGTTCCCGAAATAACCGAAAACGCAGAGCCTTAGAATCAACCAGCCGAATTTAACCCATTTTGGTATTGAAATATTGGGTAAGACGCATAAAATCAACAAATAAATATGAACAAGACTGAACGGGAGGATGTGGCTGGCAATTTCCAGGATAATGGTGGTCATTATTGTATTCTTATAATGTTGTGGGCCACTTTCATTAAGTTAACGACACAAATCGATAAATATGTACACCCTCAAACAATGATATGTTTTGCAGATTCAAAATGCTATAGGCCTAGTCTTTCTCTTGGTCCCAAACTATCTGTGCATATTTCTATTTCTATGTTGCCCATGTATATGTAAATAAACCAATAATTGAGATGGAATTAACGCTTGTGTAAGTGTTCCCCCACGATATTTTGTATTATCTCCAGAATGCTATATTTTGTGATGACAACCGTTTATTTTGAACAGGTTCATTGGAATGTTCACTTTTTATTTGTAAATTCTAGCTGTAAAATACAAATAGTAATTCTTTTTGCCAAATATATGAATCAACAGCACACATTTACAGCATAAATGCACATGATTATGTCTGCATTTACCAACAATAGCGGTAATAGCACAATGGAAAATAGCGGTTGTCTTAGGTGACATCACCCCGTATTGTTTGTAATGACGACCAATGGAAAACGAAACAAAAAAGGGAAATTTGCAAAACATAATTTATTTAAATGTATATCGTGGTCTATTACGGTGACCTACGGACACGTTTATGACCTCATATGATAGATCTCAACATCCGAAGTTTTATGAAGTTGGGCTGAAGATTAAAGAAACATTGATCAGGTAGACCTTGAATGATACGGGGGGCAATTTCATGGGGTATCAACCCTTGAATCATGCTTATTAAAAAAGGAACGGGCATTTATGCCTTGCTTTGTTATTTGAAAGAAAACAAAAATACTAAATCATTTTACCAACTCATGCGAGGCCCAAATTAATGTTTTTGGCCATACAACTTTGAGAAGCATGCCTTCACCCCTTCTCCCTTGGGTCTAAATATGTCACTGTTCGATATAATTATACAAAATGACAACGATGTAACTAAATTCAAGTTCGCCTATGTGTACGTTGTTGTTCTTTTTCCCTTTTGCACTCATACTCATTCTATCATTACTATCACGGTGGGTGCAAACCTATGTTTAAAGCACGATGTTTCTATCCAGTGCATTGCACCTACCATTATTGTTTTTCCTCGAGATGTCCTCAACAAATTTTGTTGTCATGTCCAGCAAGTTTCACCTATGGTTTCACCGAGTAACGGATGGACCTCAACGGATTGACATCAATGGTAAACACGACATGCAGGGGTTATGTGTGAACGGGTCTTGTTGGGTAGGTGTTTCGCAGAGCAGAAAAAACCCAAATGCTATTTTCGTCGCACAATGAGCAGGTCATGGTTCATGGTAACAGCGGCTGCCATGGCGGATCATCTACGGATGCCTATTTATGCCATAACGTTCATTCCTGGTTCTATGTACAACGTCGCATACAACAAAGTACAGCTTATCAACGATAAGCAAAGTACAGGTTGTGTTAAATGTTACCCTGTATATGCACTGTACAACAACATACCAAGCAGGCGTTTGGTAACAATTTACTGAGCAGTGATGTTAATTAATTACCTCATTGATGAGTAATTCACCGAACTCCTAAGTAATCCACTGTCAGGTTAATGTACAAAATTCACCGGTAAATTGTTATAATATAGTCGCGATGAGCAGGGCCGTAATGCGAGCGTATAATATTGTATAATATAGTTATTATACAGAGACTTATGTTAAACAGGCTCATCCCCCATATCCAGAGGCAACCCTTTGGGATGTACCCCCATGAAAAGTCACCAACAGGACTACCAACAAACGGAAAACTCAAGAGCTCTGATACCTAAAAAACATGTAATAGTTTGAGCTGCTATAATATTCCCGTTAAAAGACGTAGTTTACCTATAGAGAAACTGCATATTCAGTGTTTTCGAGTGTTTGCAGAAAACACAGAATCACTGGGACACTCGGGTTTACGAACTTGAACCAATGAGTTCATGTTTACAAGTGCAGATAATTTATGTAAACTTCTCGATCAACGAGAATGCCCGATAACGACATGCCGGTTAGTTTACTTTAATGCAGTTTGTATATTAATTGATGGATAGATTGTTAAACTGAATTCTGTTAAGAAATAACAGTTGTTGACAGTTGTTGGGTAGTAGGGTGTCATTGGGCGTAATAAAAAACAATATTAAAACATTAAGCGGGACCATATCCAACATTTGAATAATAAAAAAGTTCATTTCAGAAACTTTATAACGCAAATGTGTTTATTCAAGACTGCGTATTTCCATTTTTTCTGTAATTAAACACTTGTTGATATTATATATTTTAACAAGATGTTCCATATTTATAAAGAAAAACAAATCGTACACTCTTTATTAATAGGTATTCCGTTCTTGGACTGATTTCTCATTCAATTGGTTTGAATCTTTGGATCACCGAAGCTGTAAGATCATGGCTATGGCGACCCCAGAAGACCCAGAAATATCATTTTGGTCTGTAATATCTACGTGTATGTTTTACTCTTGTATACAGTGTTGGAGCAAAGGCTTTGATCCTCAAGGCCAAGGCCAAGGCTTAACCCTCAAGGCCAAGGCTTTGACCCTCAAGGCCAAGGCGTTGACCCTCAAGCCTTAAGGCTAAGGCCAAGGCTTAACCCTCAAGGCCTAACCCTCAAGGCCAAGGTCCTCTAGTATAAAATTACTACTAATATAAAACATGTCACATCATAACGAATCGCTTATAGTAAGAATAAAAACTTCACGTACAAATATATGACCGAGTAGAAGTTCAGGTCTTCGTGGATACCATTTAAATATAACAAAAAGAATGGTTTGCTTCCATACTGATGCACATTATATTAAACCGAGTATAACAAAAGATGGGGATCTAAGAACGGCTGTTTTTAACTGATGTTACCTCGTTATTATGTAACATGGAAGTAATTTTATTTTCTGGGCCATCATGGTTAGAAATATTAGCATTACCTAAAACAGACCAGACTATATCACCCAGAATTTGTCAAAAATCATGGACCAATATCTACTGAATGGCTTTGAGATTACTTCAGCACCTGTATCAAAGTTCAGAAAATCCCCAAAATATGGAGACATGCTAAAGTAATGGGAATTCTAAAACCGGACAAGGCCGCCGAAGACCCGGGCAGCTACCGTCCAATAAGCCTACTGTGCATAATCTACAAAGTGATGGAGAGACTAATATACAATCGTATCTAACCCATTGTGGATCCTCAACTCCCACCTGAGCAGGCCGTACAGGACGCTGTACAACAGACCAAGTAACACTCCTCACAGAAGACATAGAGGACAACTTCCAAAAAGATCTCAAGAACGGTGCTGTACTGGTCGATCTATCAGCAGCATATGACACGGTATGGCATAAAGGTCTTGCCCTAAAACTACACAAAATCATACCTGATAAAACCTTAGTAAACTTTCTCATGACAATGATCACCTGCAGAAGCTTTACAATGACGGTTGGCGAAGAAACCAGTAAAAAATGCTTCCTGAAAAACGGGATCCCGCAGGGCTCATTGCTCGCACCGATTTAATTCAACATTTACACTGCTGACCTACCAACCACTGTCTCAAAGAAATATGTCTACGCAGATGACAAAGCACTCCTAGCCTCTGCCAAAAACTTTAACAAGCTTGAAACAACACTTGGCACCGATATAGAATCCTTAAGCCGTTACTTCAAAAACTGGAGACTCCGACTTAACATCACCAAAACTGTTTAGCAACTAGACTGGCTAACTACAAAATCAAAGTCGTTTGCAATGGCACAACCATCCCGTATGATGATTTCCCCAAGTATCTTGGTGTTACTTTGGACAGATCTCTAACACATACAAAAGCCATCTCACACAGCTCGCACAGAAAGCCAACACTCGCAACTGTCTCATTAGACAACTATAGCAGGCCTTTCCTGGGGCGCAGACTACAACGTTCTTCGAATCTCAGCAATAGCTTTAGTATACTCTGTTGCAGAGTACTGTGCACCGGTATAGGCAAGGAGCACCCACACCAGCAAGATTGACGTAGCCCTTAACAACACCATGCGCATCATCTCAGGATGTATCAGATCAACTCCCACTCAATACCTTCCAGTAGTCAGTGGAATTGCTCCTTATGAAGTGAGACGTCAGCACCAATACCTTGCTCTTGTGCGACGTGCCGCTGGGTGTGACTCCCATCTGCTTCATCAACTGTTGACAAACACCAATCAAAAACCTCCACCACAACTGCGACTGCCATCAAGAAATCGTTACCATCGACAAGCCCACAAACTGCTAGAAATTAGCATTGGATCGCACCCACAGACTTGGGCACTAACCACGTGGCGGAATATGTGGCAAGAATCAGAATCCAGGACGTGGATATTTAACTACATTTTGCCACTGTTGGGTCAAACTTAACAGACTAAGAACTGGCCATGGCCGATTTGGACATAACATGCTCTGCATGGGACTAAGTGACAACGCTAAATGTACCTGTGGTCATGATGACCAGACTGTACATCACATCGTTCATGACTGTATTATTTACAGATGTGATGGAAATTTAACTGAACTCGACCAGTCTGCATTAAACTGGATCCATAACCTGACCTTGTCATGTTAACTTTGTATGAACCATACGATAAATAAATAAATAAAGCAGTCCACAGCACAAATCAGATGATGTTCTATCTACCCCATATAACTGTGTGCAAGTTAAGTATAATGATATCTCCCTGGCCCCACAAGTACAAGTATACAGAAAATTATTATAGCTTTGTTTTGGGTGAAGCAGCAAAATGTACTATCATGGTAACAAAATGTGATGCTGTAAAAGTGAAAGTGTGTCAACACACAAATCTAGGGCGTTTTCCCTCCTCCATGGTAAAACATGATTAAATTAGATACTGCAGACTTTGCAGACGGCTGACTGCAAGTTGTATGTTTGTAGAAAAGCAAAATTTCAAAAAAATTTACCTGAAAAATTCAAAAATCGATGGGCCTTGAAGAGCAAGGCCCTAAAGTTGCATGGCTTTGACCCTCAAGGCCAAGGCTTTTGCCCTCAAGCCTTAAGGCCAAGGCCCTAAAATCAAGCCTTAAGGCAGCCTTAAGGCCAAGGCTCAGCATCAAGGCACTACATCACTGCTTGTATAATATTATTATTATTATTATTATTATTATTATTATTATTTTTATTATTATTATTATTATTATTATTATTATTATTATTATTATTATTATTATTATTATTATTATTATTATTATTATTATTATTATTATTATTATTATTATTATTATTATTATTATTATTATTATTATTATTATTATTATTATTATTATTATTATTATTATTATTATTATTATTATTATTATTATTATTATTATTATTATTATTATTATTATTATTATTATTATTATTATTATTATTATTATTATTATTATTATTATTATTATTATTATTATTATTATTATTATTATTATTATTATTATTATTATTATTATTATTATTATTATTATTATTATTATTATTATTATTATTATTATTATTATTATTATTATTATTATTATTATTATTATTATTATTATTATTATTATTATTATTATTATTATTATTATTATTATTATTATTATTATTATTATTATTATTATTATTATTATTATTATTATTATTATTATTATTATTATTATTATTATTATTATTATTATTATTATTATTATTATTATTATTATTATTATTATTATTATTATAATAATACAAGTCAATAAACAAGTAAATTTTCCTTTAATGCTTAAAATGTAATTTCTCTTTTGAAAGTTTATATATTGGATTCGTAATTCTTTAATAACCGAAATGATCAAGTTTTAATATAGTCCTAACATAATTATACTTAGTGTTAATTAAGCCGATAATTGAGTTAATCTTACCCAGAAATAATGATGACCGAGGTGCTGTCATTGAAAAAGTGCATTTATCGCAAATTCGCTTTTAGGAAAGATATAGAAAGAGTACTCTTTCGTTAATTCCACATAAGAATTAATGCAACAATCCTGAATGTATTTTCACTATTCTCTTTTTAATTTAAAGGGGCAATATCGTTACGATCAATACGACATGGAATCGGATGCTAGATTTTTGATTAACTGAAAATAATACATACCCCACATGATAAGGTCATATTACCGTTGCTACTGCATAAATGAGCCAGTAATTTTCAGACACCGATTTCATGCCTTGTTCAAAGTCTGTTCTGATCGTGACGATATTGTCCCTTTATTGACAGAACGTTTTGATCAAAAACTTCCACAGTTTGGTTATTTAATATTGATACAAAGAGGGTATGTGTACTTGATGACATCGTGTTTTCAAATATAATCAACTATAACCAATGCTATACCTTTCCGTTAGGCCTGTTTATGCCCTTTGGTTGATTAAACTTGTTTTGTTATTGTCAAATTTATATATCATAGGATATCGTTTACGCCCGTACTATTAAATTTCTGGATAAATATAATATTTTGACTAAATCACAGTTTGGTTTTCGTAGCAAACATTCAACCACTCATGCACTCCTTGATTTTATTGATAAAGTTTCTAATGCAATTGATGACTCCAAACACACTATAGGAATATTTCTTGACCTTTCTAAGGCATTTGATACTATCGACCATCAAATATTATTGCATAAACTCTCATTTTATGGTATCAGAGGAATTCCTCTTGAGTGGTTTAGGAGCTATCTTTCCAATAGATCACAATACTGTTCCATTAATGGTATAAATTCAAGTTCTGGTATTCTTACTCATGGCATACCACAGGGATCCATCCTTGGGCCATTGCTTTTTTATATTATATGTTAACGACTTTGAAAATTCTTCTAGTGTGCTTTCATTTATATTGTTTGCTGATGACTCCAATTAATTTTTTTCGCATAGTAACATTAATCACCTTGTGCACACAGTTAACAATGAGCTTAAGTCTGCTGCAAATTGGTTCACAGTCAATGGGCTATCCCTTAATACTGCCAAAACAAACTACATGTTATTTAGTAATTCTGCCAGTGACCTTCCAGGTGAAGTCAAAATTAATGATTCCATCATTAAACAAACTAATTGTTGTAAATTTTTGGGATTATTTATTGATTGCGGGCTAACATGGAAAAGTCATATCGACTATATTTGTAAAATTATCGCTCGGAACATTGGTGTTATTAATAGGATAAAGCATTTTTTCCCGGACCCGTTCTTGATTCTCTGTATAATACCCTGGTTGTATCTTATATTAATTATGGGATACTTGCATGGGGAGGTAGCTCTAGCAAAAATTTAAACAGACTTCTCCTCTTGCAGAAACGGGGCCTTCGTATAATCAATTTCTCAGATTTTAATGCACATACGGATCCCCTATTCTTAAAACATAAAACTTTAAAACTCAAGGATATTTATCATTATCAGCTTGGGTCCCTCGTGTACCAATTCACCAGTAACAATTTACCTTCTTCTATTAATTTTTTTTTTTTCGGAATTGTGAAATTCATTCTCACTTCACTCGTCAAGCCTCAAATTTTCACATTCCATATACTCGTACCTCTTTTGCCCATAAAACGGTTAAACACGAGGGACCCATGCTTTGGAACTCGTTTACTGGCAAACTTAAATCCTCAAAAAACATTTCTACTTTTAAGCGTATATACAAATCTATTATGTTGGAAGCTTATCGCTGAATTTCATTTTTAATCCAGTTCGCTGGCCTATTGTATTGTGTAGTCCATGCCCCAAGGTACTTGTCTGTTTTTGTTTGTTTACATCTGTATGTTTAATTAGTTTTTGTAAGCAACATGTGCATTGAGTCCTGTTATTTTGTCCTAATGGTATGCTCTCTTTTATTTCTTTTTCTATAGGCTCAATGCACGTGCATGCTTTATAGGGACCATTGTCTACAAGCTTTGCTTCTTAATGGATCCCTCTGCAGTATCACATTTACTTTATTCACATCTTTATATATTTCATTTACATGTAACTTTCTGTGATTAACTTTCTTTTGTTTAATACTGTGGAAATAAATCAACCTGAAACCTGAAACCTGTTTGTAAATCTCTCACTGTCCATAATCACTTGCTGGGTGAATCAATTGTTCATTGGCTATGACATAGAGTAGACAGAAACACTGGAAACCAGGTACACGCTAAGTGATTCCCCTCATTGATTTCAACGTTAAACCCTATTATTGGTCTACATTTTAATACGTTTTCTGCGTCTTTCCTTCAACGTAAATACATATACTTTATTTAAAATTTCATATATACTGAGTATTGCCTCAGTTTTCATATCGTGAAAACAAATAAATAAATAACAAATCATGTTTTCGAAAGTATCCTTCATTACTTGATCGTATTTCATGCAGTCAGCACTTTTTTAATTGTTTTAGCCAGAGCAAGCTATACCTATGACATAAGACAAAAGACATTATACTGGGACTTAAGACAGAGGGGATATCGTAATGTTGTCACACGGTGAGCAAGTACAATAAAATATTTGTAATATTATTATCATTTGTTTGGCATTTTATAAAGATTTCTGAGACAATTATTGCTCAAGTTTAATATTGCATATTTTATGGGTAACAGATACAATGTTTAAATTTGATAAATATAACTTGGTTTTACTATTAATAGTAAATATGATTTTTGTCTGCCAATAATGTTTAAATCATATACGGCACTTTAAAGTGAAGGTACAACATTGGTAATCTGGTAAATATAATACATTCTCCAAGGCCTTTGTGTAAAGAAAAATTGGCTGATGCCGGACTCGAACCCGCGACATCTCGAATACCATACGAGCGCTCTACCAACTGATCTAACCAGCCCCTATTTTGGTGGGCGGTCCACTTAAAATACCAATTATCTATTGCTCTCTCTCTCTCTATTGGCATAAGTGGACCGCCCACCAACATAGGGGAAAAATTATGCGACCAAACCGTTCCGATCCGACGCGCCTTGATCAAGGCTAATACAGTCATCGCTAAAATAAGTTTTAATAGTGTTTGCTGTGTACAAGCCTGATTGTGTCAATCAGTCTGTGAATTAACGAATTAAATAAGTTTATCAATTGGACTCCACGTCACATTACTTATACCCGATGAAAAATCTTGACGGAAAACGTATCAGCAATTACAAGGTCACCGGCAGGAGTGAATGTCATGCCTAAAGAATGATACAATCCATGAGCTACACGG
Organism: Zoroaster sp. YZ-2022; assembly: GCA_029582265.1. NCBI lineage: Eukaryota > Metazoa > Echinodermata > Asteroidea > Forcipulatida > Zoroasteridae > Zoroaster > Zoroaster sp. YZ-2022. Next base: position 9,636,189 of record CM055829.1, on the reverse strand, counting down.
CCGATGTGTACTCCTTTTGGATCATAATGATGTATCTCAGTACCTTCGGTACCGTCGTTATGAAAAGAAATATATATGTCTCCAGCATCGTCACAGCAAACACCGGTGGGTTTTACTGGTTTCCCGTCGATGGAAGTGCTGATGTTGAACACATCGTTACCAGTAACATCCACACAAAGAACCCTGCTGGCCTCGTAATTTGTAAAGATCAGACGCTCCTCATTACTAACGGCTATATCACGTAGATCATCAATCATTTCATTGAGTATAGTTGAAGTCATGGATCCATCCAGGTTATGGAGAGAGAGCAGTTTTCTTTCACTATCAGCCACTGCTACACGATTATTCTTGAGATATGCATAGAAGTTTATTTTATTTCATTAGTCTGTTTTATTTTATATCTTATTTCGTTGTGCCGCCTAATGAAAATAATAGTAAAAATACTTCAGATTGTGTCTATTCATTCCAAAAATAAATTTAGAAATTATTTGATTAATTTTACTAAAACGATATTACCCGATATATAAATAAGTCAAGGTAGTATGATACCATCATTGACTGAACATCAAGAAAGTTCCATATAAAATCATTTATGCTATTCGAATAATAATACCAATAGTGTATAGTGGTTTTCAATGTAAATAGCTGATACATGGTGTATACAGCGTCTAAACGGGAAGTGTTTGAGTATTTTAGATATTCAGATGAAGCTTATCACATTTTAATGAAACCATTCAATAATCAGTGAATTTCAACCCAAAAATACCGGCTCAAAAGTAATCAATATGGCAACAACTGTGTTTTCATTAAACGAATTAGACCCATATTATCAGTCAAGTGTTGACGGATGTAATAACGCTACCGCTAGAATATTTTATTGTTTTGACTTGAGTTTTAGTGTTTGATGTGAATTAACAAGCAGCTGAATTGTACAAGTTTATCGATTGGACCCCAGGTCACAGTACTCATACTCGGTGAAAGATCTTGACGGAGTGTCTATCAGCAACCACAAAGTCACCGGTAGGACTAAATGTCATGCCTAAAGGATTATACAATCCATGAGCTACACGGCTGATATGTACTCCATCTGGATCATAATGATGTATCTCACTATTTCCTCGCTTAACGAAATGAAGAGAAACATAGATGTCCCCAGCATCGTCGCAGCACACACCAGTGGGTTTCACTGGTTTCCCGTCGATAGAAGTGCTGATATTAAACACTTCATTACCCATTAAATCCACACAAATAAATTTCCTGTTCTCGTAATGAGTAAAGATCATATGGTTATTGCTGCTTATAGCCAAACGCATGAAATTACGAATCATGTCATGTGATATAGATGTAATCAAAGATCCATCCTGATGATGGAGACATAACACATTTCTTCCACTGTCAGCAACTGCTACCCGATCATTATTGTTTACAGCAATACCTTTCAGCACACTCTTTGAATGTCCCTCTGCGTCATCTTGTGAGGGTCTGAACTGACGAATAAATTCAAGATTATTGTCATACACCTTCACATTCTGTCCATCAGTAACCAGAAGCATGTCATCACTGGTTACTGCAACACATCTCGGTGCTTTCAGTTTACCTTCCTCTGTCTCACTATGAACGCCTGTAGTTTTATAACATCCAGTTGAGGTGAATGTTGATAATCGCTTGCTTATTTTATCTGCTACGACAATGTCTCCATTGCTGAAACAAGCAACATCCAAGGCATACTTGAACTCTCCATCACCCTCTCCTTCCTTGCCAAACTCTGTCTTCAGCTGCCATTTCTCTTCATCTAGTATTTCACCGAGATCTGCATCATGAACGACATCATAACATTTGAACCCGACGAATGACTGGCTATGCTGCGCCGATTCAAACTGAAGATCCTTGTGGAATTCTAAGTTATGCATAACCTTTGGCTTGAGGTCCAATAGCTCGAAATCGTCGGCTTGTTGCATCAAGTCATTGACCGAAGCTATGATTTGCTCTGCTCGGTTCATCTTGTCACGATTATTGTTCAGTACTTTCTCATATATAGCACCTCTTTCTTGACCGATCTGTTTGACTTTATCTTGAAGGAGTCGAGATTTATTTTTGATTTTAGCAATCTCCTCTTCCTCCTTAGCCGAAATATCACGACAAGCTTGGGCCACCATCAATCGCAATCTCTTTCTTGAATGGTCTACCGAGTCATTGACGGCTTTAAACTGCTCTCTTCTGTCTTCAAACTTCAGACAAATCTCTTTGACTTCTTTACGGTAGGATTCCACGGAATTGGTGGTTTCACTTAATTCGTGTTCTTCTGTCCGGTGATCAAACACGACACATTTACCGCAGGCCAGCACCTGACACGTGTCACAATAAAAACACAACACCTGGTCAGTGTGTTTCCTACATTTTGGAGATTCAGTTTTTCTGGTATTCTTCGGAGGGCTATCTTTTGACGGGGCTTCGCATGCTTTGACGATTTGATGAGTTTTTGTAAATTTTAATCGCCCATGGGTTTCTTGGCATGTTTGGCAGAATTTGGCGTTGCATTCTAGACATTGTGAGATGGCTTCCAATCCTTCGTCACATCCTTCACAAGTAGTTGCGGGCAATGCTGTATCTCCTTGGCACTGCTCCTGTCTGTTGACCTCATCGACAAGAGAACTTAAGAAAAAGCAGTTTGCTAGACTTGACAAACCTTTATCTGGAACTGCCGTCTCCTGCCTGCAAACTGGGCAAACAATATTATCTGTCTTCGGATCCTGTTTTTCAACAAGTTCTTCAAGGCAATTCAAGCAGAAGCAGTGAAGACAGTCCAGAATTTTCGGATCGGTAAAACGAGTGCAGCAGATTGGGCATTCAATGTGTATATGACTAATCTTGCACGTCTGCTCAGATAGGGGTGCTGCTTCAGCCATTGTCGCTTAATAACCACTGACCTGTAATACAAATAAAAGAACGTTGAAGCGTTATTAGAAAGAAATCTTTACTTAGATCGCGCCAGCTCAGTAGTTCAGCCTATTAATTATTCTTATTTTGGTTGTACGTAAGCGCTAAAACCCAACCATTCATTGAAATGAACCTGTTTTACAACAAGATTTAAGCCCAAATCTAGAAACACACATCTTTATGGAATTCAATTGTCTCACTATGTAGTAGGGTCTGTCCACACTAATGGGTTCAAAAGTGTGACATTTTAGAAAAACATGGGACATTAATAATAAAATGAAGTACTTTGTCATATTTTTTTCTGTGTACATTCCAAAGTTCAAAAGTGTTCAAAAGTGTGACATTTTAGAAAAAACACGGGACATTAATAATAAAATTAAGTACTTTGTCATATTTTTTGTGTGTACATTCCAAAGTGCCTTGGGGATTGTGCTTTTCACATAATTATTAAGACAACTTTCTCAGTAATTAAGTAATTACAAGGGATCTTCTTTAAGATGTTATGTTTGTAACGTAGACAGACATTTAACAAAGAAATTGACTAGAAGTACTAATAAAACAGATGTATTCACCCACATGTTGTCCAATTACAATGCTATTCCCCTAAGGATTGTTACCTGAAAAAATCAAGACAATCCTCCTTGTATTAAACAAAATAACAGGGGATCATTTTCAAAATTTGTCATAAATTGTCTGTCCACATTACATACGTGGTATATATCATATGCTAATTTCTAAAATACCCAGAAGATGTCTTAGTTTTGGGTCATAACAATCCAAAAGGGGTTAGGGATATAAATGAAAAAGCATTTCAGTATTTAATTCTATTATCACTTTCCTGTCAATCTTGAAACAAAATGTCTGTCCATGTTACAAACATAATGTCTTAAAGAAAGATGATCCTGAAATTTCTTAAGTACCAATAATATTTTCTTATTATTTGGTATGCACAATCATTAAATGCTAAGGAATGTTCAGGAATAGATTGGGACAAAATAGTTGGCTTTATTTGACCCTCCCATGTTACTCCAATAGTTATCATATGTACCCATTCGTGTGGAAAGACCCAGTACTAAATAACTGAAATACAAATTACTGGGATAAATACTGTTTTATTAGATGCTGATGTTGTCAAGCCCGTATTAACCAGTAATTTCTGACAAATTACCCCTTTTTATTTTATTGGATCATGATTTTTTTCTGGGAAGGGGGTCACAATCTTTTTTTTCTTTTTTTGTGTGTACAGAATTAACAACATTGCAGTAGAAACACCCTATACCGGTTATCTTAATGACGTCACAGTGTTGCTTGTAATAAAGAGAACAAGCACACCCGGAGCCGGATTTAAAAAAAAAATAATAATAATAAAATATTGTTATTATTTTACTGCAAGAATTTTATCAACTCGCAATTGTTTTGCCCCAAAATGATGTCTAAAAAGCAGGGTGATGCTGTAGCTGTTCACCCAGGGTGTGAG
>CM055829.1:9550603-9631275 GCA_029582265.1 Zoroaster sp. YZ-2022 | reverse complement strand
AAGAAAACATTTTCTTCTGAGGATCCAGGAGAAGTCTGACTACAATGTAGGTCTGGAGGATCCGACTTTCAGTTTCACCAACACCCTTTAGAAAAAACAAAAGTAGGCCTAGGGCCTACATTCATAAATATACAAAACATGTTTGGCTCTTTGTAATCAGTAACGTTAGCCAATTGGAACAGTTATATGAAAGTTTTCAGCTGAGCCTACGTCTTAGTTAGGCCTACCTGAAGTTCTGCTTATTTGATGACCTTGGTGGGTGTGTGACAAACTCTTCTTCACTTTCTTCTGATGTGGATGAGGAGGACTGGTCATCGGATATTTCTGAACCACTATCCGCGAATATTTCGTCAATAATTTCAGCGTCATCCGCGGCTGGCGGTCGACTGTCAGCTGTAAAACAGCTAAGTGAGCATCGGCGGTCACGGAAAAAAGCTACAGCTTTATATAGAGACGCTAAAAAAGCATTCATACTGACGCGCGCATTGTCCTGCGATTGATTAATCATGCCAACGTCAAGTGAGGGCGCTATTTACATTTCAGTTACAGGTTTCAGGCGTTGTGCCGGAGAGGAGCCTTGGGAACAAAAGAGTAGTGAATTCCCGTGACATAGCGTCCCTTTGGTAAAGAACATACATTCCACATTGAGCACAGGTGGCACGTTTGGGGTTGAAAGGGATATCTAAAATACTCAAACATTTCCCATTTAGACGCTGTATAACACCATGTATCAGCTATTTATATATAAAACCACTATACACTATTGGTATTATTATTCGAATAGCATAAATGATCACAGTTTTATATGGAACTTTCTTGATGTTCAGTCGATGATGGTATCATACTACCTTGACTTATTTATATATCGGGTAATATCGTTTTAGTAAAATTAAAAAAATAGTTTCTAAATTTAATTTTGGAATGAATAGACACAATCTGAAGTATTGTTACTATATTTTCATTAGGTGGCACAACGAAATAAGATATAAAATAAAATAGACTAATGAAATAAAGTAAACTTCTATGCATATCTCTTGCGGTAAATCACACACTTACGAACATTTTACCAAAATTGTATACTGGCTTTAAAGAGACAGTACACAATTTATCAGATAATCAAATTAACGAATTATTATCAATGTTATATCTTCCCTTTAAAGTGCAGTAGATGATATAAAAATAATTGGCAGACAGAAATCATATTTACTGTAGACCATGTGACTTCTTAGTATCAGGATGTTTTCCTGTTTCTCAAAATATCAGATTTTATAGTTTCTTGTCATAGACCAGTGTATCGTTTGAGACCAGTGTACAGTTTGAGCACGGCGCAGTTTGACCTTTGGGGCAGTTTAGTAAAAATGATGTCATGGCTCAAATTGTCAATATAAAACCATGTATATTTATTAAATCTTAACAAAGTGCATAAAATATGGAATATTAAACTTGAGCGATAATTGCCATAATTATCTTTATAAAGATGTAACACCAATTTTCTCAAATCAATTTTCTCAGATCTTGTTAAAATGTCTAATTTCTATAAGTAAAACTTTGCTATAACTATAACCAAGCATTGCATGGTGGCAACATGTGAAATTCTCAATGGAGTAGTAATTAGTTCTGAAAAGAACTGGATGGCATACTGATCGAAACGTCGAGCTGTAACCTCCAGTTCTTTTCAGAACAATACTACTCAATGAAACTTCACATGGTGTCACCACAAATAATCTTATAATTTCTATAAGCGTTATATTAGAGAAAAAATGAAAATCAATTCAATCTATTCACTCATATGCAGTCTTGAATAAACACATTTTCGTTATTAAGTTTCTGAGAAAAACTCTTTTGTACCTCATTAGGATTGAAATATTGGATATGATCCGATTAATGGTTTAATATTGGTACCTGTGCGCCCGATGACATCCTACGTTCCCACAGCTTGTCAAAAACTGTTAATTGTTGATAGAGCTCAGTTTAACAATTTATCCATCAATTAATGCAATGGTAAAACATGTTGTGTTAAAGTAATCTAGCCAGCATGTCGTTATCTGGCAAAGTCATTGATTGTGGAGATTAAGATATATCTGCACTTGTAAACAGGGACTCACGTAAACCCTAGTGTCCCAGTGATTTTTTCTTTTCCACTCGAAAACACCGAGTATGGTGTTTTTCTATTTAACGGGAATGTAGCAGCTAAAAATCAATGAAATAATTATAGCGTTGACATACATTTGTTTGTTCTATGACTGTCATGGGGTACATCCCCACTCGAAAGGGTTGCCTTTGGATAGAGTTCACCATAAAACTCTTTACAATAATTTCTATAAATAAAACGACATTATATCATGCTAACCATCAGTGAATGTGTGCAACTCATTTTCAACTGGAGTAATGAATGATGTTATCTATTTATTTGTTGTTTGTGGTGACAGTCACACTATCACAAGTCTAATATCTCGTGATACCCCCATGATATCGAGCCAGTAATTTGGCTTATACAACCCCCCCCCCCCCCTCCGCCCGTAACAAAAAAATATTATACATTTACATTATGGTCCTGGTCATCATATTATAACAATTTACTGCTGAATTTTGTACATTAACGTGACAGTGGATTACTTGGGAGTTCGGCGAATTTCATTACACTTCAATCAGATAATAATTATTTAACATCACTGCTTAGTAATGTTTTACCAATCACCTGCTTGGTATGTTGTTGTACAGTGCATAAATGAACGTTATGGCATGAATATGCATCAGTAGATGATCCGCCATGGCAGCCGATGTTACCATGAACCATGACCTTCTCATTGTTGCGACGAAAATAGCATTTGGGTTTTTTTATGGTCTGCGAAACACCTACTCCACAGGACCCGTTAACTACACACATAACCCCTGCATGTCGCGTTTCCGTCGTTTACCATTGATGTCAAATGAGGTCTATCCGTTACTCGGTGAAACCATAGGTGAAACTTGCTGGACATGAGATAAAACTTTGTTGAGGACATCTTGAGAAAAACAATAATGGTAGGTGCAATACACTGGATAGAAACATCGTGCTTTAACACAGGTTTCCATCCACCGTGATAGTATTAGTAATGATAATGGTATGAGTACAGAAGGAACAACGTACAACAACGTACGCAGAGGCCTACTTGAATTTAGTTCCATCGTTGTCATTTCGTATAACTATATTTTACAGCGACACATATAGACCCGAGGGAGAAGGGGGTGAAGGCATGCTTCTCAAAGTTGTATGGCCAAAAACATTAATGTGGCCCTCGTATTAGTTGTTAAAATGATTTAATGTTTCTTGTTTTCTTTCAAATAAATAACTAAATGGCATAAAGACCCGTTCATTTTCTAATAAGCACGGTTCAAGGGTCGGCCTAAAAGGTCTGAATGTTCCACTTGATACCCCGTGAAATTGCCCTCCGTATCCTTCAAGGTCCACACCTGATCAATGTTTCTTTAATCTTCAGCCAAACTTTATAAAACTTCATAAGGATGTTGATAGCTATCATATGAGGTCATAAAGGTGTCCGTAGGTCACCGTAATAGGCCACTAATACACATTTAAATAAATTATGCAACTTTCCCTTTTTTGTTCCGTTTTCCATTGATCATCATTTGTTATTTCAAACAATACGGTGTGATGTCACCTAAGATAACCGCTATTTTTCCACTGTGCTGTTATCGCTGTTGTTGGTAAATGCAGACATAATCATATCCATGTAGGCCTATGCTGTAAATGTATGCTGTTAATTCATATATTTGGCAAAACAAATTACTATTTTGCATTTTACAACTAGAGTTTACAAATAAAAAGTGGAAATTCAAATGAACCTGCTCAAAATAAACGATTGTCATCACAAAATATAATTAGTGAATGTCAGACAACTTGAATATGATCTGCCGAAGCATTCTGGAGATATAATACAAAATATAATCGTGATGGAACATTGTACACAAGGGTTAATTCCATCTCAATTATTGGCTTATTTACATATACATGGCAACAAACAATGCATTATTGGCTTATTTACATATACATGGCAACAAACAATGCATTATTGGCTCATTTACATATACATGGCAACAAACAATGCATTATTGGCTTATTTACATATACATGACAACAAACAATGCATTATTGGCTTATTTACATATACATGGCAACAAACAATGCATTATTGGCTTATTTACATATACATGGCAACAAACAATGCATTATTGGCTTATTTACATATACATGGACAACAAACAATGCATTATTGGCTCATTTACATATACATGGCAACAAACAATGCATTATTGGCTTATTTACATATACATGGCAACAAACAATGCATTATTGGCTTATTACATATACATGGCAACAAACAATGCATTATTATTGGCTTATTTACATATACATGGACAACAAACAATGCATTATTGGCTCATTTACATATACATGGCAACAAACAATGCATTATTGGCTTATTTACATATACATGGCAACAAACAATGCATTATTGGCTTATTTACATATACATGGCAACAAACAATGCATTATTGGCTTATTTACATATACATGGACAACAAACAATGCATTATTGGCTCATTTACATATACATGGCAACAAACAATGCATTATTGGCTTACCCATATACATGGCAACAAACAATGCATTATTGGCTTATTTACATATACATGGCAACAAACAATGCATTATTGGCTTATTTACATATACATGGACAACAAACAATGCATTATTGGCTCATTTACATATACATGGCAACAAACAATGCATTATTGGCTTATTTACATATACATGGCAACAAACAATGCATTATTGGCTATTTACATATACATGGCAACAAACAATGCATAAGTGGCTTGGTTACATATACATGGACAACAAACAATGCATTATTGGCTCATTTACATATACATGGCAACAAACAATGCATTATTGGCTTATTTACATATACATGGCAACAAACAATGCATTATTGGCTATTTACATATACATGGCAACAAACAATGCATTATTGGCTTATTTACATATACATGGCAACAAACAATGCATTTTCTCCAAAGGTGGCTGACAAACGACCTTGTGTAATCAGAGATCTACAATTTGGACATCATAGAAATATGCACAGATAGTTTGGGACCAAGAGAAGGACTGTAGGTCTTTTGCATTTTGAATCTGCAAAACATCTCTTATTTAGAGGGTGTACATATTTATCGATTTGTGTCGTTAACAAAATGAAAGTGGCCCACAACTATGCATTATGAGAATACAATAATGATCACCATTACCGGAAAATGCAGCCACATCCTCCTGTTCAGTCTTGTTCATATTTATTTGTTGATTTTATGCGTCTTACCCAATATTTCAATACCAAAAAGGGTTAAATTCGGCTGGTTGATTCTAAGTCTGTGCGTTTTCGGTTATTTTGGGAACCGGATATGCATTTGGAAATATTCGGATACCCGGGTACCCGTAAACAATTTGTAAAACCCATAAATACTCCCCAATGTATAAAATAACCAATATCATGAACACAAGTTTCTCTTGTTTTATTAGAGTCAAAATAAATGTGGGCTTACTGTAATAATTTCCCGCCTCTATATTAAAAACGACTCGTATAGCATCCCCATCCCCCCCCCCCCCCTGCCCACACACACACACAAATGATCGGAGACTTCCATTTGTGTTCAATCTTTTTAAAAGTCGTTTACGGGTAACAGGAACCAAAAATGGAACTCGGTAATGGCAGTTTCGGTCAGGTATCCAGATACCCGGCTCAGCCTTAATTGATTCATCAGATTATTATTCTTTTAGTGTGCCACTTTACATTTTTTTCTTATTTTTGGTATAACAGGTCAGTGGTTATTAAGCGACATGGCTGAAGCTGCACCCCTATCTGAGCAGACGTGCAAGATTAGTCATATACACATTGAATGCCCAATCTGCTGCACTCGTTTTACCGATCCGAAAATTCTGGACTGTCTTCACTGCTACTGCTTGAATTGCCTTGAAGAACTTGTTGAAAAACAGGATCCGAAGACAGATAATATTGTTTGCCCAGTTTGCAGGCAGGAGACAGCAGTTCCAGATAAAGGTTTGTCAAGTCTAGCAAACTGTTTTTTCTTGAGTTCTCTTGTCGATGAAGTCAATAAGCAGGAGCAGCTAAAGGGAGACAAACCACTGCCCTCGCAGATATGCGAGCAATGTGATGAAGGATTGGAAGCCGTCTCGCGATGTCTGGACTGTGAAGCAAACATTTGTCAGGAATGCGAACAAGCCCATTTGCGATGGAAATTAACTAAAAATCATCGAATCCAGTCAAACGAGAGTCTAACCAAAGACGCTGCAAAAGATGTCAGGAAAACTGATGCTCCAAACTGCATTAAGCACATCAACCAGGAAGTGTGTTTTTACTGCGACACCTGTCATATTCTCACATGTGGAAAATGTGCAGCAATTGATCACCGGTCAGTAGAACACAAATACAGTGACATCGCTGATTCTGTTCGATCGTACCGAAAAGAAGTAGAAGACATTTTCAAGAAGTTTGAAGAGAGTAGAGAACAGTTTAAAAGCCGTCAGTGACTCGGTAGAGCATTCCAGAAACAGATTGCGATTGATGATGGCCCGAGCTTGTCGTGATATTTCGGCGAAGGAGGAACAGGAGATAGCTAAAATCAGAAATAAATCTCAAATCCTCCAAGATAAAGTCAAACAGATCAGTCAAGAAAAGAGGTGCTATATGAGAAAGTACTGAACAACAACCGTGACAAGATGAACCGAGCAGAGCAAATCATAGCTTCAGTCAATGATTTAATGCAACAAGCTGACGATTTCGAGCTATTGGACCTCAAGCCAAAGGTTATGCATAACTTAGAATTCCACAAGGATCTTCAGTTTGAATCGGCGCGGCATAGCCAGTCATTCGTCGGGTTCAAATGCCATGATGTCGTTCATGATGCAGATCTCGGTGAAATACTAGACGAAGAGAAATGGCAGCTGAAGACAGAGTTTGGCAAGAAAGGAGAGGGTGACGGAGAATTCAAGTTTGCCCGGGATGTTGCTTGTTTCAGCAATGGAGACATTGTCGTAGCAGATACAACAAGCGATCGATTATCAACATTCACCTCAACTGGATGTTATAAAACTATAGGCGTTCAAAGTGAGACAGAGGAAGGTAAACTGAAATCACCGTGTGGTGTTGCTGTGACCAGTGATGACACGCTTCTGGTTACTGATGGACAGAATGTGAAGGTGTATGACAATAATCTGGAATTTATTCGTCAGTTCAGACCCTCACAAGATGACGCAGAGGGACATTCAAAGAGTGCTGAAAAAGGTATTGCTGTAGACAATAATAATCGGGTAGCAGTTGCTGACATTGGAAGAAATGTGTTATGTCTCCATTATCAGGATGGATCTTTGATTACATCTATATCACATGGCATGATACGTGATTTCACGTATTTGGCTATAAGCAGCAATAAGCATATGATCTTTACTCATTTCGAGAACAGGAAATTTATTTGTGTGGATTTAATGGGTAATGAAGTGTTCAATATCAGCACTTCCATCGACGGGAAACCAGTGAAACCCAGCGGTGTGTGCTGCGACGATGCTGGGGACATCTATGTTTCTGTTCATTTCGGTAAGCAAGGAAACTGTGAGATACATCATTATGATCCAGAAGGAGTACACATCGGCCGTGTAGCTCATGGATTGTGTAATCCGTTAGGCATGACATTCACTCCTACCGGTGACCTTGTGGTTGCTGATCTGAACTCCGTCAAGATCTTTCAGCGGGTATGAATATTGTGACCTGGGGTCCAATCGATAAACTTGTGAAAAATTCAGCTGCAAACACATCAAATTCACATCAAACACTAAAACTAAAGTCAAAACAATAAAGTATTCTAGCGGTAGCGTTATTACAGCAAATCAACACTTGACTGATAATATGGGTCTAATTCGTTTAATGAAAACATATTTGTTGCCATATTGATTACTTTTGAAGCGGAACATCTATGTTTCTCTTCATTACGGTTCTCGAGGAGATGGTGATATACATCATTATGATCCAGAAGGAGTACACATCAGCCGTGTAGCTCATGGATTGTATAATCCTTTAGGCATGACATTCACTCCTACCGGTGACCTTGTGGTTGCTGATCTGAACTCCGTCAAGATCTTTCAGCGGGTATGAATATTGTGACCTGGGGTCCAATCGATAGACTTGAAATTCAGCTGTTTGGTAATTTACAGTCAGACTGGTACACGGCAAACACTCAAACTTGGAAGTTATATTTTTTTTAAATCGTCTGTACAGATGTCAACACTTGGCCGTACCGGATATCTGTTGAATGGAAATGCATTAAACTCAGTTTTTGCTATCATTAATTGATCCCTCACTGTTGTATTTGATGGTACACACTCAAGCTAAATGATGCTAAAACATAATTTTAAGATCTAAACAACAACTCAACAAAATCAACATTGAGCACATTAGCATCGGCTCATCTTTTATATACCCGTCTTCTAAATTTATGAACGACACTAATATGACACTTAGTAAACTACATCTCCAATGTCACAAAGTCCGCATACCTTCACGAATAAGAATTACTTGACGGAACTTAAACCACAAACGTCACGCACGGCAGAATATTGCCAAGACGACAGCAAAATCATGCCATTTTTAGTTATGCTATAATTTTCTTATTGCTTTATATTGGAGACAATTTATCCTTCTTTATGGTGTAACATTTAAAAACATTATATACATACCTGTCGATTTTCAATAAAACGTTGTCACTTATAGGCCGGCTTTACTGTGTAATTTCATTTTTACGGAACATTTTGAATACTACACTATCCCTGAATAAACATGTCTGCATTCCCTGGACTGATTATTTTCGTTTGAACGGTAAAATAAATACAGAAGAATATCCCTGAATTGATGTAAAATTCATGCTGATTGGTCATTGTTAACAGCTGTCGATTGGAGGTGAAAGATTTTTAACCAATCATATCTAGTGTTAGAAAATGCGTTGAAACCTATGATAAAACCAGCGTAAGATAAGATCAATGCCTTGCTAAATGGGAACTTAATTGTCAATGTACAGCAATTTGGTTTATTAAGTTCCAAAAAAGGGCCCAAGAAATTTAAAGGCTCCCTCACGTCGGACTTATCCGGAAATATGTCATCCAAGAAGCAACCGAATGTTTTATTAACGCATTTGTTACGTCTTATTAATAACTTTCCCCTGTTTGGATTACTCAATATTCAAACTAAAAGGCTCAACCGTCTTTAACATATTGCAGCACATATCATCACCCGAAAAGGTCAACTGAACACATCACATCTATTCTAACACAGTTTCACTGGCTTTCTGTCGAGCAAACGATCATTTTTAAAATTCTTCTTCTCACCTTTCGATCCATCATTTACCCAGCGCCAGTAGCGGAACAAGTTACCGCCGGGCCGGGGGGCAGAGCGCACGGTCCCCCACCCCCCCCCCCCCCCCCAGGCATCATTCCCTAACCACACGTGATTTTCGAGAGACCCGTCATGATTACACTTCATGTTTTCAGGGGAGCTCAAAATAAAGAAAGGGCCCGGTTGATTTGTGTAAGTTCCAGCTCGGCTCGGTCCCCACCCCTCCACCAGAATGTTAAAAAAAAAACTTTGGGAGGGTCCAGGCCCCCCCTCCGGGCCGGGGACGGCTGCCCCCAGCCCCCTGACGGTCCGCCACTGCCCAGCGCCTCCAAATCTCTCCAAGCTTCTCAACCAAAACGGGAATGTATACGTTCCAAAAACAAACTCATTGAGACACTTTCTCTGAATAATTACCACTCGCATCCAAAACTTGTAGTACTCTCACATGATCCGAGACCCACCTCCCACTCTTTTTAATTGCTCTGATGTGACTGTGTGCCTTGAGAATATAATTGTAGTGGATTATGGAGCAATATACCATAGGTCTCCATCAGCATTGCATCGTATACAAATTCAGTGATTAAGTAAGTAAGACTAATTGCGGTGACACCATGTGAAATTCTCTATTGAGTAGTAATTAGTTCTGAAAAGAACTGGAGGAACTGTAGAGTTGTAACCTCCAGTTCTTTTCAGAACTAATTACTAATCAATAGAGAATTTCACATGGTGTCACCGCAATTAGTCTTACTTACTTATCCTCTTCACCATGCAAAGATACAAGTTTTACCTAAATTCAGTGATTACCGAATAAGCTTGAATCGGACAGGATTATCTCAATATCAATGATAATGTACCATTGAACATTGGCCTTTTGGATCGATGCTGTGTATATAGACAATGCAACAGCCGATGTTTACATTAAAGGGAATCATTATTACATTGGTCATTACCAGATTATCAAATAAACGATTTTTTATCTAAACAATTTATTGGTGTAAAGCTTGTACACGTTTCAATCATCCCAAGGAATTATTTCCTTTAAAGTGGTAGCTTTCATCTTCGAAAATGTCAAATCCGCCATTTTGTTTGTAAAACAAACTTAAAAACTTGTAACATATTTTCGTTGTTTTCTCACAAACATGCACACATTATTACATATATACTGCTCCTCCATAATTATATCCTCTGATTACCGGTCAATTAACATAAAACTTGTTAGGGATGTTCACTTGAACTAGATCTATCAAATGAATCAAAATTAATTCTACATTGAGACGCTGCATTAATAGTTTTTGAAATTAAATTCCACAGTGTACTGTGCTCCTTAAAACAAATCTGTAGGTCATGTTATACTTGGTATATACATAACTGCTTTTTAATTGAGTCAGATAAGAAAAAATAGCGAATTATTTGGATAATTATTAGACCATGGGATGAACAGTGAAATTGTTTCAAATCGTGATACCCTCTTTTGGACCACGGAATTTTGATGTATAATTGAAGAAATATATATAAAAATGTCGAAACACGATGTTGCTTGTCATATATGTTGCACATTATCTCTAAATCTATTTGAATTTGACGACAATTTTATGATTAGAAAGCTCTGAAATATACGCATTACGTCATCGTTGAGACCCGGAATCCACCAATGACATTCCGTGTTGATCTGCCTCGTTCATATAATCCGAAAATAATGTGTGGTAAATACAAGCAAACATGGCGACCTTCACAGAGACCAGTTTTTGCTGCATGCATGTTTATAAAGACGAAACTGGCAATATAACAACGCCGACCATTCAAAATGTAAAATCAAATTTATTTTATGTTTTAGAATATCATTCAGATGGATTTGCTGTAAATAAATCTTACAATAACTTAAAAAGAATAAAGACTTTGCATTTTATTAATTTACCTAAAAGTTAGATGATAGATCAGGGCCAGGCATTTTTTATTGAGGGGGGGGGGGGCTCATAGTTCACCCATCTGTATGTTCCAAAGACCTCGGCTGATTTTTATGAAACTTGGCAAGAATGTTCCTTCTAGCAAAACCTACATGGCAATGTAAAATAATTTCCATACTCACCACTAGAAGGTGTGTTTATGTGTTTTTGCCCCAAAAGCGTATTTGTATCATTTTCTGTATTCTATGGCCAAATTTCATAAAACATGGCAAAACAAATTACATCGATTTCCCCTGGGGTCATTGTTGGGGTGCTGTAATACATTATTTCCCCAATTTCAGGCGAAAAAAACCCCGCTAATATACGTTTTTGTCATTTGAAAAATCAAAATGGCTGTCGGCTTTTTGGGGCCTGGAATTCACGTCCAAGGATGAAGTGACATTTCTATATCCTTCCTTGGCATGAAAAATAAGAAACGTCCATTGAGAAAACTCAATATGTTTTACCCCAACATAACAGAATGAAAAGACAAAATCCAAGATGGCCGCTGGCTGTGGTGGCCATATTGAATTCCCATAATGCATCTTATCTAATTATGTGACAAATACCCATCACATTTCTTAAAAAAAAAAATTAAATAGTGAAACTCGGCACCTCGAAAAATAGACATCCACTCGGCACCTAGTAAGTCAGCTCCAAACCAACTCGAAACCGATTATGTTTTCTTCAAAATTACATAACTAAATCGCCACCGGGACTGTGTCTTCATGTACTTCCAAATGCAGAGGGTCAAAATACTTACCTAACTGTGGTTATTTACTACACAACAGACTCAGAACATGTCTATGAACATGTCATTAAGTTAAAAAGGATTAGGCGAACCACTGGGGCTTTGAATTGTTGTTGCTCATTCATCTCTTGCCGAGATGTCAATGGTAAGATGTTCCAATGCAGGAGTTCCATTTGTTGAATGATAAAAGGGGGATTTTTCATCTTCTTGCATTGGAACTCCTGACCATAACCATACCTATTATTATTATTATTCATTAGACCTATTATGATTTGCAAGCCGATTATAGGGGCGCGATGAAAACTATGTTTTACCCCAACATTACAGAATAAACAGACAAAGTCCAAGATGGCCACCGGCTGTGGTGGCCATTTTGAATTTCCGTAACGCATCTGATATGATAATGTGACAATGCCCCATCACATTTCTTTAACAAAAATTGTTTAAAATTGAAAAAAGAATGCAAAGAATACACTCAAGGGCATATTGTGCGACGCCCCGCCCCCCTCATAGGGTTAATCAATCTTAAAGTAATAATAATTAATATCTTTAAAATGTGCAATTTTACGACTTGGCAACAATCATAATTAGATTCAGCAATAAATGAGATTTTGGCCGAAATTTAATACACTGATGGGCAAAAACTGCATTGGTAAAAAAAAAATTAAATGGTCCCCATATAAATGATTTTGATACGAGTTCCTAACAATTAGTTAGGAAAAATAAATAAATTTGAGTGTTATCGGTGGAAGCGTTCATATGACGGATACGATAATTTACCGGTACATGTTTAGAGTTATTGATTTGGAAAATCAACAGCTGAAACAGAACACAAGCACCGAGTTTGTCACTGTCCAAAGGACGAGTTTTCACTGACTGAACTCTTAAAGGGTAGGTACAACATTGGTTATATCATATTAATGAGGTTATCTCAAACGCAATAATCGGTGTTAAATTGGTACAAGAGAGAAATAATTGTTCATATTTATTCTTACGTTGAATTTTGGATCCTGGAGATGAAACCTTCTGTTGGAAAAATTGTTTTCCTTATAGTTACGTATTTTACTAAAATGGTTGCACCTCAGACATACACAAAGTTTCATATAAAACTGTGATCATCAGATATTTTTCAACATTACTAATAATTGTATATAATATTGGCTTTGCAGCTAGTAATAATATTATAGGCTTTTTGAAACTTACCCTTCACGCAAAACGATAACCACACTAACATGAAGAAAGGCAATGAGACGTCAAAATCCATTTTAGACAGCAACGCGGCCTTCATGTGATCTCAACTAGTAGAAAAATTTGCTCTGAACAAGTGAGAGAAAGGTTAAATAAATGAGTTCCTTGAAAGTAGAAGCACACGCACAGGGCAGAATAAGTTTGCAATTGTTTACGTCTGTTATGACAATCCTATTTCACATGGATGCCATTCCGATCCACTAAAATTTCCAATTCTTCTCCAACCTGTAGTGCATACAATTAATTTTGGTGTGTCGTTTTTACCCGCAACTGTTGAAAACCTTGGAAGATATTATTTGAATAAATTTAATTAAGGACAGGTTATGTAATCTGTCTTTTTAACGTGTGGTGGTCCTGAGAAAGGCTGGTTGGGAAATTCTTGCTCCAAACGCTGCAAACCCAAGTGGTCTTGCTTGATGATGGATCTCGCTTCCACTCCCACATGTACTTCCAAATGCTGTTTTTTTTTATACTGTAAAGAGTCAAAATACTTACCTAACTGTAGTTGTTTACTACGCAACAGACTCAGAACATGTCTATGAACATGTCATTAAGTTAAAAAAGGATTAGGCCAACCACTGGCTGGTGCATGCTCACTGGGGCTTTGAATTGTTGTGGCTCATTCATCTCTAGCAAATATGTCAATGTAATTAAGATGTTCCAATGCATGAGTTTCCTTTGTCGAATGATAAAAGGGGAATTTTAAATGTGGAGACTGACCACGCCAGACCTATAATAATAGAGAAAAGGATCCTTTCTCTATGATCAAACCTATTATTATTTGCATGCTCATTATAGGGGCGCGATGAAACGAGGTTACGTCAGAAATCATTTCGGTGAAAGAACGAGTGGGCTGCAAACTGATGGCGTCATTATGTTAGAAAATATGCCTAGCCTTTCCCCACTTAGCATGCTTCGTCAGTGGCTTAGAAATGGGCTTCATAACGGTTTTTCAATAATTAATTCAGCGGCAAATTCGAGTGGCATGGTAGCCTCGTGGTTAGAACGATCGCCTTTCATATAGGTGGTGCTATATGATTGACACCAGGTTTTGTCAATATTGTTATACACTGTTTTAATAATGTTTTATATTAATCTTGTTTAACTATAACAGAAGCAATGCTGAAGCAAAAGCTTTCTGTATGTAGTAATTCACAGCTGTTAAGGTTTTTTTAAAGGAAAATAAATAAGTCCAAAATTAATTTTTAGATTACGAATGCATGGTAAGTGCACAGTGGACGAAGTGCCGTATGCTGCAGAAAAATAAATCGCCGGGGCACGCTGTTTTGTCTTTGCGCTGCGCACTCGATCAAGATTTAATCCAGTCGCTAATTCATGGTACTCTCTGAATGTAAAAGAGCTATATGGCGGACAAGTCTTTTTGGAGTGTAAAACCCACTCTGATTCAAGTGAAAAATACAATAACAGGCTACCAATTCACTCTTTATACACTACCAATTTTACTCTTTATCCACTCCAAAATGACTTGTCCGCCATATAGCTCTTAGACTTGATTTCAAGTCTGAGATCGCGGTTATTTTTGTCTGCATCACCACGCAAAACGCCGTTTACCCCTAGCTATCACAGCCAGCCCTAACTCGCGATCTCAGACTTGACCCTCTTGTGTTTGTGGGATATTCATGATTCATAGCTAAAATTTACATAATAATACGGATGCTAGAGAGATGGCCAATCAGGAGGCCACAAAAACCTTGTAGGCCGCGTCTATTACTAACAGGTTACAATCGCTTAAAATTCTTTCTGTAATATTCATTCGATATTAAATTTGTATAGTGCTTGGTACGTAAATAGTATTTGAAATGTATAGGTAAATTTATAAGATCTTAGAGTTGTAAAAAAGCACAAAATAAAATACATAATTCCTTCTCTACAAAAAACGTCTTACCTACAGTTTAAATGGAATCGTTGAGTACATCTCCGCCAACTGCGTGTAGAAGGTTTAGTTTGAATATTCATGTTATGGAAGGCTTTTGCTGTTTCCGACCAATCAGATTGTTCCGTCCACTTTTGGACTAATTTGCAATAGGGTGTGTACAAACCGATGAACAACATTCCCAAGTCTGTGATCGAAGGTTAATGTCGGAGATTAATACACAAGAGGGCGCTATTGTATTGGCTTCAGGTAGACAAAAAACCACGATCACAGACTTGGAACCAAGTCTATATAGCTCTTTGAAAGAGTGGTTTCACTCTTTTACACATGAAGAGAGTAGTAGGCCTAATATGCTTCTGTTATTAGCTGAAATCATGACCTTGTCATGTGTGAAACACAAAGGCAACACGACACTTCAGCCATACATTCATCAAATCTAGAATCTTATTATGACATCATTATGTTGATAACTATTTCCTAACTGAACTAACTTTTAGTCAAGGCCCACGCGGCAACCCAGAATACGTCCAGAACACAACACATGAAAAAAAGACCACACCCGCGAGTGGCAATGTAGCGAGGGCATTTACCAGTCCATTCTGTGATCTTATATTTCTCCCACGATTTGGCAGAGAAAGGTTCATACATAATGTATTACGTAACTAATCTGTTATGGTTATCACTTTTTAAAATATAGACGAGCCCAACATTTTGCTTCCAGTGATTGGTTTAAATAAATTCGCGGACAAATTATTAATTTTACTGGAGATTTATGAATAATTCAGTAGTAGCGTCCTCGGAACGGACTGGTAAAATTAAAGGTGTATAATGTAAAATGCTCTGGACATGTACCGAATTTAAAACGAACTCTGTGTTTCCACCGATTTTGAGCAATTAATAAAAAAGTCATCTACGTTTCTTCGACATTCCTCTACGTCCGTGTTCTGTCATAATACAAAAGCTTATTTTCTAACAAAAGTACCAAAAATACATTTCTGCAAGAACACATTTCTGTAAAATGTTTTACTTCGACGGCTGTTATATGTTTTCGTATACATAAGAAACTTTGAATGTTGCTGCATCCCTTGACCATGACCCCATTGTGCGACAAAATAATTTTGTTATCTGCCAGTCGACTACGAATTAAAAGCCTTAATGACTGGCGGGATTAATGCAACGAAATTCTCGTCTCACAAGTCTTCTGAATACATCAATCTGTAGATTATTTTGGCAATAATCCCCGTCCACACTAAAACACTCGCACTCGTCAAGTCTTGCACAGGTATATTTATATGAAATCTAATTCCACTGCCTAGTCAGCGCGATACATTCACAACACGTCTGGGCTCAAGATAAAGACGTGCTTGTAGTCAAGTTCAACTTCCTTTTTTAACTCTACCACTCTGATTATAAATAAATAACATTGCTTTCACCATAATCGATCGATGTGGAAATGTAGTGAAGGATGATCAAGTTCTGTAAGAGCAGCCTTTTACCATAGTGGAAGGGTTTCACTCGCAAATGATTTTGTTCACCCCAAATGTAGATAAGACCCGCATAACCCTAGAAAGCTTGACCAACAAAAGGTGTCAAGTATAACGTGATTGGTCAATCTGAGCTGTTTAATTGACAGACCGATAAGTGTAATACAAATAAGGTAATCTATTTTGTCTGCTACAGTTTCCCTCATTCAAGTTAACTAACTGAGGCACAACATTACGAGTTATCATAACAGCTACGTAGGCCTACTCTGATTTATACGTAATAATGATCATATGACTTGAATGGTACATGTAGGTGTGTATTATTGTATGCTTGATATGCAGAGTTTTGCAACATGTTCATTGGGATTTATGGGCAAAGCAATAATTCAAAACATTGCCCTTAAAATTATCATAACGTTTGCTACCAACCCTGGAGTAATCCTAGTTCAAATAAATACAGTCATTGTATTGGACAAATTATAATGTTGACACATCACAGCATAATGCACACAATACGCGACGTTGTACAATAAAAACATACATGAACTCGATGTCAGCAATAGGTATCCGTAGATTATCGTGAACCATGACCTCATTGAACAACGAAAATAGACTGAGGGATTTTCCAGCAATGAGAAGCACACAGGCTACTGCTTCACAGAACACGTATATCAATCCATGCAAAACACTTGTCGCGTTCCCGAATAATTATACCTCCGTTTGGTTACCGTTTCTTGTCGTCAATTATAGGCCTATCACGACTTGGTGGATATGAGTTAGAACACTGTTGTGGATATTTAGAGAATAATTCTTAATGGTAAGTATGATGTATAGGAGAGAAAGGTTCGTGAATACATGAACCGCAAAAATTAATAATATTATTAATATGCACTCCATTATGGGAGTTATGAAATTAGTATAGCATGTGTATGGAAGACAACGTGACAAAATAATAGGCCTAGGGCCTACTAGATATTAGTTCCATTCAGTCGTTGCTGACATAAATGTTACTACGTATGATAATGATGTCTTGCAGTGGCAGGTCTAGGCCATTCGGAAAGAGAGGGGGGTACAAACCTTAATTTGGGCCTAATATTTAGGAAACTTGGAAAAAATTGGTAAATGGTTTAGTTATTAGTGTTGTCTACCTGGCCTGAGGCATGAGGCGGGGCATGATGGTCCCCTTGATCTCCCATGACAAATCTCCTGAACCCTGCAACCGATCCCACTTTTTTAGTTGTTGCCTTTTCTTACTTTCCCTCAGGGTCCATCTGATCTTAATTACCAAGGGGGAAACCTAGGTTGCAATTTCAACCATTTATTGGTCCCTACACACAATCGGTGTTCTCGAAAAACAAACAAACACAGATATAGGTCTAATGTAACATACTTAGTGTAAAGTTGACGATAGTACAAAACCTATAGCTCTCTTGACATTTTCTATCTGAGGTGCAAGTATGTGCAATACAATTTTTTGATCAAATTAAATTTAGTCATTAATTCCCAACTTGAATATTCTGAATGCATGTTCACTATATTCTCGTTAACAAAACAATGAAATATGATGAATCTTTCACATTTGTTTATTTGTATATGTCTCTTGATTTGCATGAAGTAATGATGCATTTAATGATGTGTTTACTGGTATTAACCCTTGAAAGTAAAATCTGTAATCCATTGGTATGTGTGCTGTCAACGCCATTGTTGGTAATGTTGTTCAGAAAACTTGATCAGTGAAGATTTTTACCCAAACTTTTAACAATAAATACAGACATAATCGCATCATAGTACTATTTATGTTGTAAATTCATATATTGGGCTATAAACTTTCATAAATCATAACAACAAACCATGAAAATGGCCAAACAAAAAAAGTCAGATTATGCAGTTTGCAGCTAGTATTTACAAATTAATATAAAGTGGAAAGTCAATGGACCTGTTCAAAATAAACGGTTGCAATCCTTGATACTCCCACATCTTTGATTTGGGTATGAGAGAGGTTCTACAAATAGTTAAGAAAAGTCAGACAATTTGAACATGATCGGTCGAAGCGTTCTGGGGATATAAAAAATATCATCAATCATGCGCGCCCATTGTGCACCTCCATCCCAGACCTGCTTGGGTTAATTCTACCATATAAAATACTGGCTTTTAGACTCTTAGTAAATTTTAACTTCCGCTATTCAGTATTGAAAGCACATACAACAGTAAAATACAGCATTTTGGATCTGCAAAACATAGTTTGATGATAAACATGAAAGTGACCCACAACGATACATTATGATAAGTCAATAATGATCGCCAATTCTGGAAAATGCCATATCTCAGTGTTAATCCTTGTACATGTTTATTGTTGATTTTAAGCATCTTACTAAATTTCCAAATATTCCAATACAAAATCGGTTAAATTCGGCAGATTGGTTCTTCACATTTAATTTGTTTATTTTCCTATACAACTTAACATTTTACTTATTATTATATAACAGGTCAGTGGTTATTAAGCGACATGGCTGAAGCAGCACCCATATCTGAGCAGACGTGCAAGATTAGTCATATACACATTGAATGCCCAATCTGCTGCACTCGTTTTACCGATCCGAAAATTCTGGATTGTCTTCACTGCTACTGCTTGAATTGCCTTGAAGAACTTGTTGAAAAACAGGATCCGAAGACAGATAATATTGTTTGCCCAGTTTGCAGGCAGGAGACAGCAGTTCCAGATAAAGGTTTGTCAAGTCTAGCAAACTGCTTTTTCTTGAGTTCTCTTGTCGATGAGGTCAACAGACAGGAGCAGTGCCAAGGAGATACAGCATTGCCAACAACAACAACTTGTGAAGGATGTGTCAAAGGATTGGAAGCCATCTCACAATGTCTAGAATGCAAAGCAAAATTCTGTCAAGCATGCCTAGAAGCACATGGGCGATTACAATTTACCAAAACTCATCGAATTGTCACAGCATGCGAATTAGCCCCGTCAAAAGATAGCTCTCCAAAAGTTACAAGAAAAACTGAATCTCAAACATGCAGGAAGCACACTGACCAGGACTTGTGTTTTTATTGTGACACGTGCCAGGTGCTGGCCTGCGGTAAATGTGTCGCGTTTGATCACCGGACAGCAGAACACGAATTCAGTGAAATAACCGATTCCATGGAATCCTACCGTAAAGAAGTCGAAGGTATTTGTCTGAAGTTTGAAGAGAGCAGAGAGCAATTTAAAGCCGTCAATGACTCGGTAGAGCATTCAAGAAACAGATTGCGTTTGATGGTGGACCGAGCTTGTCGTGATATTTCGGCTAAGGAGGAAAAGGAGATTGCTAAAATAAAAAATAAATCTCGACTCCTTCAAGATAAAGTCAAACAGATGGGTCAAGAAAGAGGTGCTATATATGAGAAAGTACTGAACAACAACCGTGACAAGATGAACCGAGCAGAGCAAATCATAGCTTCAGTCAATGACTTAATGCAACAAGCCGATGATTTCGAGCTATTGGACCTCAAGCCAAAGGTTATGCATAACTTAGAATTCCACAAGGATCTTCAGTTTGAATCGGCGCAGCATAGCCAGTCATTCGTCGGGTTCAAATGTCATGATGTCGTTCATGATGCAGATCTCGGTGAAATACTAGATGAAGAAAAATGGCAGCTGAAGACAGAGTTTGGCAAGGAAGGAGAGGGTGACGGAGAATTCAAGTTTGCCGCGGAAGTTGCTTGTTTCAGCAATGGAGACATTGTCGTAGTAGATACAGGTAGCAATCGATTATCAACATTCACCTCAACTGGATGTTATAAAACTACAGGCGTTCAAAGTGAGACAGAGGAAGGGAAACTGAAAGCACCGCGGGGTGATGCAGTGACCAGTGATGACATGCTTCTGGTTACTGATGGACAGAATGTGAAGGTGTATGACAATAATCTGGAATTTATTCGTCAGTTCAGACCCTCACAAGATGACGCAGAGGGACATTCAAAGAGTGTGCTGAAAGGTATTGCTGTAGACAATAATAATCGGGTAGCAGTTGCTGACATTGGAAGAAATGTGTTATGTCTCCATCATCAGGATGGATCTTTGATTACATCTATATCACCTGACATGATTCGTGATTTCACGTGTATTGCTATAAGCAGCAATAAGCATATGATCTTTACTCATTACGAGGATAGGAAATTTATTTGTGTGGATTTAATGGGTAATGAAGTGTTCAATATCAGCACTTCCATCGACGGGACACCAGTGAAACCCAACCGTGTGTGCTGCGACGATGCTGGGGACATCTATGTTTCTGTTCATCACAGTACACAAGGAAACTGTGAGATACATCATTATGATCCAGAAGGAGTACACATCAGCCGTGTAGCTCATGGATTGTACAATTCTGTAGGCATAACATTTACTCCTGTTGGTGACCTTGTGGTTGCTGATAGACACTCCGTCAAGATTTTTCAGCGGGTATGAGCTTGTGACCTGTGGTCCAATCGATAGACTTGAAATTCAGCTGCTTGTTAATTTACAGTCAGACTGGTACACGGCAAACACTTAAACTTGAAAGTTATATTTTAAAAAAATCATCTGTACAGATGTCAACATTTGGTGGTATAGATATATGTTTAATGGAAATACATTAAACTCAGTTTTTGCTATCATTAATTTTAAGATCTGAACAACAACTCAACAAAATCAACATTGAGCACATTAGCATCGGCTCATCTTTTATATCCCGTCTTCTAAATTTATGAACGACACTAATATGACACTTTGTAAACTACATCTCCAATGTCACAAAGTCCGCATACCTTCATGAATAAGAATTACTTGACGAAACTTAAACCACAAACGTTGTTGTCCTTTGTCTGTATTAGTCCATAGTTGGTTTAGTAATTGTTGTTTTTCTTTGTGAACATGCATTGAGGCCCACTTTTATATTTTGTTCGCTGGTGGCTTGACCACGGGCCTTCATGGTTCATTCAACTTTATTTTTATCTCTGTCTCAATGCGCGTGCATGTTATCAAGGGACCATTGCCTACAAGCTTTGCTTCATAAATGGATCCCTCTGCAGTATCACTTTTGCTTTGTATCTATTCTTTAATTTTTTCAGTAATATCGTTTTCTTGTACTTGATTTTTCTTGATTGATATTGTCATTACTGTCTTGATATTGTGGAAAATAAATGAACCTATGAACCTAACGTCACGCACGGCAGAATATTGCCAAAGTGACAGCAAAATCATGCCATTTTCAGTTATACTATAATTTTTCTTTTTGCTTTATATTGGAGACAATTTATCATTCTTTATGGTGTAACATCTGTAAACAGTAGTGGGGTCATGAACAGACGCATGTAGTGCGAGCTCCTCGAGAATCACAGCAAAACCTCGATTTTTCTCCATCTCTTAATTTTATTCATCCATTTATTAACGCTTTCCACAATCATTTTGCCAATACACTCCTGATGCAAACTTTTACTCCAACACACAGAATTACTCTTCTGACTACTTGTTTTGTGATCAGTTTAACAAAATGTATAACAAAGATATTAACCAAAGCAACTTCTCTACCTTTCATTTGAATGCAAGAAGCTTCTACAAAAAATTTGATGCCATTGGTGACTATCTTGCTCTTTTGAACTTTGAATTTTCTATCCTTGGTTTTACTGAAATTTGGCTGCATAAGGATAGTCCACCATACGAACTTAATGGTTACAGTTTTCTTGGTAAAGATAGAGCAGTCAAAAGAGGTGGAGGAGTTGCTTTGTATGTACATAATTCCCTTAATTTTAAAAAGAGGGACGATTTATCCCTAAACAGCGATATCTGTGAGTCACTTTTCATCGAAATATATCTTCCCCAGGGCGTAAAAATATCATTGTAGGAGTGTTATACAGGCCACCTACGGTCCACCCCGTTGATTTTATTGAATCTTTTGATGACCTTCTACATTTAATCAATCAGGAAAACAAGCTCACGTTTTTCATGGGTGATTTCAACATAGATCTCCTTCAATATGAATCGCATCAGGCCACTCAGGACTTTGTAGTTTGTTCAGCAATTACCAACTTCCATTAATAAACAAACCCACCCGCATCACAGAAACCAGTGCTACTCTTATTGATAACATTATTTCGAATAACACTGATTGCAATATCTCAAGTGGAATCTTGTTTGCTGACATCACTGATCATTTGCCAGTTTTTCAAATATCCACATTCAGTACTCATAAAACTCCACTGAGATCCGAACAGTACAGTATGTGAGAAGGGAAATCAATGCTTGTAATATTGCCTCATTTTCGAATGAACTTAGCAAGGTTAACTGGAACTATGTGCTATCCAACGAGGACCCTAATGGGGCTTTTGATATGTTCCACTTAATGTTTTCCAAACTTTATGATAAGTGTTTTCCTGCCAAGAAAGTTAAAGCTAATGTTGTTCGTAAAAAAATGTGCTGGATGACTGCTGGTTTGATTAAATCTGTCAAATATAAGCATAGATTGTATTTAAAAAAATGCTTAATCACCCTTCAGCGTCTAATAAAAGTAAGTTTATCCTTTATCGCAATCAACTTAATATTTTAATCAAGAAATGTAAAATTTATTACTACACTGACAAATTTAATGATGCCAAGAACAATGTTAAGAAGACCTGGAGTATTATCAAAACAATTCTTAACAAAAACGCTTCTACCAATACGATGTTTAAGAAGATTAACCACAATGGAAGGCTGATTACCAACCCTGACAAAATCGCCACTGCGTTTAACAACTACTTCACTAGCATTGGCCCTTCTTTGAGCAGTCTAATACCTCAGCCCAACGTAGCCTTTGATCATTATCTTAAGGGCAGTTATGCTGATTCAATGTACCTGTATCCGACTTACCAAAAGGAAATCTGTGACATTGTTAATTCTTTGAAGAATGGTAAGAGCTCAGGATACGATGACATCAGTCCAGATGTGCTAAAATCTGTTATTGGGCATGTCAGCCTTCCATTGTGTCATGTCTTTAACTTATCTCTTTCCAGAGGTATCTTTCCTGACAAGCTCAAAACAGCTAGGGTGACTCCCATCTATAAGAGTGGTGATCATTGTGAACTGGTTAATTATAGACCCATCTCCGTTTTGTCAGTTTTCTCTAAAATACTCGAAAAGAACCAGTGCCTTTTAAAATAATTTCAACATTTTATTCAATGGTCAATATGGGTTTAGAAGTAACCACTCTACTGACATTGCCCTCATTGATATGATCAACAAAATCACTAAAGGTTTTGAGAATAATTATATTTCTGTAGGAATATTTCTAGACCTCTCTAAAGCCTTTGACACGATTAATCATAGCATTCTTTTACATAAATTAAGTTATTATGGTATAAGGGGTACTCCGTTAAACTGGTTTACAAGTTATCTCTCCAACAGAAGTCAGTATACTCGAATTGGTTGTTCTAGCTCTGCTACCAACACTGTTACTTGTGGACAGGGCAGGATTAACACCTCTGAGGGCCCCTGGGCACCTGAAATTCCAAGGGCTCCCCCACGGGCACGGGTCGTTCGCGTGCGGCCGCGAAGCGGCCGTGCGCAAATATGTGCGCGCGCGCGTGCGCAAAATTTTGAGTTTTTTTTTTCATTTTCCTCTAAATATTCACAATTTGGTGATTGTCAATGTTTACTGGTGTCCATTTTATCCTGCTTCCTGCTTTGATTTTAGCGCGTTCACTAGTGATAACACCTGACCTACAGAACCACCTGCCTCTCCACCTGACGTCACACGGCCCACCCACCTTGCGCAAGTTTGGCTAAGATTGGCTTTTTGATGTTCAAGGTCCTTTAAAATCAAACAGCCAATCTAGCCCATTGTTACTGGTTTAACAAACAACCGGCACTTACCAGCAGCATTCTCACCAACAATAAACCCCACATTTTTACAAATTTATTTCGGGGGGGGGGGGTGGACGGATTCGGATTAGATAACTTTTTTTATCTATTAGATAAATAAAATAAATTAGATAAAAACATTTTTGGGAAAAAAAAAATTTGGAAAATTTTTTTTTGGAAATTTTTTTTTTCAATTTTTTTTTTCGACCACCATGGAGGGCCCCCTGATGCCCAGGGGCCCCTGGGCACGTGCCCAAAGTGCCCATATGGTAGATCCGGCCCTGCTTGTGGAGTACCCCAAGGATCCCTTCTCGGCCCGTTGTTGTTTTCTTTGTATATTAATGATATTTGTTATTCATCTACTTCTTTATCTTTTATCTTATTTGCTGATGACAAGTGACCAATGTTTTTTATTCTGGTGACAATGCTACTCTGGTTTCTATTATTAATACCATCAACATCGAATTGGGTAATGTTGCTACCTGGCTCCAAGCCAACAGACTGTCTCTTAACTTGAACAAATGTAATTTTATGATTTTTCGTAAAAGGTTCAATATTTCTTCCCCCTCTAACTGTCAAGTTAAGATTAATACTGTTCCTATTAAGCAGGTGTCACATACCAAATTTCTTGGTGTTTATATTGATAATAGTCTTACTTGGAAATTTCATATAAAAGAGATTGAAAACAAAGTGTCTAAAAGTATTGGTATCATAAGTAGGCTTAAATTTATTCTCCCATGTAATATTTTATGTACTTTGTATTGTTCACTGATTCTTCCGCATTTGTCTTATTGTAACATTGTATGGGCAAATAACTTTCATTCTAGAGTTGACAAACTAGTGAAGTTACAAAAAAAGCTGTCCGTATTATCTCCAAGGCTCAGTTTAGAGAACACACTAGACCGTTGTTTCGTAAACTTAATCTTCTTACTCTTACTAATATCAACAGCTTCCAACAAGATATTTTCATGTTCAAATTCTCCAATAATTTACTTCCTCCAACTTTGCATAATCTTTTTCAGTTAAATAGGTATGTTCACAGTCACAATACCCGGTCTTCTTTTTAAGTTCACATTCCACTTGTCAAAACCACTCTCTCTCTCTCTGTAACGTTCTCTGGCCCTGTAAACTGGAATAGCCTTCCTCTATCACTTTCTTAATGTCAATCACTCGCTCTTTTTAAACACAAACTCAAGTCATTTTTAATTCACCAGTCTCCTCAGTAAACCCTTTTTAACTTTATTTTCTACAGTCATTTTATTATTTTCTCATTAAGCTACTTATTGTCTAATTACTTTTGTCAGTCTTAGTACACGTATGCACACTGTCATTGTTGTTTGTTGTATGTGGTATTAATGATGCGTATGTTTTTTTGTGTGAAGCTGTTACTCTGTTTTTGTATACAGGCTGTTCCTTGACAAGCCCTGCTTTTTTGGAACGTGCCTCCAGTTCAGTATTTTCCCACTGTACTTTTCTTGATGATGATATCATGTGGAAATAAATGTTGCTTTGAATCGAATTGAATTGAACATTCATTTAAAAACATTATATACACAGACCTGTCGATTTTCAATAAAACGTTGTCACTTAGGCCGGCTTTACTGTGTAATTTCATTTTTAAGGAACATTTTGAATACTACACGATCCATGAATAAACACAAGTCTGCATTCCCTCGACTGATTATTTTCGATTGAACGGTAAAATAAAGACAGAAGACTATCCCTGAATTGATGTAAAATCATGCCGATTGGTCATTGTTAACAGCTGTCGATTGGAGGTGAAACATTTTTAACCAATTAGAAAATGCGTTGAAACCTATGATAAAACCAGCGTAAGATAAGATCAATGCCTTGCTCAATGGGACCTTAATGGTCATCCAAGAAGCAACCGAATGTTTTACTAACGCATTTGTTACGTCTTGTTATTAATAACTTTCTCCTGTTTGGATTACTCAATATTCAAACTAAAAGGCTCAACCGTCTTTAACATATCGCAGCACGTATCATCACCCGAAAAGGTCCACTGAACACATCACATCTATGCTCACACAGTTTCACTGGCTTTCTGTCGAGCAAACGATCATTTTAAAAATTCTTCTTCTCACCTTTCGATCCATCATTTACTCAGCGCCTCCAAATCTCTCCAAGCTTCTCAACCAAAACGGGAATGTATGCGTTCCAAAAACAAACTCACTCTCTCTGAATAATCTACCAGCAGATCACGGGGAGATCTTTTTCGTCAGTTGCACCATTTCAATGTAATATTAAATTACCACTCACATCCAAAACTTGTACTTCTCTCACATCATTCAAGACCCACCTCCCACTCTTTTTAATTGCTCTGATGTGACTATGTGCCTTGAGCATATATTTGTAGTGGATTTGGAGTAATATACTGTAAGTCTCCATTAGCATTGCATCGAATACTTAGGAACCACCTTTTCTGTGTAAAAATTCAGTGATTAAGTAAGTAAGACTAATTGCAGTGACACCATGTGAAATTCTCTATTGAGTAGTAATTAGTTCTGAAAAGAACAGGAGGAACTGAAGAGTTGTAACCTCCAGTTCTTTTCAGAACTACCGCAAATAGTCTTACTTATTATACTTATCCTCTTCACCATGCAAAGAGACAAGTTTTACCTAAATTCAGTTATTACCGAATAAGCTTGAATCGGACCGGATTATCTCAATATCAATGATAATGTACCATTGAACATTAGCCTTTTGGATCGACGCTGTGTATATAGACAATGCAACAGCCGATGTTTACATTAAATGGAATCAGTCATTGGTCATTACCAGATTATCAAATGTGTTATCTAAACAATTTATTGATGTCAAGCTTGTACACGTTTCAATCATCCCAAGGAATTATTTCCTTTAAAGTGCTAGCTTTCTTCTTGTAAAATGTCAAATCCGCCATTTTGTTTGTAAAACAAACTTAAAAACTGTTTTCGTTGTTTTCTCACAAACGTGCACACGGTTTGTGATGAAACATTTTATAGTTTTATGATATATAATATCTCAAATTTAAACATCGTATCTTTGTTAGCCATTATGATATGTAATATGAATCTAAGAGATAATGACCAAAGACATAGTTATAATTACAACATTAAACAATTTGCATTATTGCCTAGTTATTATTATAACATTAAATAATAATTTGAAAAAAAACATTTTAATTAATATAATACATTTCTTTCCTTGGTGACGATTAGACTTTCCAAAGTCTAATGTATACTGAATTAGTCGGCAGATAGACCACCGAATCAAACAGGCTGGTATTTTTGTTTTTGTTTTGCCCTATGTAATTTATTTTCAGGGGAAGTTATCCTCCCCACGTTCGGTGATTATTCGTGCGACCACCCCTCCCCTTTTCTAAGGGATTTTGAAGATGTTCAAGTATTTTTAGTACTGGCGTTGAAGTCAGTCGCCATTTTGCCTTCCACACAAAAGTATTACCTCGCGAGTAGACTCCTATATTACAATTCATACAATTTCAACGAAGTAACATTTAATATAACTACTTAGTAATGTTTTACCTAACACGTGTTTAGTATTTTATTCTATAGTGCATCTACAACAGGGTAGGATTTTACACAACCTGTGTAATTAAAATTGTACGCGACGCTGTACATGAAGAACACTGTTCTTGAAGTCACGAACTTTATGGCATAAATAGGCATCCGTAGATTATCCGCGATGGCAGCCGCTGTTACCATGAACCATGAACTTCTCATTGTGCGACGAAAATAGCCTTTCTTTCCCGCTCTGAGAAACACCTATTTTGTATCAACCGTTAACTACATGACAGACCTGCTACACGTCGCGTTTGCGTTAATTATACCTTGCCTCTTACAGTTTCTGTCAAGTATATGTACTGTATGTATCCAGTAGTGGGTGAAACTTACTGGACACGAGATACTTAGGACATTTCGAGAATATTTCATATTGGTAGGTATAATACATTGAATATAAACCATCGTGCTTTAAACATAACTTTGCACCCACCGTGATAGTAATGATTATAGAAGGAAAAAGTTTAACACTGTACAAAGTAGGAATACTTTATTTTAATAGAATTAGTTTCATATATTTGATGTCTTCCAGTGACAGATAGACCCGACGGGAGGAGGTGGACGCACGCTCCTCAAAGTTTGATAGCTGCATTAAGGGCATAAAACCTGGGAGCGAGATTAGACGAGCCCTTGCATGGAATGCTTTGCACGGTATGAGGAAAGTGTGGAAATCGGGGCTGAGAGATGACCTGAAACGACGGCTTTTTGTAGCAACAGATTTTTAACCAATCAGATCTAGAGTTAGAAAATGCGTTGAAACCTATGATAAAACCAGCGTAAGACAAGATCAATGCCTTGCTCAATGGGATCTTAATGGGCAATGTACAGCAATTTGCTTTATTAAGTTCTGTTTTGGTTTATTAAGTTCCATAAAAGGGCCCAAGAAATTCAAAGGTTCCCTCACGTCAGACTTATCCGGAAATATGTCATCCAAGAAGCAACCGAATGTTTTATTAACGCATTTGTTACGTCTTAACTTTCTCCTGTTTGGATTACTCAATATTCAAACTAAAAGGCTCAACCGTCTTTAACATATTGCAGCACGTATCACCACCCGAAAAGGTCCACTGAACACATCACATCTATTCTCACACAGTTTCACTGGCTTTCTGTCGAGCAAACGATCATGCTTAAAATTCTTCTTCTCACCTTTCGATCCATCATTTACCCAGCTCTCCAAGCTTCTCAACCAAAACGGGAATGTATGCGTTCCAAAAACAAACTCACTCTCTCTGAATAATCTACCAGCAGATGACGGGGAGAACATCTTTTGTCAGCTGCACCATCTCAATGTAATATTAAATTACCACTCACATCCAAAACTTGGGGTGTCGTGGCCGAGCGGTCTAGCTTACCGGACTCAAGTTCTGGTGTTAGCAACATAATGTGGGTTCGAATCACGGCCGTGACACTTGTGTCCTTGAGCAAGACACTTAATCATAATTGCTTCTCTCCACCCAGGGGTTAAATGGGTACCTGTAAGGCAGAGTTGGTTTGCTCTATATGCGCTAGAAATGGCAGCAATTGAGCTGTATACTCCCCAGGGAGCTGAGATGGTTTCAGGAATGATTTATGAGCCTTATGAGCAGGGATAATAATATAATGCGCCTTGAGCACCACTTAGTTGGTGGATACGTGCGCTATATAAATCCACACATTATTATTATTATTATTCTCTCACATCATTCAAGACCCACCTCCCACTTTTTTAATTGCTCTGATGTGACTGAGTGCCTTGAACATATATCTTTAGTGGATTTTGGAGTAATATACCGTAGGTATATAGGGGCCACCTTTTCCGTGTACAAATTCAGTGATTAAGTAATTAAGACTGATTGCGGTGACACCATGTGAAATTCTCTATTGAGTAGTAATTAGTTCTGAAGAGTTGTAACCTCCAGTATTTTCAGAACTAATTACTACTCAATAGAGAATTTCACATGGTGTCACCGCAAATAGTCTTACTTACTTATCCTCTTCACCATGCAAAGATACAAGTTTTACCTAAATTCAGTGATTAACGAATAAGCTTGAATCGGACCGGATTATCTCAATATCAATGTAATGTATACCATTGAACATTGACCTTTTCGATCGATGCTGTGTATACACCCACCACATGCATGATTGAATTTCAACCATTTCAGTACGAGCTGTGTAGAAATGTCATTCTGTCATTTGCTTTTTGAATTTCTAAAATTCATACAATAATTGTTGAGATATTCCAAAAAAATATTAGGGGGAAGTTAGAAGTTGTGATGGGTGTATAGACAATGCAACAGCCGATGTTTACATTAAAGGGAATCATTATTACATTGGTCATTACCAGATTATCAAATAAACGATTTTTATCTAAACAATTTATTGATGTAAAGCTTGTACACGTTTCAATCATCGCAAGGAATTATTTCCTTTAAAGTGATAGCTTTCATCTTCGAAAATGTCAAATCCGCCATTTTGTTTGTAAAACAAACTTAAAAACTTGTAACATTTTTTCGTTGTTTTCTCACAAACATGCACACGGTTTGTGATGAAACATTTTATAGTTTTATGATATATAATATCTCAAATTTAAACATCGTATCTTTGTTACCCATATGATATGTAATATGAATCTAAGAGATAATGACCTAAGACATAGTTATAATTACAACATTAAACAATTTGCATTATTACCTAGTTATTATTATAACATTAAATAATAATTTGAAACAAAACATTTTAATTAATATAATACATTTCTTTCCTTGGTGACGATTAGACTTTCCAAAGTCTAATGTATACTGAATTAGTCGGCAGATAGACCACCGAATCAAACAGGCTGGTATTTTTGTTTTTGTTTTGCCCTATGTAATTTATTTTCAGGGGAAGATATCCTCCCCACGTTCGGTGATTATTCGTGCGACCACCCCTCCCCTTTTCTAAGGGATTTTGAAGATGTTCAAGTATTTTTAGTACTGGCGTTGAAGTCAGTCGGCATTTTGCCTTCCACACAAAAGTATTACCTCACGAGTAGAATTCATACAATTTCAACGAAGTAACATTTAATATAATTACTTAGTAATGTTTTACCTAACACGTGTTTAGTATTTTATTCTATAGTGCATCTACAACAGGGTAGGATTTTACACAACCTGTGTAATTAAAATTGTACGCGACGCTGTACATGAAGAACACTGTTCTTGAAGTTACGAACTTTATGGCATAAATAGGCATCCGTAGATGATCCGCGATGGCAGCCGCTGTTACCATGAACCATGAACTTCTCATTGTGCGACAAAAATAGCATTTTGGTTTTTCCACTCTGAGAAACACCTATTTTGTATCAACCGTTAACTACATGACAGACCTGCTACGCGTCGCGTTTGCGTTAATTATACCTTGCCTCTTACAGTTTATGTCAAGTATATGTACTGTAGGCCTATGTATCCAGTAGTGGGTGAAACTTACTGGACACGAGAAACTTTGAAGACATTTCGAGAATAATTCATATTGGTAGGTATAATACATTAAATATAAACCATCTTGCTTTAAACATAACTTTGCACCCACCGTGATAGTAATGATTATAGAAGGAAAAAGTTTAACACTGTACAAAGTAGGCGTACTTTATTTTAGTAGAATTAGTTTCATATATTTGATGTCTTCCAGTGACAGATAGACCCGACGGGAGGAGGTGGACGCACGCTCCTCAAAGTTTGATAGCCTGCATTAAGGGCATAAAACCTGGGAGCGAGAGTTGGTAAAATGATGTAGTATTTACTGTTTTCTTTCAAATAAATAACAGTAATACAGAATGGCAATTATAACATCCATTCCTTTCTAATTATATACAATAAGGGTTGGTTTACGTGTCTGAGGTGGGATGCAATGTTCCGCTTTGACCCCATGACATTTGGAATTATCCTTCAGGGTCCACCTGGTCCAATTCAACAATAATGAGAGTGAACATTGTTATGTTTGTTAGCTTACTTCGCAAGGATATTGAGATCTTTCAGATGAGGTCATAAACATTTCCATAGGTCATCGTAAGAGGGCACTTTTTTTCAAATAAAGTATGTTTCCAAAATATCCCTTATTTTTCAACCGTTGGTTATAACCAACGGTTGAAAATAAGTGACACTTATCACACTTTGATATTTATCATACTTGGCACAAATTGTGTCCTCATTAAAAGAAATATATACTGTGACTTATTTGGATTTGTTAGAACAAAAAACATGATTATTGAAGATTTTGTGCAGTAAATGCAGACATAATCATATCCATCGCAGTATTTATGTTGAAATTAAACAAATAACAATGTGCACCTCCCTTCCAGACCTGCTAGGGTTAATACATGTTACCAACAGTGTTTACTGGCTTGAGTAAAACTCTTTCGGTTTGTACAGATTTAACTTCCCTATTCAGTATTATTACAACTAAAATACAGCATTTTGAATCTGCAAAATATTGCATATTTTTAGGGTTTGAATATCAACTTTTCTTATTAGATGTTACCCATTACGATGCATGAGTGAATCGTATAATGACCACCATTGCCGGAAAATGCCACATTCTCGTGTTTATTCTTGTTCATGTTTATTTACTGATTTTAAGCGTCTTACTCAAATTTCTACATATTTCAATACAAAATACTAAACTCGGCTGGTTGGTTCATCAGATTTAAATAGTTACGTTCATGTAACACTTTGTTGTTTACTTATTATTGTATGACAGGTCAGTGGTAATATTAAGCGACAATGGCTGAAGCTGCACCCCTATCTGAGCAGACGTGCAAGATTAGTCATATACACATTGAATGCCCAATCTGCTTCACTCGTTTTACTGATCCGAAAATTCTGGACCGTCTTCACTGCTTACTGCTTGAATTGCCTTTGAAGAACTTGTTGAAAAACAGGATCCGAAGACAGATAATATTGTTTGCCCAGTTTGCAGGCAGGAGACAGCAGTTCCAGATAAAGGTTTGTCAAGTCTAGCAAACTGTTTTTTCTTGAGTTCTCTTGTCGATGAGGTCAACAGACAGGAACAGTGCCAAGGAGATACAGCATTACCCACAACGACTTGTGAAGGATGTGTCGAAGGATTGGAAGCCATCTCACAGTGTCTAGAATGCAACGCAAAATTCTGTCAATCATGCCTAGAAGCACATGGGCGATTACAATTTACCAAAACTCATCGAATTGTCACAGCATCCGAATTAGCTCCGTCAAAAGATAGCTCTCCAAAAGATACTAGAAAAACTGAATCTCAAACATGCAGGAAGCACACAAACCAGGAATTGTGTTTTTATTGTGACACGTGCCAGGTGCTGGCTTGCGGTAAATGTGTCGCGTTTGATCACCGGACAGCAGAACACGAATTCAGTGAAATCACCGATTCCGTGGAATCCTACCGTAAAGAAGTCGAAGGTATTTGTCTGAAGTTTGAAGAGAGCAGAGAGCAGTTTAAAGCCGTCAATGACTCGGTAGAGCATTCAAGAAGCAGATTGCGTTTGATGGTGGCCCGAACTTGCCGTGATATTTTGGCTAAGGAGGAAGAGGAGATTGCTAAAATCAAAAATAAATCTCAACTCCTTCAAGATAAAGTCAAACAGATCGATCAAGAAAGAGGTGCTATATATGATAAAGTACTGAACAACAACCGTGACAAGATAAACCGAGCAGAGCAAATCATAGCTTCAGTCAATGATTTAATGCAACAAGCCGACGATTTCGAGCTATTGGACCTCAAGCCAAAGGTTATGCATAACTTAGAATTCCACAAGGATCTTCAGTTTGAATCGGCGCAGCATAGCCAGTCATTCGTCGGGTTCAAATGTTATGATGTCGTTCATGATGCAGATCTCGGTGAAATACTAGATGATGAGAAATGGCAGCTGAAGACAGAGTTTGGTAAGGAAGGAGAGGGTGACGGAGAATTCAAGTTTGCCGCGGAAGTTGCTTGTTTCAGCAATGGAGACATTGTCGTAGTAGATACAACAAGCAAGCGATTATCAACATTCACCTCAACTGGATGTTATAAAACTACAGGCGTTCAAAGTGAGACAGAGGAAGGGAAACTGAAATCACCGTGTGGTGTTGCAGTGACCAGTGATGACATGCTTCTTATTACTGATGGACAGAATGTGAAGGTGTATGACAATAATCTGGAATTTATTCGTCAGTTCAGACCCTCACAAGATGACACAGAGGGACATTCAAACAGTGTGCTGAATGGTATTGCTGTAGACAAGAATAATCGGGTAGCAGTTGCTGACATTGGAAGAAATATGTTATGTCTCCATCATCAGGATGGATCTTTGATTACATCTATATCACATGACATGATTCGTGATTTCACGCATTTGGCTATAAGCAGCAATAAGCATATGATCTTTAATCATTCCAAGAACAGGAAATTTATTTGTGTGGATTTAATGGGTAATGAAGTGTTTAATATCAGCACTTCCATCGACGGTAAACCAGTGAAACCCAACGGTGTGTGCTGCGACGATGCTGGGGACATCTATGCTTCTGTTCATTTCGGTAAGCTAGGAAACTGTGAGATACATCATTATGATCCAGATGGAGTACACATCGGCCGTGTAGCTCATGGATTGTATAATTCTTTAGGCATGACACTTAGTCCTACCGGTGACCTTGTGGTTGCTGAAAGGCACTCTGTCAAGATCTTTCATCGAGTATGAGTACTGTGACCTGGGGTCCAGTCGATAAACTTGTAAAATTCAGCTGCAAACACATCAAATTCACATCAAACACTAAAACTAAAATCAAAACAATAAAGTATTCTAGCGGTAGCGTTATTACAGCCGTCAACACTTGACTGATAATATGGGTCTAATTCGTTTAATGAAAACATATTTGTTGCCATATTGATTACTTTTGAGCCGGTATTTGTGGGTCGAAATTCACTGATTACTGAATGGTTTCATTAAAATGTGATAAGCTTCATCTGAATATCTAAAATACTCAAACATTTCCCATTTAGACGCTGTATACACCATGTATCAGCTATTTACATTGAAAACCACTATACACTATTGGTATTATTATTATTCAAAAAACATAAATGATCAGTTTTACAGGGAACTTTCTTGATGTTCAGTCGATGATGGTATCATACTACCTTGACTTATTTATATATCGGGTAATATCGTTTTAGTAAAATTAATCAAATAATTTCTAAATTTATTTTTGGAATGAATAGACACAATCTGAAGTATTTTTACTATTATTTTCATTAGGCGGCACAACGAAATAAGATATAAAATAAAATAGACTAATGAAATAAAATAAACTTCTATGCATATCTCAAGAATAATCGTGTAGCAGTGGCTGATAGCGAAAGAAAACTGCTCTCTCTCCATAACCTGGATGGATCGATGACTTCAACTATACTCAATGAAATGATTGATGATCTATGTGATATAGCCGTTAGTAATGAGGAGCGTCTGATCTTTACAAATTACGAGGCCAGCAGGGTTCTTTGTGTGGATGTTACTGGTAACGATGTGTTCAACATCAGCACTTCCATCGACGGGAAACCAGTCAAACCCCCCGGTGTTTGCTGTGACGATGCTGGAGACATCTATATTTCTTTTCATAACGACGATACCGAAGGTACTGAGATACATCATTATGATCCAGAAGGAGTACACATCGGCCGTGTAGCTCATGGATTATATAATCCTTTAGGCATGACATTCACTCCTGCCGGTGACCTTGTAATTGCTGATATGTTATCCGTCAATATTTTTCATCGGGTATAAGTAATGTGACGTGGAGTCCAATTGATAAACTTATTTCATTCGTTAATTCACAGAGTGATTGACACAATCAGGCTTGTATACAGCAAACACTATTAAAACTTATTTTAGCGATGACTGTATTAGCCTTGATCAAGGCGCGTTGGATCGGAACGGTTTGGTCGCATAATTTTTCCCCTATGTTGGTGGGCGGTCCACTTATGCCAATAGAGAGAGAGCAATAGATAATTGGTATAAGTGGACCGCCCACCAAAATAGGGGCTGGTTAGATCAGTTGGTAGAGCGCTCGTATGGTATTCGAGATGTCGCGGGTTCGAGTCCGGCATCAGCCATTTTTTCTTTACACAAAGGCCTTGGAGAATGTATTATATTTACCAGATTACCAATGCTGTACCTTCCCTTTAAAGTGCCGTATATGATTTAAACATTATTGGCAGACAAAAATCATATTTACTATAGTAAAACCAAGTATATTTATCAAATTTAAACATTGTATCTGTTACCCATAAAATATGCAATATTAAACTTGAGCAATAATTGTCTCAGAAATCTTTATAAAATGCCAAACAAATGATAATAATATTACAAATATTTTATTTGGTAGTACTTGCTCACCGTGTGACAACATTACGATATCCCCTCTGTCTTAAGTACCAGTATATGTCTTTTGTCTTATGTCATATGTATAGATTGCTTTGGCTAAAACAATTAAAAAAGTGCTGACTGCATGAAATACGATCAAGTAATGAAGGATACTTTCGAAAACATGATTTGTTATTTATTTATTTGTTTTCACGATATGAAAACTGAGGCAATGCTCAGTATATATGAAATTTTAAATAAAGCATATGTATTTACGTTGGAGGAAAGACGCAGAAAACGTATTAAAATGTAGACCAATAATAGGATTGAACGTTGGAAATCAATGAGGGTAATCACTTAGCGTGTACCTGGTTTCCAGTGTTTCTGTCTACTCTATGTCATAGCCAATGAACAATTGATTCACCCAGCAAGTGATTATGGACAGTGAGAGATTTACAAACGATATCCTAGGATATATAAATTTGACAATAACAAAACAAGTTTAATCAACCAAAGGGCATAAACAGGCCTAACGGAAAGGTATAGCATTGGTTATAGTTGGTTATATTTGGAAACACGATGTCATCAAGTACACATGTATCAATATTAAATAACCAAACTGTGGAAGTTTTTGATCAAAACGTTCTGTCAATAAAGGGACAATATCGTCACGATCAGAACAGACTTTGAACAAGGCATGAAATCGGTGTCTTAAAAAATTACTGGCTCATTTATGCAGTAGCAACGGTAATATGACCTTATCATGTGGGGTATGTATTATTTTCAGTCACTGAGTTAATCTAAATCTAGCATTCTGATTCCATGTCGTATTGATCGTAACGATATTGCCCATTTATAAAGAGTATAGTGAAAATACATTCAGGATTGTTGCATTAATTCTTATGTGGAATTAACGAAAGAGTACTCTTTCTATATCTTTCCTAAAAGCGAATTTGCGATAAATGCACTTTTTCAATGACAGCACCTCGGTCATCATTATTTCTGCAAGATTAACTCAATTATCGGCTTAATTAACAATAAGTATAATTATGTTAGGACTATATTAACACTTGATCATTTCGGTTATTAAAGAATTACGAATCCAATAAATAAACTTTCAAAAGAGAAATTTTAAGCATTTAAAGGAAAATTTACTTGTTATAATAATAATAATAATAATAATAATAATAATAATAATAATAATAATAATAATAATAATAATAATAATAATAATAATAATAATAATAATAATAATAATAATAATAATAATAATAATAATAATAATAATAATAATAATAATAATAATAATAATAATAATAATAATAATAATAATAATAATAATAATAATAATAATAATAATAATAATAATAATAATAATAATAATAATAATAATAATAATAATAATAATAATAATAATAATAATAATAATAATAATAATAATAATAATAATAATAATAATAATAATAATAATAATAATAATAATAATAATAATAATAATAATAATAATAATAATAATAATAATAATAATAATAATAATAATAATAATAATAATAATAATAATAATAATAATAATAATAATAATAATAATAATAATAATAATAATAATAATAATAATAATAATAATAATAATAATAATAATAATAATAATAATAATAATAATAATAATAATAATAATAATAATAATAATAATAATAATAATAATAATAATAATAATAATAATAATAATAATAATAATAATAATAATAATAATAATAATAATAATAATAATAATAATAATAATAATATGCGATCCGGTTGCAAGACACGTCATCGGATTAGCTCCCAGAAATCGCCTTTTCACCGTTTTTGAAGAGATTTTTACAACTTTTGGAATTAAGGTACTGTTTTAGATTGTTTATAGATCACAGTGGTTGTTGCCTTGACTGATAAGAGCTGAAATAGCTTCCATCACATTGGTTTTGGATTTGCACGGGCTAGGCTAGGCGAAGAACGCCGACGCCATTTTGCCCATAGACCATGGCGTACACCTTGCATAGAAATTCTTGAAAAGACCAAACACAATAAAGTTCCGCCCAGATTTCAAAGTTGAGCCTGAAGAAGTGTATTACGCAACACACAAAGAACTGGAAGAGCGTGATGCAATCAAGTGTATTGCAGAGCTCAACACAGGCTGGTACAACATATCCCTTAACAATGAGGCTAACTGTGAAAGAATCGCACTGCATGGAATAACAATCAACGGAATTCTTATCAATTGTGAGAGGGCCAACGTGCAGAATTCAGTAGTGGTGTATGTAAAAGCACCTTACGAGATGGCTATTGACCAAACTGTCACTTCAGCTCTGTCTGCATATGGGACAGTTGCAAATATCAGACGCCAAACTCATGATTTCGATGACAGTGTAGAAACTGGAGTTCGAAGCATTCTCGTGATAAGTATTAAGAAACCGATTCCAAGTTTCTTAAAGATTGGTGACTTTAATCTACCAGTTAGACATCGTGGTCAGATTAAAACCTGCCGTTTATGTAAACAACCAGGCCATATTGCACGGAACTGCAAACTTACAAGGAAGATGCTTTGTTTGCGGAGAAGAGGGACACCGGGCGAATCAACACGAAATACAAAAACAAGGCACAGGTGATGAAGATTCCGATGTAGACAGTGCAGAAGAAATCGAGGTTGATTCAGATGGGGAAAATGACGGGAAAAAGGACGACAAATCTTCAGATAAATTTGAAGATGCTGAAGATGATCTGCAAGAGGTTACAGCTCGTGTCCCTTCAAAAGAGAAGGAGACGAATGATGATGAAGGGAAAGGAGAAAATGAAGACGGAAGAGAG
The DNA here is from genome assembly GCA_029582265.1 of Zoroaster sp. YZ-2022. Classification (NCBI taxonomy): domain Eukaryota; kingdom Metazoa; phylum Echinodermata; class Asteroidea; order Forcipulatida; family Zoroasteridae; genus Zoroaster; species Zoroaster sp. YZ-2022. Next base: position 9,591,867 of record CM055829.1, on the reverse strand, counting down.
GAAGAACAAGATAAAGGTCCGCAAAAGTCAACAGAATCTAAAGAAGTCAACAACTCACATCAGCGGAAAGGAGAGAAAAGATAGAGGCACACCGGTGAGGAAAAAAGAAAGAGTCATCTCGACACTAGTGATAGAGCAGGCCCGTCCTCGAGATCAGATGAGCTCCCAACCGAGACAACCACCAAAAACTGGGCAAATGCAGTTAAAGGTGGGAAAAGAAGCCGCCAAGGAAAACGACAAGCAAAACTGATAACGGAGAAGTACCAAGTACAGACGAAGACATTATGGACTCACAAGATTCCTTTGAACTTGTACCATATACACGTCAAGGGATACAACACTTCAGGAAGAAAAGGGGTCCGGCCTTCAGAATATAACAAGCAGACGGGTGGTACCATACATCAGTCACAAAGGAAGAGGAGGTGGCAGAGGAAAGAAAAATATGACGGAGAACAAGAATAAGTGAGATTTTTCTGTCCTTACTATGATTGCCTTTCTTTTAATTTTGTTTTGTATGATGCTTAGAATAACTACTTTAAACGTCAATGGGCTCCGTAACAATCAAAAAGAGAATTTCTTTTAATCTTTTAAATCGGGAAAAACATGATATCATTTGTTTACAAGAAACTCATAGTACTCTAGAAGATGAAGATTATTGGAAACAACAGTGGGAGGAGATTTTTTTCAGCCATGGTGAAAATTTCTCGAGAGGAGTAGCTATTCTAGCATCAAATAAAAGCGGAATTAAACTCACTAACAAAGATAATGACAAAGAGGGGCGTTTAGTTAAAGGATTTTCTTTGGAAAGGGACAAATATCGGTGTTGTGTCTATATGCTCCTAATTTTATGTATCCTAGGAAAAAGTTTTTTAAATCGTTGGCCAACTTTTTATATGATGATCATAACTGGATAGTTAATGGTGACTTTAATTGTCAACTTGACATTGATGGTAATGATAATAGTATTCCTGAATTAAATAACCTTATTTTAGAAAAAGATATGTATGATGTTTGGAGAACTTGGTATCCAGATGAGCAGGGTTATACATTTTATCATAAGGGTCTCAAAAGAAGCAGTAGGATTGATTATTCCTTTGTCACAAGCAACTTGCTATTTATCATACCTGAAGCCAGTGTCAGTTCTGTAGGTTTATCTGATCACTGTGCTCTTAGTTTTAGACTTCAAAAACAAGAAGTCACACGGGGACCAGGCAGATGGTTTTGTAATAATAATATTTTGAAAGATGATCAATGCAAAGATCGTATTAAATTCTTCTGGGATTATTGGAAATCCAAAAAAAGTACCTTTGACAGCATTCTCAGTTGGTGGGATGTGGGTAAAATGAATTTAAAAGAGATTATTAAAGATTACGATTCGGAAGTGTATTACAAAGAAAAAAAACATAAATGTCATCTTCAGAAAACTCTTAGAAATCTTATGAATAAACCTACTCCCGACCCCAACGCTATCTTTGAAGTTGAGAACAAAATTAAAAATTATGTGATGAAAGATTTTGACGAATCTAGAAATAGAATGCACATAATAAAAATGGCAGAAGAAAAACCAAGTAAACTCTTCCTTGGAATGGAAAAGCAGAGATCTAACGATAATATTATTCATAATTTAAAAGATGAGAATGGTACAATTTACACTGACGCCATTTCCATGTGTAAATATGTTAATTTGTTTTACCAAAATTTGTATTCAGCTGAGAATATTGACAGTGAAGCTGCTGAAGATATATTGAACACCATTAAACATGTAAATTTACCTGATGATGAAATTGAAGACTTAGAAAGTTTCATTACAGAAAACGAAGTTTTTCAAGCCATCAATCAAATGAATACTTGTAAATCACCAGGTTTAGATGGTTTAACTACTGAGTTTTATACTTTTTTTTGGCCGCTCATAAAAGACGATTTTTTAGAAATTATCAATGAATGTAATAAGACCTTTTCTCTCCCAACTACTATGAATACCGCCTTGATTCGTCTTATTTTTAAGAATAGAGGAAAGAAGTGATCTTAAAAATTGGAGGCCCATTAGCCTTCTTAATGTTGATTATAAAATTATCTCCAAAGTTATTACCAATCGTTTAAAGAGAATTATGCCGTTTATTATAGGAAATGATCAATCCTGTGGTGTGAAAGACAGAAATATTCATGATAATTTAATGCTACTCAGAGATGTTATTTATTACGTTAATAATGAAGAAGAACAAGCTGCTCTTATCAGTATTGACCAGGAAAAGGCCTTTGATAGAATTGAATGGAAATATATGTTTGACATAATGGGGGCTATGGGAATTCCTAAAATTTTGATTAATTGGGTTAAAATTCTTTACAGTAATCCTAACAGTACAGTTCTAGTTAATAATTTCATTACTGAACCTTTTCAAGTGACTCGAGGTATTAGGCAAGGATGCCCCTGTCACCACTTTTATATGCTATTTGTGCAGAAGGTTTAGGAAATCTTATAAGAAATAATATGAAAGGCATTTCCTTCCTAATACTGATTGCTCCTTGAAACTGATTCAACACGCTGATGACGCTACTATTTTTATTTCTGATAATAACGATTTTAGTATTCTTGAAAAATTGTTAAAATTTATAGCAAAGGATCGGGTTCTAGAATTAATACACAAATCGCAGGGGCTTTGGATTGGTAAGTGGAAGGATAGACAAGATAAACCGGGGTTTTCATGGACTAACGATCACTTAAAAATTCTGGGTATCTTCTTTGGGAATCACGACAACACAAAAAGAAATTGGGAACCGAGAATAAGCAAAATAAAAGCTGTTCTTGAGAAATGGAAAGGGAGGAATTTAACTATGAAAGGAAAAGCTGTTATTTTCAACAGTTTCATTGGTGCAAGTTTATCTTACCACGGTTCAATCATTCACTGCCCCAATAATTATGTTAATGAAATGGAGAGTATCAAGTGGTCTTTCTTCTGGGATGGTAAACCAGATAAAATAAAAAGAAAGACGATTACTGGGCCCATAGACAGGGGAGGTATTGGAATTGTTGATATTCCGCTTAAATTACAGACTTTAAAACTAAATGTGTTGAAGAAATACCATACTACATCCAGGAAATGGAGACACCTCTTTGATTACTGTTTATGTATCGCTAGTGGAAAGAATGAACTTGGTTGGTACATATTAGATAATCCTAATGCTATTAGTCCAAATACCCAAGTTTTTTATAAGGAATTAATTCTTGCCTTCAAGAAATCTGGAATTAATACAAATAAAGTTTTTCTTGTGTTAATGAAACCCACGAGCTTCCCCTTTGGAAAAATGGTACTGTTACCAAGGACAATGGAACAGAATTAGACAGCAAAATTTTAAGGCCTATGGGCTTTAAAAAGTTGCAGCATGTTCTTAAACATGGTAAAATTTTGTCTCATCAGACACTAGCAAATGGATGTAACATTTTACCTTTAAATGTAGGAAGGATAGTCGCCAGTTTGGAAAGAAACATTAACAATGATTACATTACTGAAAACCGAGAGGGCCCAGCAAACCACTTTCTGAACAATCTCACTTTCAAAGATAAGAAAGGAGACATCAATAAGAGATTTCTGGATATGAATGTAAAACTATCTACAGTTATTTGATTACTAACCAATTTAAGCCTCCTGCTGTAGTCCAATATTGGATTAATTATTTTCACATAACTGACCCTGATATCAATATTTGGAAAAATGGACGTTGTCCTCTTATGGAAGCTGAAGAGAGGAACTTGTGGTTTAAAGTTAAGCATAAAATTCTTCCCACCAAAAACAAACTTTATAGATTAGGAATTACCAGCAATAATGTTTGCCTACTCTGCAACAGGTCTACTGAAACCATCGAACATCTTTTTATCGAATGCGAGGAATGTTATGACGCCTGGCTCTTTGTAGAAAACATTGTTAAAAAATACTTAAGGAACACCCATTTTTATATATTCGACAGTAATAGAATCCTCGGCATTAACATTACGAACAATATGGTTTTACTTTTAATTGGTAAATTGCATAAAATTATCTGGAATGTTCGTTGTGAAGTGGCAAAAAAGATTGCAGTGCTCATATTGATATACTTAAAGTGTATAAAAGAAACCTGAAGAAATTCATTCTTATGGAAAATAACAGATTGGGTATAGATGCTTTTAACCTGATTTATGCAAAAAATTGTGCTCTGTGCTATTATGACAAAGACAAACTTAAATTCACCTTTTGATTATAAGTCTTGCTTATTTTAGTAAAAAAAAAAAAAAAAAAATAATAATAATAATAATAATAATAATAATAATAATAATAATAATAATAATAATAATAATAATAATAATAATAATAATAATAATAATAATAATAATAATAATAATAATAATAATAATAATAATAATAATAATAATAATAATAATAATAATAATAATAATAATAATAATAATAATAATAATAATAATAATAATAATAATAATAATAATAATAATAATAATAATAATAATAATAATAATAATAATAATAATAATAATAATAATAATAATAATAATAATAATAATAATAATAATAATAATAATAATAATAATAATAATAATAATAATAATAATAATAATAATAATAATAATAATAATAATAATAATAATAATAATAATAATAATAATAATAATAATAATAATAATAATAATATACAAGCGCCAAACATACACGTAGATATTACAGACATTTGTTTCTGCCCTCAGGCTGACTTCACTCAGACCAAAATGATATTTCTGGGGTCGCAATAGCCATGATCTTACAGCTTCAGTGATCCAAAGATTCAAACCAATTGAATGAGAAATCAGTCCAAGAACGGAATACCTATTAATAAAGAGTGTACGATTTGTTTTGCTTGCAAAATATGGAACATCTTGTTAAAATATCTAATATCTAGTGTTTAATTACAGAAAAAATGGAAATACGCAGTCTTGAATAAACACATTTGCGTTATAAAGTTTCTGAGAACTTTTTTATTATTGAAATGTTGGATATGGTCCCGCTTAATGTTTTAATACTGTTTTGATTACGCCCAATGACACCCTACTCCCCAGCATTTTGTCAACAACTGTTATTTCTTAACAGAACTCAGTTTAACAATCTATCCATCAATTAATATACAAACTGCATTAAAGTAAACTAACAGGCATGTCGTTATCGGGCATTCTCGTTGATCGAGAAGTTTACATAAATTATCTGCACTTGTAAACATGAACTCATTGGTTCAAGTTCGTAAACCCGAGTGTCCCAGTAATTCTGTGTTTTCTGCAAACACTCGAAAACACCGAATATGCAGTTTCTCTATAGGTAAACTACGTCTTTTAACGGGAATATTATAGCAGCTCAAACTATTACATGTTTTTTTAGGTATCAGAGCTCTTGAGTTTTCCGTTTGTTGGTAGTCCTGTTGGTGACTTTTCATGGGGGTACATCCCAAAGGGTTGCCTCTGGATATGGGGGATGAGCCTGTTTAACATAAGTCTCTGTATAATAACTATATTATACAATATTATACGCTCGCATTACGGCCCTGCTCATCGCGACTATATTATAACAATTTACCGGTGAATTTTGTACATTAACCTGACAGTGGATTACTTAGGAGTTCGGTGAATTACTCATCAATGAGGTAATTAATTAACATCACTGCTCAGTAAATTGTTACCAAACGCCTGTTTGGTATGTTGTTGTACAGTACATATACAGGGTAATATTTAACACAACGTGTACTTTGCTTATCGTTGATAAGCTGTACTTTGTTGTATGCGACGTTGTACATAGAACCAGGAATGAACGTAATGGCATAAATAGGCATCCGTAGATGATCCGCCATGGCAGCCGCCGTTACCATGAACCATGACCTGCTCATTGTGCGACGAAAATAGCATTTGGGTTTTTTCTGCTCTGCGAAACACCTACCCAACAAGACCCGTTCACACATAACCCCTGCATGTCGTGTTTACCATTGATGTCAATCCGTTGAGGTCCATCCGTTACTCGGTGAAACCATAGGTGAAACTTGCTGGACATGACAGAAACATTTGTTGAGGACATCTCGAGGAAAAACAATAATGGTAGGTGCAATGCACTGGATAGAAACATCGTGCTTTAAACATAGGTTTGCACCCACCGTGATAGTAATGATAGAATGAGTATGAGTGCAAAAGGAAAAAGAACAACAACGTACACATAGGCGTACTTGAATTTAGTTACATCGTTGTCATTTTGTATAATTATATCGAACAGTGACATATTTAGACCCAAGGGAGAAGGGGTGAAGGCATGCTTCTCAAAGTTGTATTGCCAAAAACATTAATGTGGGCCTCGCATATGTTGGTAAAATGATTTAGTATTTTTGTTTTCTTTCAAATAACAAAGCAAGGCATAAATACCCGTTCCTTTTTTAATAAGCATGATTCAAGGGTTGATACCCCATGAAATTGCCCCCCCCCCCCGTATCATTCAAGGTCTACCTGATCAATGTTTCTTTAATCTTCAGCCCAACTTCATAAAACTTCGGATGTTGAGATCTATCATATGAGGTCATAAACGTGTCCGTAGGTCACCGTAATAGACCACGATATACATTTAAATAAATTATGTTTTGCAAATTTCCCTTTTTTGTTTCGTTTTCCATTGGTCGTCATTACAAACAATACGGGGTGATGTCACCTAAGACAACCTCTATTTTCCATTGTGCTATTACCGCTATTGTTGGTAAATGCAGACATAATCATGTGCATTTATGCTGTAAATGTGTGCTGTTGATTCATATATTTGGCAAAAAGAATTACTATTTGTATTTTACAGCTAGAATTTACAAATAAAAAGTGAAAATTCCAATGAACCTGTTCAAAATAAACGGTTGTCATCACAAAATATAGCATTCTGGAGATAATACAAAATATCGTGGGGGGAACACTTACACAAGCGTTAATTCCATCTCAATTATTGGCTTATTTACATATACATGGGCAACATAGAAATAGAAATATGCACAGATAGTTTGGGACCAAGAGAAAAACTAGGCTGATAGCATTTTGAATCTGCAAAACATATCATTGTTTGAGGGTGTACATATTTATCGATTTGTGTCGTTAAGAAAATGAAAGTGGCCCACAACATTATAAGAATACAATAATGACCACCATTATCCTGGAAATTGCCAGCCACATCCTCCCGTTCAGTCTTGTTCATATTTATTTGTTGATTTTATGCGTCTTACCCAATATTTCAATACCAAAATGGGTTAAATTCGGCTGGTTGATTCTAAGGCTCTGCGTTTTCGGTTATTTCGGGAACCGGATATGCATTTGGAAATCTTCGGATACCCGGGTAACCGTAAACAATTTGTAAAACACATAAATACTCCCCAATGTATAACATAACCAATATGAACACAAGTTTCTCTTGTTTTATTAGAGTCAAAATAAATGTGGATTTACTGTAATAATTTCCCGCCTCTATATTAAAAAACGACTCGTAGCATCCCCATCCCCCCCCCCACACAAATGATTGGAGACTTCCATTTGTGTTCAATCTTTTTTAAAGTCGTTTACGGGTAACAGGAACCAAAAATGGAACTCGGTAATGGCAGTTTCGGTCAGGTATCCAGATACCCGGCTCAGCCTTAATTGATTCATCAGATTATTATTCTTTTCGTGTGCCACTTTACATTTTTTTCTTATTTTTGGTATAACAGGTCAGTGGTTATTAAGCAACATGGCTGAAGCTGCACCCCTATCTGAGCAGACGTGCAAGATTAGTCATACACATTGAATGCCCAATCTGCTGCACTCGTTTTACCGATCCGAAAATTCTGGACTGTCTTCACTGCTACTGCTTGAATTGCCTTGAAGAACTTGTTGAAAAACAGGATCCGAAGACAGATAATATTGTTTGCCCAGTTTGCAGGCAGGAGACAGCAGTTCCAGATAAAGGTTTGTCAAGTCTAGCAAACTGTTTTTTCTTGAGTTCTCTTGTCGATGAAGTCAATAAGCAGGAGCAGCTAAAGGGAGACAAACCACTGCCCTCGCGGATATGCGAGCAATGTGATGAAGGATTGGAAGCCGTCTCGCGATGTCTGGATTGTGAAGCAAACATTTGTCAGGAATGCGAACAAGCCCATTTGCGATGGAAATTAACTAAAAATCATCGAATCCAGTCAAACGAGAGTCTAACCAAAGACGCTGCAAAAGATGTCAGGAAAACTGATGCTCCAAACTGCATTAAGCACATCAATCAGGAAGTGTGTTTTTACTGCGACACCTGTCATATTCTCACATGTGGAAAATGCGCAGCAATTGATCACCGGTCAGTAGAACACAAATACAGTGACATCGCTGATTCTATTCGATCGTACCGAAAAGAAGTAGAAGACATTTTCAAGAAGTTTGAAGAGAGTAGAGAACAGTTTAGAGCCGTCAGTGACTCGGTAGAGCATTCCAGAAACAGATTGCGATTGATGATGGCCCGAGCTTGTCGTGATATTTCGGCGAAGGAGGAACAGGAGATAGCTAAAATCAGAAATAAATCTCAACTCCTCCAAGATAAAGTCAAACAGATTGGTCAAGAAAGAGATGCTATATATGAGAAAGTACTGAACAACAACCGTGACAAGATGAACCGAGCAGAGCAAATAATAGCTTCAGTCAATGATTTAATGCAACAAGCCGACGATTTCGAGCTATTGGACCTCAAGCCAAAGGTTATGCATAACTTAGAATTCCCCAAGGATCTTCAGTTTGAATCAGCGCAGCATAGCCAGTCATTCGTCGGGTTCAAATGTCATGATGTCGTTCATGATGCAAATCTCGGTGAAATACTAGATGAAGAAAAATGGCAGCTGAAGACAGAGTTTGGCAAGGAAGGAGAGGGTGACGGAGAATTCAAGTTTGCCTCGAATGTTGCTTGTTTCAGCAATGGAGACATTGTCGTAGTAGATACAAGTAGCAAGCGATTATCAACATTCACCTCAACTGGATGTTATAAAACTACAGGCGTTCAAAGTGAGACAGAGGAAGGTAAACTGAAATCACCGTGGGGTGTTGCAGTGACCAGTGATGACATGCTTCTGGTTACTGATAGACAGAATGTGAAGGTGTATGACAATAATCTGGAATTTATTCGTCAGTTCAGACCCTCACAAGATGACACAGAGGGACATTCAAAGAGTGTGCTGAAAGGTATTGCTGTAGACAATAATAATCGGGTAGCAGTTGCTGACAGTGGAAGAAATGTGTTATGTCTCCATCATCAGGATGGATCTTTGATTACATCTATATCACATGACATGATTCGTGATTTCACGCGTTTGGCTATAAGCAGCAATAATCATATGATCTTTAATCATTCCAAGAACAGGAAATGTATTTGTGTGGATTTAATGGGTAATGAAGTGTTCAATATCAGCACTTCTATCGACGGGAAACCAGTGAATCCCAGCGGTGTGCTGCGACGATGCTGGGGACATCTATGTTTCTGTTCATTACGGTACATATGGAAATAGTGATATACATCATTATGATGCACAGGGAGTACACATCGGCCGTGTAGCTCATGGATTGTATAATCCTTTAGGCATGACATTTACTCCTGCAGGTGACCTTGTGGTTGCTGATAGATACTCCGTCAAGATCTTTCAGCGGGTATGAGTATTGTGACATGGGGTCCAATCGATACACTTGAAATTCAGTTGCTTGTTAATTTACAGTCCGACTGGTACACGGCAAACACTCAAACTTGAAAGTTATATTTAAAAAAAAATCATCTGTACAGATGTCAACATTTGGTGGTATAGATATATGTTTAATGGAAATACATTAAACTCAGTTTTTGCTATCATTAATTGATCCCTCACTGTTGTATTTGATGGTACACACTCAAGCTAAATGATGCTAAAACATAATTTTAAGATCTAATCAGCAACTCAACAAAATCAACATTGAGCACATTAGCATCGGCTCATCTTTTATATCCCCGTCTTCTAAATTTATGAACGACACTAATATTACACTTAGTAACTACATCTCCAATGTCACAAAGTGCGCATACCTCCATGCATATGAATTTCTTGACGGAACTTAAACCGCAAACGTCACACACGGCAGAATATTGCCAAGACGACAGCAAAATCATGCCATTTTCGGTGTTCTTTAAATCTTATCTTTTTAATTGCTTATGCTATAATTTTCGTTTTTGCTTTATATTGTAGAAAATTTATCCTTCTTTATGGTGTAACATTCATTTAAAAAACATTATATACAGACTGTCGATTTTCAATAAAACGTTGTCACTTAGGCCAGCTCTACTGTGTAATTTCATTTTTACGGAACATTTTGAATACTACACGATCCCTGAATAAACACAAGTCTGCATTCCCTGGACTGATTATTTTCGATTGAACGGGTAAAATAAAGACAGAAGATTATCCCTGAATTGATGTAAAATTCATGCCGATTGGTCATTGTTAATAGCTGTCGATTGGAGGTGAAACATTTTTAACCAATCAGATCTAGTGTTAGAAAATGCGTTGAAACCTATGATAAAACCAGTGTAAGATAAGATCAATGCCTTGCTAAATGGGAACTTAATGTTCCGAAAAAGAAATTCAAAGGCTCCCTCACGTCAGACTTATCCGGAAATATGTCATTCAAGAAGCAACCGAATGTTTTATTAAAGCATTTGTTACGTCTTGTTATTAATAACTTTCTCCTGTTTGGATTACTCAATATTCAAACTAAAAGGCTCAACCGTCTTTAACATATTGCAGCACGTATCACCACCCGAAAAGGTCCACTGAACACATCACATCTATTCTCACACAGTTTCACTGGCTTTCTGTCGAGCAAACGATCATTTTTTAAATTCTTCTTCTCACCTTTCGATCCATCATTTACCCAGCTCTCCAAGCTTCTCAACCAAAACGGGAATGTATGCGTTCCAAAAACAAACTCACTCTCTCTGAATAATCTACCAGCAGATCACGGGGAGAACATTTTTTGTCAGCTGCACCATCTCAATGTAATATTAAATTACCACTCACGTCCAAAACTTGTACTTCTCTCACATCATTCAAGACCCACCTCCCACTCTTTTTAATTGCTCTGATGTGACTGTGTGCCTTGAGCATATAATTGTAGTGGATTTTGGAGTAATATACCATAGGTCTCCATTAGCATTGCATCAAATACTTAGGGGCCACCTTTTCTGTGTGCAAATTCAGTAATTAAGTAAGTAAGACTAATTGCGGTGACACCATGTGAAATTCTATATTGAGAAGTAATTAGTTCTGAACCACAGTTTGACATTCCCCCTTGAGATGAAAACATGTCTTGTGACACATCATCTATTAAAATGGGCTCTTATTTGACACTTAACCCCTTCCTCATCATGTCACCAAGTTTACAATATTAACAACTTCAAATGCCCGGTTTTTCATGATAAGACTACATATTAGTGAGGAAACGCTTACCAGTTATAACATTCTAAATAGATTGTATGTATTTACGTTCATAGGACAGACGCAGAAAACCGATTACAATATAGACCAATATTAGAGTTTCACATTGGAAACTCCATCTTGTACCTTGTTTCCAGGGCTTCGGTCTACTCTATGTCATATTTCACACAGCAAGTAATTCTTGATTGTTAGAGAACATCAACAGTTATACATTTAAGCATGTTAACATTTTATGATATTAGACAATAATGTATTGTTATACAATTTATTAATAGAAAGTGAAAGATTATTGTAACAAATTATTCACAAATGTGCTTAAATATCAATTGTTTGAACCAACTACACACCATCCCTTAAAAACATTCAAATAATAAACCCCATATCCCACAATATTATTTCAAACTAGGTTTCAACTTAATAGTTCAGGAGTTACACAATTGTAAATCTTAAACTTATTTGGGAATTACCAACTTTGTATTCTCTTTCTCTTACTATTAAGCATCATGATTGTACAAACTCAAGTTCTATGAGAGCTGATATAGAACACAATGCCATTAGTTTTGCCAATAATAAACATAAAATTAAATCCATCTTTACAAGGACCGAGATGTCACTGACCCAACTCTTAAAGAGTAGGTACGACATTGGTTATTACAAGATTATCATATTAACGAGGTGTTATCTCAAACCCTATAATTGGTGTTAAATTGGTAAAGAATCAATCATCATGAGAAATTATTCCGAGTGGAAGTGCTTTCATCTTCAGGAAAACAGAAATTGTTCTGTCGTATTTATCAAATTTTGCCCTCGAGCAGAACTATTTACACGTTTGGTAATGTTGGCATAACTGCTTCTAGAAGTTTACCTACTGTCTTTAAATCAGGATATGCATGTATAATGAGTTCCTTGAAAGTAGGCCGGCTTTGGTAGAAGCACACCCACACAGGACAGAATAAGTTTTGCAAATGTTTACGTCCGTTACGACAACCCTATTTCACATGGAGGCCACTCCCATCCAGTAAATTTCCGTTCACTGTAAAAAGAATTCTGTATTTTTTACAGAGAAAATTTCACAGAAACAGTATGTTGTTTATTTTCACAACACTTTAAATGTAAAAATTACATTTTTCTTGGATTTCATATAACAAATTGCCTGTATTTTTAACATTATGGATGTAAAATTATTTTACAGATTTTTGTAAACTATAAAAGCAAATTGGGGTGTTATCTTAAAAAAACTAAACATCTGTATTTTTACAACAAAGTGTCTGGCGATGCTGCTTCCATCATTTTTTTTACAGTGTTGTTCTTCACTAACCTTTAGTGCATACAAGCCACTGATGTCTATTCCGTTTACATTTTGAGCTCGGTCTTAATTATTGGTAGTAACATGCTTATGTTAGTTACTTGCACTGAAATCATGACCTTGTCATGAGTAACACACGACACTTCAGTCATACATTCATCAATGATCTAGATTACAATGACGTAGTTATGTCGATAATTATCCCAAACTTAACTAGCCTTTACCAGTCCGTTCTGTGGTCTTATGTTTTTCTTCGCTAATGATTTGGTAGAGAAACCATAATACATAATGCATTAGATAAGTAACATTAGTTATGGTATCACTTATTAAAATATAGACGAGCCCAACATTTTACTTACGGTCATTGGTTAAAATAAATTTGCAGACATAAATTATTAATTTTGCTGGAGGTTTATGAATAATTCAGCAGCAGCATCCTCAGAACGGACTGGTAAAGGTGTTCCATATATTTACCAATGCTGGGACATACAGGGACCGAATTAAAATTAACTTTTTAAATGTTTCCACCGATTTTGAGCGATTAATATAAACGTAAGCTACGCATCTTCAACATTCCTCTTTGTATGTATTCTGTCGTAATACAAAAGAAAATTCATATCCCACGAACACAAAATCCAAACTGATACATGTTTGCAAAAGGAATAATAAATACTTTTGCATGAATACTTGTTTGTAATTATATATGTTTTACTTCGACGGCCGTTTCTGTACATGAGAAACTTTGAAAAATAACTTTCTGACGCTCGACTACAAATTGAAAACTCAATGACTGGTGGGATTAATGCAATAAATTTGCAGTGGCAACGACATTCTTGTCTCGCATTTTATCTGAATACATCAATCTAGATTATTTTGGTGAAAGTTCTCGTGAAACACTCGGACACGTAGTCTTGCACCAGTATATTTATGAGAAATTTAGTTGCACTGCATAGTGTGCAGGTTCAGCCAGCGCGAGGTGAACACATTCACAACACGTCTAGGCTCAAGATAAAGCCTTGCGTGCATTCAAGTTCAACTTCCTCTCCTAATGTTACCAGACTAGCGGTGATGAAAGAACAAAATTGTTTTCCCTAACCTCGATTGATGTGGATACACAGTGTCGGAAAGAGCTACTACAAGCAAATGATCAGTGTACTACAAGAGCATCAATTTCCATTTTGGCAGGGTTTCACGATAAACTGGCCAGCAAATTATATTTTGTTCAACCCAAAAGTGGATACTATAAGACCACATAACCCTGGAAAGCTTGATCAACAAAATGGCGGATAGCAGTAGTTTTCGGGTATAACTGTTTGATTGACAAGCCAAGTAGGTGTAATACAAGTGTAATACAAGATGTGAATTATTTCATCGTCTCGTACGGTTTCCCTCATTCATCACTTATCTCACTGATGCACAACATTTGAGTTACCATAACAGCTACATACTTGGACGGATAAGTTATGATGATGGGTGGAAAATATGAGTTGACTTGAACGATAGGTGTGTTTTATAGTACGATTGAAGTTTGCAATGTATTCGTGGGGATAATCGGCAAGGAACTCATGTATGCACACGTGTGGATTTTGTCAGCGCATCTTACCACAGGAATAATTAAAAACATTATCATTTACCGAAACTATTTCGAAAGCATCATTTTCACGCTTTTACAACTAACCCTGAGCAATCCTAGCTTCAAATGGAGTTTACGTACTGAACAAATCATGAAGTTCACATCACAGCACCGAGCATAATGAAGACACACCACAGCATAATGAACATAATACGCGACGTTGTACCAATAGGTTACAACAAATCCATGAACTTGATGGCACCAACAGGCATCCGTAGATGATCCGCGAGGGCATCCACTGATTGTTATGAACCATGACCCCAATGAATCGCGGAAATAGAATTTAGGTTTTCCAAGTGTATGAAACACACAGGATTACTATACACATGACATCTGAATACATACAAACAGTTGTTGCGTTCCCGTTAAATGTACCTTGCCGTTTAGTTACCGTGTCTTGTTGTCAATTATAGACATATCACTACAGGTGGATTCGAGTTAGAAAACTGTTGTGGATACTTAGACAACGGTAAGTTTGATATATAAGACTTAAGAGAGAAAAGGAGTAATGACATTAGTCATGGGCGTCGATCTCTACTTCGAATGGGGGGGCATCAGGGCAGTGTCGGATCTGGGATTTCACAAAATGGAGTCACACCCTGGGTGTACAGCATCACCCTGCTTTTAGTCATCATTTGGGGTCAAAATAATTGCGAGTTGATAACAATTATTGCAGTAGAAAATAATAATAAACAATATTTTATTATTTTTTTTTTAATCCAGCTCGAACCGAGCTTCAGGGACTCAGGGTGCGCTTGTTCTCTTTATTACAAGCAACACTGTGACGTCATTAAGATGACCGGTATAGTTTTTTTTTACTGCGATGTTGGTAATTCTGTACAACAAAAACAAAGATTGTGACCCCCCAGAAACTAAAAAGGGTTAATTTGTCAGAAATTACTGGTTAAAACGGGCTAGTAAAACCATATTTATCCCAGTAATTTGTATTTCAGTTATTTAGTACTGGGTCTTTCCACACGAATGGGTACATATGATAACTATTGGAGTGTGACATGGTAGGGTCAAATAAAGCCAACTATTTTGTCCCAATCTATTCCTGAACATTCCTTAGCATTTAATAATTGTGCATACCAAATAATTAAAAAAAATATTATTGGTACTTAAGGAATTGTAGGATCATCTTTCTTTAAGACATTATGTTTGTAAGATGGACAGACATTTTGTTTTAAGATTGACAGGAACGTGATAATAGAATTAAATACTGAAATGCTTTTTCATTTACATCCCTAACCCCTTTTGGATTGTTATGAGCCAAAACTAAGACATCTTCTGGGTATTTTAGAAATTAGCATATGAAATATACCACGTATGTAATGTGGACAGACAATTTCTGACAAATTTTGAAAATGATCTCCTGTTATTTTGTTTAATACAAGGAGGATTGTCTTGATTTTTTCAGGTAACAATCCTAAGGGGAATAGCATTGTAAATAAATCTCTTTTATTAGTATTTCTAGTCAATTTCTGGTTAAATGTCTGTCCACGTTACAAACATAACATCTTAAAGAAGACCCCTTGTAATTACTTAATTACTGAGAAAGTTGTCTTAATATGTGAAAAGCACAATCCCCAAGGCACTTTGGAATGTACACAGAAAAAAAAAGACAAAGTACTTCATTTTTTTATTTTAATGTCCCATGTTTTCTAAAATGTCACACTTTTGAACCCATTGGTGTGGACAGACCCTACTACATAGTGAGACAATTGAATTCAATAAAGATGTGTTTCTAGATTTGGGCTTAAATCTAGTTGTAAAACAGGTTCATTTCAATGAATGGTTGGGTTTTAGCATTTACGCTGTCGCGGTGTTAAGTAAAGATTATTTTCTTTCTAATAACTCTTCAACATTCTTTTATTTGTGTTGCAGGTCAGTGGTTATTAAGTGACATGGCTGAAGCAGCACCCCTATCTGAGCAGACGTGCAAGATTAGTCATATACACATTGAATGCCCAATCTGCTTCACTCGTTTTACCGATCCGAAAATTCTGGACTGTCTTCACTGCTTCTGCTTGAATTGCCTTGAAGAACTTGTTGAAAAACAGGATCCGAAGGCAGATAACATTGTATGCCCAGTTTGCAGGCAGGAGACGGCAGTTCCAGATAAAGGTTTGTCAAGTCTAGCAAACTGCTTTTTCTTGAGTTCTCTTGTCGATGAAGTCAATAAGCAGGAGCAACTAAAGGTAGACAAACCACTGCCCTCGCGGATATGCGAGCAATGTGATGAAGGATTGGAAGCCGTCTCGCGATGTCTGGACTGTAAAACAAACATCTGTCAAGAATGCGAAAAAGCCCATTTGCGTGTGAAATTAACAAAAAATCATCGAATTCAGTCAATAGAGGGTCTAACCAAAGACTCTGCAAAAGATGTCAAGAAAACCGATGCTCCTAACTGCATTAAGCACATCAATCAGCAATTGTGTTTTTATTGCGACACTTGTCAGGTGCTGGCTTGCGGAAAATGTGTCGCATTTGATCACCGGACAACTGAACACGAATACAGTGAGATCGCCGATTCCATTCAGTCCTACCGTAAAGAAGTTGAAGAGATTTGTCAGACGTTTGAAGACAGCAGAGAGCAGTTTAAAGCCGTCACTGACTCGGTAGACCATTCAAGAAACAGATTGCGTTTGATGGTGGCCCGAGCTTGTCGTGATATTTTGGCTAAGGAGGAAAAGGAGATTGCTAAAATCAGAAATAAATCTCAACTCCTTCAAGATGAAGTCAAACAGATCGGTCAAGAAAGAGGTGCTATATATGAGAAAGTACTGAACAACAACCGTGACAAGATGAACCGAGCAGAGCAAATCATAGCTTCAGTCAATGATTTAATGCAACAAGCCGACGATTTCGAGCTATTGGACCTCAAGCCAAAGGTTATGCATAACTTAGAATTCCACAAGGATCTTCAGTTTGAATCGGCGCAGCATAGCCAGTCATTCGTCGGGTTTAAATGTTATGATGTCGTTCATGATGCAGATCTCGGCGAAATACTAGATAAAGAGAAATGGCAGCTGAAGACAGAGTTTGGCAAGGAAGGAGAGGGTGACGGAGAATTTAAGTTGGCCCGGGAAGTTGCTTGTTTCAGCAATGGAGACATTGTCGTATCAGATAAAATAAGCAAGCGATTATCAACATTTACCTCAACTGGATGTTATAAAACTACAGGCGTTCAAAGTGAGACAAAGGAAGGGAAACTGAAAGCACCGTGGGGTGTTGCAGTGACCAGTGATGACATGCTTCTTGTTAATGATGGACAGAATGTGAAGGTGTATAACAATAATCTGGAATTTGTTCGTCAGTTCAGATCCTCACAAGATGACGCAGAGGGACATTCAAAGAGTGTGCTGAAAGGTATTGCTGTAGACAATAATAATCGGGTAGCAGTTGCTGACAGTGGAAGAAATGTGTTATGTCTCCATCATCAGGATGGATCTTTGATTACATCTATATCACATGACATGATTCGTGATTTCACGCGTTTGGCTATAAGCAGCAATAAGCATATGATCTTTACTCATTTCGAGAACAGAACATTTATTTGTGTGGATTTAATGGGTAATGAAGTGTTTAATATCAGCACTTCTATCGATGGGAAACCAGTGAAACCCACCGGTGTGTGCTGCGACGATGCTGGGGATATCTATGTTTCTGTTCATTTCGGTAAGCGAGGAAACTGTGAGATACATCATTATGATCCAGAAGGAGTACACATCAGCCGTGTAGCTCATGGATTGTATAATCCTTTAGGCATGACATTTAGTCCTACCGGTGACCTTGTGGTTGCTGATAGACACTCCGTCAAGATCTTTCATCGAGTATGAGTACTGTGACCTGGGGTCCAATTGATAAACTTGTGGGATTCAGCTGCAAACACATCAAATTCACATCAAACACTAAAACTAAAGTCAAAACAATAAAGTATTCTAGCGGTAGCGTTATTACAGCCGTCAACACTTGACTGATAATATGGGTCTAATTCGTTTAATGATAATACATTTGTTGCCATATTGATTACTTTTGAGCCGGTATGTGTGGGTCGAAATTCACTGATTACTGAATGGTTTCATTAAAATGTGATAAGCTTCATCTGAATATATAAAATACTAAAACATTTCCCGTTTAGACGCTGTATACACCATGTATCAGCTATTTACATTGAAAACCACTATACACTATTGGTATTATTATTATTCGAAAAACATAAATGATCACAATTTTATATGGAACTTTCTTGATGTTCAGTCGATGATGGTATCATACTACCTTGACTTATTTATATATCGGGTAATATCGTTTTAGTAAAATTAATAAAATAATTTCTAAAATTAACTTTGGAATGAATAGACACAATCTGAAGTATTTTTACTATATTTTCATTAGGCGGCACAACGCAATAAGTTATAAAATAAAATAAACTAATGAAATAAAATAAACTTCTATGCATATCTCTTGCTGTAAATTATTCACTTACGAATATTTTGCCAAAATTGTATACTGGCTAGAGACAGTACACAATTTATCAGAACATATTATACAACGAAGTTAGTAACATTTCTAGAGTTCATTTGAAGACGGCCGTAGTGATCGTATGAAGCGCATGTGTGAACAAAACATGGTACTATTGTTTATAGGGGTGGCTCAATTGCTCAATGCTCCAACCCCCACACAGGAGAAGAAAAAATAAACAACACGTGGGAAGCAACAACAAAAAATAAAAAATGGGTGGTTATTGCGTGGTTTCCATTTCGGGGATTTCGCTCGTAGTTAATTCATCATCAGAAAAACATTTCCCATTTAGACGCTGGATACACCATGTATCAGCTATTTATATTTAAAACCACTATACACTATTGGTATTATTATTCGAATAGCATAAATGATCACAGTTTTATATGGAACTTTCTTGATGTTCAGTCGATGATGGTATCATACTACCTTGACTTATTTATATATCGGGTAATATCGTTTTAGTAAAAGTAATAAAATAAAATCTAAATTTAATTTTGTAATAAATAGGTACAACCTGAAGGATTTTTACTGTATTTTCATTAGGCAGCACAACGAAATAAGATAGAAATAAAATAGACTATAGAAATAAAATAAACTTCTATGCATATCTCTTGGTGTAAATCATACACTTACGAACATTTTACCAAAATTGTATACTGGCTTTAAAGATAATAAAATTAACGAATTGTTATCAATGTTGTATTTTCCCTTTAAAGTGCAGTAGATGATATAAAAAGAATTGGCAGAAAGAAATAATAATTTACTGTAGACAACGTGACTTGTTAGTATCAGGATGTTTCCTGTTTCTCAAAATATCAGGTAAAACTTGTAGCTTTGCATGGTGAGGAGGATAAGTAAGACTAATTGCGGTGACACCATGTGAAATTCTCAATTGAGTAGTAATTACTACTCAATTGAGAATTTCACATGGTGTCTTACTTATCAAAATATCAGATTTTATGGTTTCTTGCCATAGACCAGTGTACCGTTTGAGCCGGGCGCAGTTTGACATTTGGGGCTGTTTAGTAAACATGATGTCATGGCTCAAATTGTCTATAAAAAAACATGTATATTTATTAAATGTTAACATTGCATAAAATATGGAATATTAAACTTGAGCGATAATTGCCATAATTATCTTTATAAAGATGTAACACCAATTTTCTCAAATCAATTTTGTCAGATCTTGTTAAAATGTCTAATTTCTATAAGTAAAACTTTGCTATAACTATAACCAAGCATTGCATGGTGGCAACGTGTGAAATTCTCAATTGAGTAGTAATTAGTTCTGAAAAGAACTGGATGGCATACTGATCGAGCGTCGAGCTGTAACCTCAGTTCTTTTCAGAACTAATTACTACTCAAGTGAAACTTCACATGGTGTCACCGCAAATAGTCTTACTTAATTTCTATAAGTGTTATATTAGAGAAAAAATGAAAATCAATTCAATCTATTCACTCATATGCAGTCTTGAATAAACACATTTTCGTTATTAAGTTTCTGAGAAAAGCTCTTTTGTACCTCATTAGGATTGAAATATTGGATATGATCCGATTAATGGTTTAATATTGGTACCTGTGCGCCCGATGACATCCTACGCTCCCACAGCTTGTCAAAAACTGTTATTTGTTGATAGAGCTCAGTTTAACAATTTATCCATCAATTAATGCAATGGTAAAACATGTTGTGTTAAAGTAATCTAGCCGGCATGTCGTTATCTGGCAAAGTAATTGATTGTGGAGATTAAGATGTGTCTACACTTGTAAACAGAGACTCATTGGTTCGAGTACGTAAACCCTAGTGTCCCAGTGATTTTTTGTTTTCCACTCGAAAACACCGAGTATGGTGTTTCTCTATTTAACGGGAATGTAGCAGCTAAAAATCAATGAAATAATTATAGCGTTGACATAAATTTGTTTGTTCTATGACTGTCATGGGGTACATCCCCACTCGAAAGGGTTGCCTTTGGATAGAATTCACCATGAAAACTCTTTATAATAATTTCTATAAATAAAACGACATTATATCATGCTAACCATCAGTGAATGTGTGCAACTCATTTTCAACTGGAGTAATGACTGATGTTATCTATTTATTTGTTGTTAGTGGTGACAGTCACACTATCACAAGTCTAATATCTCGTGATACCCCCATGATATCGAGCCAGTAATTTGGCTTATACAACCCCACCACCCTCCCTCCGCCCGTAACAAAAAAATATTATACATTTACATTACGGTCCTGGTCATCATATTCTAACAATTTACTGCTGAATTTTGTACATTAACCTGACAGTGGATTACTTGGGAGTTCGGCGAATTTCATTACACTTCAATCAGGTAATATTTATTTAACATCACTGCTTAGTAATGTTTTAATCACCTATTTGGTATGTTGTTGTACAGTGCATAAATGAACGTTATGGAATGAATATGCATCAGTAGATGATCCGCCATGGCAGCCGATGTTACCATGAACCATGACCTTCTCATTGTTCGACGAAAATAGCATTAATATTGGTTTTTTTCTGCTCTGCGAAACACCTACTCGACAGGACCCGTTAACGACACACATTACCCCTGCATGTCGCGTTTCCGTTAATTATACCTCGGCGTTTACCATTGATGTCAAAATGAGGTCAGTAGTATGTTAGATGGGGGTCCTAGACCAGCTGCCCAAAATCAATTTCTCTGGGTAGTAGGGGATTTTGCGTAATATCGCATTTGAGTTTTCTTATTTTAACACATTTCTCTGGGTAGTAGTAGGGGGGTTTTGTCGAAGCCGTTTTAGGCAGAAAAACAATACTTCACGTTTTTATTTATTTTTTTTATATATTTTTTTCTAAATATATATTGATTAGAGAATGGCAAAACGACAAACCCAAGAACAATTTTTATCAAAATGGAATGTAAAAATATTAAATAGTTTTGATGAACAATATGAAGAAATGTTTCCAAAATCGAACGATGAAAAAGGATACCAAAAACTAACACCTCCAAATTGGTACGACAACATAAAGCGTGAAATATTACATTTAAAATCGAACGATGGATACCAAATACAATGTATGGTGGCTGAGAGCGGCCCCCCAAATTGGGACAACAACATAAAGCGTGAAATATTAGACAAATCGAAATTTTTAGAATACAAAGTTGAACACAAACTAAAAAAAGAGTACGAATACGATTTTTATTTTAAAATCGAAACGGGTTATGCGTTTAAAATTTTAATAGATATTTTAATAGGTATCAAACCTAAAGCTCATTTTAAGGTAGATGAAACGGGGTGTTATTATTGTGGGACAGATTTATCACAAAGAATATTAGTAAACGTATTATTAAACAAAGAAAACTTTTTGGAATTTAAATGTGAAAACCCAATTGATTTTTCGATAAATTTAAAAGTTTTACAATAAATTACTCGTAGTATTAAACGAAAAGTTCCAATAACTGTTTACGTAAAAAAAGAACGATTGTTTATCGAAACATGCGATGTGAAAAAACGAGAAACTAATAACATAAGCATTTGCAAGTTTGTTAACGCGCCAGTAATCGAACTTCCTATTGACGATGATTATTACCGTCCTTACATAGTTGAAAGTAGCGATTTTTCAAAACTTAAAAAATTGTTGCAAGCAAACGTAACACTTACTATTAACATGAGCAATTTAGATTACATTTTGAAATTTGCTAACCGGCTAATCAAATCCAATAACAATTTTGGAAAAAGTTACTAACCATTTTGTTGTTCTAGACGCGTTTTCTGCCACATTGGTTATTAAACAATCATTGTTGGAAGTTGTTGATGTTTTTCGTTTAAAAACTACACATTATTCCATTTGCAAAATTAAATTTAATTAAATTGATAAAATAATAAAAAGAAAAGAAATAAAATACACAAGTTAAAAGAAGATCTGGATCTCTTGTCTCAAAATCAAAATGAATTGATTTTGTATTTAAATTAACTCCAGTGCCTGAAAATCTTTTGTCAAGGGCGCATTGGAAAACTCTTACCTTGAAATTGATTGCCCATAAACGAAAGCAAAAAATAACAAATCAATTCCTTAAAAAATCCTCTGCGCATCGATGACTGTTAATTTAACTGCATCAATCGAGAAAAGATGCGAAACATCATATTTCACGATGAGATAATTGAAGTCATGAATGCTAAAAAACGTTCTGTTAGAATTCACTCTTAGATTTAGAACAAGCGTTAGCAATTCCAAAACTGTGTACAAAAATGACAGCTCGAAATAAAGGACAACGATAGTGAATTTACTGTAAACTGTGGGGACACGAAGGGGACGGAACGTAATGTATTATATTCTAATTGGATACTGCAATGTACAGTGAATGTAAACACGTCACAAGGCATATTATGCAGTTTATATACTGTATGTGCCTCTTGTCTGTGTGTGACAGAACTTCAAGGCCGTTCACACACGAAATAGGTTGTGTGCATAAAGAAATATGGTACTTTGAATAGTTGTTCATTACAACTTCCGTTTTTGACCAGAAGGAGAGGTCAAATTGTGGTCATGTCTGTGTACGAAAAATCACATAATTCAAGCTCTATAACATGGTGCAGAGATTGTGAAAATATCGTTTGTGGTTCATGAGATATGATTTTTGGAAAATATTAAACTTGGATTTAGTGTAATTCGATATCTGATGACCTCACTATGACGTCACAACTTAGGATACAATTACATGTTAATGTCTAACTATGTGTTAAGTTTTAAGGTTCTGTGAACTCCGCAACTATGTTTTTAGCTCTGGATATGTCTCAAGAAGAAGGAGAAAAAGCAAACAAACAAAACGAACAATAACAAGAGGTGTTCGCGCTATAGCTCGAACACCTAATAATAATAATAATAATATACAAGGGCAAAACATACACGTAGATATTACAGACATTTTGTTCTGCCCTCAGACTGACTTCACTCAGACCAAAATGATATTTCTGGGTCTTCTGGGGTCGCCATAGCCATGATCTTACAGCTTCGGTGATCCAAAGATTCAAACCAGTTGAATGAGAAATCAGTCCAAGAACGGAATACCTATTAATAAAGAGTGTACGATTTGTTTTGCTTGCAAAATATGGAACATCTTGTTAAAATATCTAATATCAACAAGTGTTTAATTACAGAAAAAATGGAAATACGCAGTCTTGAATAAACACATTTGCGTTATAAAGTTTCTGAAAAGAACTTTTTTATTATTCAAATGTTGGATATGGTCCCGCTTAATGTTTTAATATTGTTTTTTTTATTACGCCCAATGACACCCTACTCCCCAACAACTGCCAACAACTGTCAACAACTGTTATTTCTTAACAGAATTCAGTTTAACAATCTATCCATCAATTAATATACAAACTGCATTAAAGTAAACTAACAGGCATGTCGTTAGCGGGCATTCTCGTTGATCGAGAAGTTTACATAAATTACCTGCACTTGTAAACACGAACTCATTGGTTCAAGTTCGTAAACCCGAGTGTCCCAGTGATTCTGTGTTTTCTGCAAACACTCGAAAACACCGAATATGCAGTTTCTCTATAGGTAAACTACGTCTTTTAACGGGAATATTATAGCAGCTCAAACTATTACATGTTTTTTTAGGTATCAGAGCTCTTGAGTTTTCCGTTTGTTGGTAGTCCTGTTGGTGACTTTTCATGGGGGTACATCCCAAAGGGTTGCCTCTGGATATGGGGGATGAGCCTGTTTAACATAAGTCTCTGTATAATAACTATATTATACAGTATAGCAATTGTAAAGTGTTTAATGGTGAACAGTCATTATTTAGACCCTTTGTTAAACTTGTCTTGTTCTTGTTAAATGTCCTTTGATATCGTCTGGGGATAATACATTTTTTAATGTATTATTTATGATTTACTACAGACTGAACTCTAACTGTCCAGAATCATTTGCGGGGAATTTGTCCGTAATATCATAATAGGCAAAAGTTCAAACCAGTAAATACAGGTGATTCCACTTACGGTTTTCAACGTAAGTCATTATTAACCATATTATAATAGGTTTTCTGCATATTTCTAACAACGTAAAAACATATAAGTATTTATCATTTTATATATGATGACATTGACTCATAAATATGTAGGTTTAAATGTGCAACAAAATATAAATAACAAAATAAATAACAAATGGGTAAAAAAAAATATCCTCAAAATTACTTGATCGTATTTCATGCAGTCAGGCAAGCAGTGCACTTTCTGTAGAGCAATTTAGTACTTTTAATATGTAGACACGGGGATATTGTACATGTTGTCACACGATGAGAAAGGAGTAAAGTATCAAAAAAAATGTCTAACCATGGCTGGAAAAAGCTGCATTTCCTCTGTCAATGATTTTTTTATTTTACTGGTTCACTGTTTGGGCAAATTAGTGTTTATAAAGATAATTAAGGAAATTTATTAGTTGCATATTTTATTAGTTACAAAGATGCAGTGGTAAAATTTAATAAATATACATGGTTTTATATAGATGTTACCAATAACATGCTTACAAAAAGAGCCCCAAAGGTCAGTCTGCACGACTCAAACAAAGCACTGGTCATGCAGAAACCATAACATCTGATATTTTGGATCCAAAAAAAAAATTAATAAATAAAAAATATGGGGAGAAGTAAAAAATGTACAAACTCAAGGTAACACAAAGTGTAAACAAGGCAATGGAAAGAACTTTAAAATGAATACATCTTTTTTAATAATTCGGAAATTTGATAATCTGCTATTTATATATGGATTGGTGAAATTTTGGTCGGGAGATATAATCATATTTGTTGAAACCTTCTCTTTAAAGGCAGTACACAATTTTATAACATTTTGTAAATGCATAACTTACAGAAGAGATTTATGGTTTAATCTATTTCGTTCTGTCGTTAACGAGAAGATAGTAAAAAATTTCAGATTGTTTCTAATCATTCCAACGGGGAAATTTTCTTCGAATGACAGAAATAACTTTGACGAAAATTTTAAACGATAGCGTTACATAAATATTTCAAGAATGTCCGATACCATCGTCAACTTAAACACTATCGTTTTATGATCCTGTATTATTTTTTCAAGAATACAATAATGGGTAGTGGTTTTAAAATGTTAACAGTTCAACACGGTCTATACAGCATCTGAAAGGACAATGTTTGAGTTTACGTGTAATATTAAGATATTCCCCAAACAATTTAGGCTGACCAATTTTAATGAAACTTTTCATAATCAGTAAATTACGACCATAAAAGCCCGCCCAAAAGTAATGGACAAAAGTGTTTATTACTTTCATTATGAATTAGATCCATGGGCTAATTCACCTGTTGGCGTATGTTATAACGCTACCGTTAGAATAATTTGTTGTTTTGACTTGTTGAAGTTTTATTGTTTTAACGAGCAGCCGAATTTTGGACCCGTCACAATAATCATACCCGCTGAAAGATCTTGACGGAGTGTCTATCAGCAACCACAAGGTCACCGGTGGGAGTAATGTCATGCTCACAGGATTATAAACCATGAGCTCACGGTGGTGTACCCTGTGCATCATAATGATGTTCCAGTTTTCTCGTGTACTGTAATGAAAGAAACATAGATGTCCCAGCATCGTCGCAGCACACACGGTTGGGTTTCACAGGTTTCGTCGAGGGAAGTGCTGATATTGAAACTTCATTACCCATTAAATCCACACAAATAAATGTCCCATCCTCGTAGTGAGTAAAGATCATATGCTTATTGCTGCTTATAGCCAAACGCTGAAATCATGAATCATGTCAGTGATAAGTAATCAAAGATCCATCCTGATGATGGAGAATAAAACATTTCTTCCAGTGTCAGAACTGCTACCCTTTTTTCTTTCTACAGCAATACCTTTTAGCACACTTTGAATGTCCTCTGCGTCATCTTTGTGAGGGGAAGTGACGAATAAATTCCAGAATGCAACCTTCACATTCTGTCCCCCAGTAACCAGAAGCATGTCATCACTGGTCACTGCAACACCCCCCGGTGATTTAGTTTACCTTCCCCTGTCTCACTTTGAATGCCTGTAGTTTTATAGCATCCAGTTGAGGTGAATGTTGATAACGCTTCCTTGTTGCACTACTACGACAGTGTTCCATTGCTGAAAAAAGCAACTTCCGCGGCAAATTTGAACTCCGTCACCTCTCCTTCCTTGCCAAACTCTGCTTCAGCTGCCATTTTTCTTCATCTAGTATTTCACCGAGATTCATCGAACGACATCATAACATTTGAACCCCGACGAATGACTGGCATGTTTCGCCGATTCAAACCGAAGATCCTGGAATTCTAGTTATGCATAACCTTTTGGGTTGAGGTCCATTTGCTCGAAATCGTCGGTTTTTTGCATTAAATCATTGACTGAAGCCATGATTTCCGCTCGATTTATCTTGTCACGTTTTTTAGACTTTCATATATAGCACCCTTTTTTGACCGATCTGTTTGACTTTTTCTGAGGGGTTGAGATTTATTTCGATTTAGCAACTCTTTCTCCTTACGAAATATCACGACAAGCTCGGTCACCATCAATGAATCTGTTTCTTGAATGCTCTACCGAGTCATTGATTTAAAACCCCTTCACTCTTCAAACTTCAGACAAATTTTCGACTTTACGGTAGGATCCATGAATCGGATTATGAATTTGGGTTTCCCCTGTCCGGATCAAACGCGACACATTTTCCGAGGCCCGCACCTGCAAGTGTCGCAATAAAACACAATTCCTGATTGATGTCTTAATGAGTTGGGGAATATGTTTTCCTGACATCTTTGCAGAGCCTTTGGGTTTGATCCTCTTGACAGGATTCGATGATTCCTTAATAATTTCAAACGCAAATGGCTTTTTTCAATTCCTGACAAATGTTTGCCCTGTCCAGACATCGAGACGGGTTCCAATCCTTCATCACATTGCTCGCATATCCCGACGGTAGTAGTTTGTCTCCCTTAGTGGTCCTGCTTATTGACTTCATCGACAAGAGAACTCAAAAAGCAGTTCTAGACTTGACAAACCTTTTCCTGAACTGCTGTCTCCTGCCTGCAAACTGGGAAACAATATTATCTGTCTTTGATCCTGTTTTTTGACAAGTACTTCAAGGCAACAAGCAGTAGCAATGAAGACAATCCGAATTTTCGGATCGGTAAAACGAGGAAGCAGATTGGGCATTCAAGTGTATATGGGCTAATCTTGCGTCGGCTCAGATAGGGGGCAGCTTCAGCCATTGTCGCTTTAAACCACGACCTGTTATACCATAATGAAAAGAATAATAATCTGATGAATCAATTAAGGGTTGGGGATCCGGATACTGACCGAAACCGCATTACCAGGGTTTCCCTTTTCGGTTTCCCGTTACCCGTAAACGACTTTTAAAAAAATTAAATGTAAGCCACACAAATGGAAGTCTCCGATCATGTGTGTGTATGTGGGGATGGGATGCAAGAGTCGTTTTAATATAGAGGAAATATGTAATCCAATTTATTGGACCCCTAAAAACAAGAGAAACTTGTGTTCATATTGGTTTTTATAATTCAGGGGTATTTATGTGTTTTACAAATTGCTTACGGTACCGGTATCGAATATTTCAAAGCATATCCGTTCGAAAACCGAAAACGCAGAGCCTTAGAATCAACCAGCTGAATTAACCCTTTTTTGGTATTGAAATATTGAGTAAGACGTAAAATCAACAAAACAAAAATTGAACAAGACTGAACGGGAGGATGGTAAATTTCAAAATGGTGGTCATTATTGTATTCTCAAATGGGGGGGCCACTTTCATTTTGTTAACGACAAAAATCGATAAATAGGGCACCCCAAAAAAAAGATATTTTTTGGGAGATTAAAAATGAAAAAAGGCCTACAGTCCTTCTCTTTGGTCCCAAACTACCGGGCATATTTCTAGATGTCCAAATTGTGAGATCCCCTGATTCCGGTTTTCACCCCCTTTTGGAAAAAATGCATTGTTTGTTGCCATGTATATGTAAAAGCCAATAATGCATTTTTTTTGTTGCCATGTATATGTAAAAAGCCAATAATGCATTGTTTGTTCCCATGTATATGAAAAGCCAATAATGCATTGTTTTTGTCCATGTATATGAAAAACCAATAATGCATTGTTTGTTGCCTTTATATGTAATGAGCCAATAATGCATTGTTTGTTGTTATATGTAAATGGTTAAAAGATTGTTTGTTCCCATGTATATGTAAATTTAATAATTGAGAGGGAAATTTAAACCCTTTTGTGTACAATTTTCCTTCACGATGATTTTTTTATTATATTCCAGAATGTTTCCCATCATATTCAAGTTGTTATATTTACTAACTATTTTTTTGTGATGACAATCGTTTTTTTTGGAACGGGTTCATTTGAATTTCCTTTTTTTATTTGTAAATTTAGCTGTTACATGAAAAATTTTAAAATTTTTTTTTTTAAAAATATGAATTAACAGCATACTTTTTAAGATAAATGGAAAAGGATTATGTTCATTTACCAACAAAAAATGATAACCAAGGGAAAAAGGGGAAAAAAAGGGAAATTTCAGGACAGATCTCAACACCCGAAGTTTTATAAAGGGTTTGAAGATTAAAAAAACATTCATCATGTAGCCCTTTTGAAATAGGGGGAGGGGGAAATTTCATGGGTATGAACCCTTTGAATCATGCTTTTTAAAAAAGGAAGGGGTTTTTTATCCCTTTGTTTTTGTTATTTGGAAGAAAACAAAAATACTAAATCATTTTCCCAAACCTAGGGAGGCCCAAATTAATTTTTTTGGCCATACAACTTTGAGAAGCATCCCTTCCCCCCTTCCCCCTTGGGTCTAAATATGTCACTGTTCGATATAATTATAAAAAATGACAACGATGTAACAAAAATCAAGTACGCCTAGGTACGTTTGTTTTCTTTTTTTGCACCCAACTCATTCTATCATTATTATCACGGTGGGTGAAACCCCCATTTTTAAAAGCAGGATATTTATCCAGATTGCACCCCCCTTATTTTTTTTTCTCGATTTTCCTCAACAAATTTTTCGGGTCATGTCCAGCAAGTTTCACCTATGGTTTCACCGAGAACGGGGGACCTCAACGGATTGACATCAATGGAAACCCCAAAGGGGGGTAATGTTTTAGTTAAGGGGTCTTGTCGAGTGGGTTTTTTTCGCAGAGCAAAAAAACCAAAATGCTTTTTTTCGTCGCAAAAGACCCGGCGGTTCATGGTAACAGCGGTTGCCATCGAGGATCATCTACGGATGCCTATTTATCCCATAACGTTCTTTCCCCGGTTCATGTACAACTTTATTAACAGACAGTTATCAACAAATAAGAAAAGTACAGGTTGTGTTAAATATTACGTTGTATATGCACTGTCCCCCCATATGCACTGTACAACAACATACCAAGAAGGCTTTGGTAAAATTTACTAAAAGATGTTAATTAATTATCTCATTGATGAGTAATTCCCCGAACCCTAAGTAATCCACTGTCAGGTTAATGTACAAAATTCACCGGTAAATTGTTATAATATAGTCGCGATGAGCGGGGCCGAAAGGGGTGGGTATAATATTGTATAATATAGTTATTATACAGAGACTTAAAACATTTTTATCCCCCATATCCAGAGGAAACCCCTTTGGGATGTACCCCATGAAAAGTCACCAACGGGGACTACCAACAAAGGGAAAAACCTAAGAGCTCTGATACCTAAAAAAACATGTAAAGTTTGAGCTGCTAAAATTTCCCTTTAAAAAGACGAAGTTTCCCCATAGAGAACCATATTCGGGGGTTTTCGCCCGTTTGCAGAAAAAAAATCACTGGGACATTTGGGTTTACGAATTTGGGAACCAATGAGTTCATGTTTACAAGTGCAGATAATTTATGTAAACTTCTCGATCAACGAGAATCCCCATAAGACATCCCGGTTAGTTTTTTTTAATGCATTTTTATATTAATTGATGGATAGATTTTAAAACCCAAATTTTGTTAAGAAAAACAGTTGGAAAAAAGGGGGGAGTGGGGTGTCATTGGGCGTAAAAAAAACAATTTTAAAAACTTTAAAGGGGGACCATATCCAACATTTGAATAATACAAAAGTTTTTGGAAACTTTATAACGCAAATGTTTATTCGGGACTGCGTATTTCTTTTTTTCTGAAATTTAAACACTAGATATTAAAATTTTTTAACAAGATGTTCCATATTTGCAAGAAAACAAATGAAATTTTTTATTAATAGGTTTCCGTTTTTGGACTGTTTTCCCCATTCAATTTTTGAATCTTTGGATCACCGAAGTTAAGATCAGGGTTATGGGGGCCCCCAGAAGACCCAGAAATATTTTTTGGGTCTGGGAAGTAAAATTGAGGGCAAAAAACAAATGTCTGTAATATCTACTTTATGTTTTGTTTTGATATTATTATTATTTTTTATTATTTTTTTAAATTAAACAAGTCAAAACAAGTCAATTTTCCTTTAATGCTTAAAATGTAATTTTTTTTAAAAGTTTATATTTTGGGATTCGTAATTTTTAATAACCAAAATGATCAAGTTTAAATAGTCCTAACATAATTATCCCTTAGTGTTAATTCCGAATTGACCCAATTTCCCCCAGAAATAATGATGACCGAGGTGCTGTCATTAAAAAAGGCATTTATCGCAAATTGCTTTAGGAAAAATAGAAAGAGTACTCTTTTTAACCAAATAAGAATTAATGCAACAACCTAAGGGTTTTCACCAAAATTTTATAAATGGGCAATATCACGATAAACGAAGGGAATTTGGAGTGCTAGATTTAGATTAACCGGGTGATTGAAAATAAAAATACCCCACATGATAAGGTCATATTACCGTTCCCTGCAAATGAGCTGAAATTTTTTAAGCCCCGTTTTTATCCCTTGTTAAAGTCTGTTCTGATCGTGACGATATTGTCCCTATATTAAAGAACGTTTTGATAAAAAATTTCACAGTTTGGTTATTTAATAATAAAAGAGGGTATGTGTACTTGATGACATCGTGTTTCCAAAATAACAAACCCATAACCAATGCTAACCTTTCCGTTGATTAAATTTTGTTTTGTTATTGTCAAATTTATTTTCCAGGATATCGTTTGAAAATTCTCACGTCCATAATCACTTGGGTGAATCAATTGTTCATTGGTTATGACATAGAGTAGACGGAAACCTGAAACCAGGTACACGCTAAGTGATTCTCATTGATTTCCAACGTTAAACCCTATTATTGGTCTAATTTTTAATATTTTTTTGGGTCTTTCCTTCAACGTAAAACATATAAAAATTTAAAAAAATTTCATAAAACTGAGATTGCCCTGTTTTTATATCGTAAAAACAAAAAAAAAAAAAAAATCATGTTTTGAAAGTACTTATTATTTTGATCGTATTTCATAGTCAGCATTTTTTTAATTTTTTTTAAACCAAGAGCCCCCATACCAAATGACATAAGAAAAAAAGAATTATACTGGTATTTTAAAAAGAGGGGATATCAATGTTGTCACACGGTAAGGAATACCAAAAAAAAATTTTAATATTATTATCTTTTGTTTGGATTTTATAAAGATTTCTGAGACAAATTTAAATTTTAAATTTTTATTTTTTTGGGTAACAGAACAATTTTTAAAATTTTTGATAAAATATACTTGGTTTTATTTTTGAAAATTTAGTTTTTTGTTCAAATAATGTTTAAATCATATCCGGCATTTTAAAGGGGAAGGTAAACATTGGTAATTAAATATAATACACCCCAAGGGCCCTTTTTGTGTAAAAAAAAATGGCTGATCCCGGACTCGAACCCGCGACATCTCGAATACCATACGAGGCTATACCAATTGATTTAATTAGCCCTTTTTTTTGGGTTTGGGATCCACAAAATACCAATTATCTATTGCTCTCTCTAAAAGGCATAAGTGGACCGCCCACCAAATATGGGGGAAAAAATTAGGGCCCCAAAACCCTTTCCCGATACGACGCGCCTTGCCCAAAGGGCCCTAATACACATCGCTAAAATAATTTTTAATAGTGTTTGTTGTGTAAAAGCCTGATTTTAATCAGTCTGTGAATTAACAAATTAAAAATTTTTAATAAATTGACCCACCACATTACTTATACCCGCTGAAAAATCATGAGGGAAAAAACATATCAGAAATTTAAAGGTCCCCGGGCAGGGTGAATGTCATGCCAAAAGGGGATTTTTATAAACCATGAGCTACAGGGGCTGATGTGTACCCTTCTGATCATAATGATGTATCTCAGTCCCTTTCGGTACCGTCGTTATATAAAGAAATATAGATGTCCCCAGCACCCAAAAAAGGAAACACCGGTGGTTTTGTTTGGGTTTCCCGTCGATGGAAGAGCGGGATTTTGGGAACAACGTTACCAGAAACCCCACAAAGAAACCCTGTTGGCCCGTAATTTGTAAAGATCGACGCTCCTCATTACTAACGGCTATATAAATAGATCATCAATCATTTCATTGAGATAGTTGAAGTCATCGAAAATGTTTGAGTATTTTATATTTTCTAAAAGTTTTATAAATTTTTTAAGGGAAACCATTAAATAATCAGTGAATTTAAAACCCAAAAATGGCTCGTAATAAATTATGGAAACAAATGTTTTTTATTAAACGAATTAGACCCATATTATCAGTAAATGTTGACGGTTGAATAACGCTACCGCTAGAATATTTTTATTGTTTTGACTTTGTTTTAGTGTTTGAGGGAATTTAAAAAGCAGCTGAATTTTGTTTATCGATTGGCCCCCAGGTCACAGATCATATCTCGGTGAAAGATTTTGAGGAGTTAAAGATCAGCAACCACAAAGGTCACCGGTAGGATTAAAGCGCCAAGGATTACACAACCTTGAGTTACAGGGCCCGATTTTACCCTTCTGGATCATAATGATGTATCTCACATTTTCCCTTTTTTACTGAAAGAAGAAAAACATAGATGCCCCCAGCATCGTCGCAGACACCGGTGGGTTTCACGGGTTTTCCCCGTCGATGGGTGCGATATTAAACATTTTATTACCCTTTAAAACCAACAAAACATTTCCTGTTCTCGAAAGATTAAAGATCATATGCTTATTGTTGTTTTATAGCCAAAGGGTGGAATCACGAATCTTTCATGTATGGATGTAATCAAAGATCCATCCGGGATGATGGGAGAAAACATTTCTTCCAATGTCAGCAGCTGCTACCCTATTTTTTTGTCTACAGAATCCCTTTTTCAGCACATTTCCTTTTAAATGTTCCTCTGCGTCATCTTTTGAGGGACCGAACCGGGCGAATAAATTCCGATTATTGTCATATACCCTTTACATTCTGTCCATCAGTAAAAAGAAGATTACTGGTCACTGCAACAACCCCCCGGTGATTTCCCGTTTCTCCTCTGTCTCAAATATGGGAAAGCCTGTAGTTTTTAAAAAACCCGTTGAGGTGAATGTTGATAATCGATTGCCAATTATACATACCAAAAATTCCCCATTGCTGGGAAAAAAGCAACATCCGAGGTATTTGGGAAACCCCCGTCACCCCTCCTTCCTTCCCAAAATCTGTCTTCAGCTGCCATTTTTCTTTTTTAGTATTTCACCGAGATCTGCATCATAAATTACACGGGGAGAAACCCCACGAAAAGACTGGCTATGCTGCGCCGATTCAAACTGAAGATCCTTGGGGAATTCTAAGTTTGGATAACCTTTTGGGGTTTTAGGTCCAATAGCTCGAAATCGTCAGTTTTTTGTATTAAAAACATTGACTGAAGCTATGATTTAGTTTTTTTCGGTTCATCTTTTTCACGGTTGTTGTTCAGACTTTTCATATATAGCACCTCTTTTTGACCGATCTTTTGGGCTTTATCTTTTAAGGGGTCGAGATTTTCTTTTTTATTTTAGCAATTCCCCTTTTCCCCCTTAGCCGAAAAACACAAGCTTTTGGGCCACCATCAAACGCAACTGTTTTGAATGCTCTACCGAGTCAGTGACGACTTTAAACCTTTCTCTGCCCCTTCAAACTTCAGACAACATTTTGACCCTTTTTCGGTAGGGTTCCACAGAACCCGGGGGATTTCACTGTATTCGTGTTCTGCTGTCCGGGGATCAAACGAAATTTTCTGCAAGCCAGCACCTGGGCAAGTGGGCAATAAAACACAAGTTGATTGATGCTTTTTAAAGCAGTTCGGAGCATAAGGGTTTTTTTTGGGATCGTTTGAGAGTCTTTGGGGAAGACTCTCATTTTACTGGGTTTGATGATTTTTTTAATTTTAAACGCAAATGGGTTTTTTCCCTTCTTTACAGATGTTTGTTTCAAGGGCCAGACATCTCAAGGGTTCAAACTTTATCACATTGCTCGCAACCGCGAGGGCAGTGGTTTTTTCCCCTTGCCGCTTCCCCCCCTTTTTGACCCATCGACAAGAGAACTCAAGAAAAAACAGCTGTTAGACTTGACAAACCTTTATTTTGAACCGTTCCTGCCTGCAAACCGGACAAAAAATATTATCTGTTTTGGATCCTGTTTTTTAAAAAGTTCTCAAGGGAACCAACAGAAGCAGGGAAAAAGTCCCGAATTTTGGGTGGAAAACGAGGAAGCAGATTGCATTCAATTTTATATGACAATCTTGCACGTCTGCTCGATAGGGGGGCAGCTTCAGCCATGTCGCTTTAATATTACCACCGACCTGTTATACAAAAAAAAAGTAAAAAGTTGGGTTTTAGGAAAATAAACAAATTAAATGTGAAGAACCAATATGCCGAAATTTTAAAGATTTTGTATTGAAATATTTGGAAATTTAGTTTAAAAACGTTCAAATCAACAAGAAACATTTTAACAATGCTTAAAACTGGGTATGGATTTTCCGGAAGTGGCGGTTATTTTTTATTGATCATAATGTATTGTTGTGGGGCAATTTTGTGACACAGATCATATGTTTTTCCCTCAAAAAGTGTTTTTCAGATCCGGGAAAAGCTGTATCTGTATTTTTACTTGTTGTAGGGGGTTTGTCATTTTTTTAAAAAGGGGGGGTAAAATTTTTAAGAGCTAAAAACCAGGGACACTGAAGTTTAAAAATGTAAGTTTAAAAAAATGCATACTTATATGGTCGAATTAATCCAAACAGGTTTGGGGATGGATGTGCCCAAAGGGATTTTTGTTTATTATATGTGACCCACTCACGAAAAAGGGTTTGTCGCGCCATGCTAATTTCACGTAAAGGGCTGTTCTATGTGGGGACGGTGAACAAATTCCAAACTAAATTGTTTAATTTTTTTTTTTGGTTTTGAAATCAATATTTTCATAATTTATTTTCAGAAATATATTAATATTGATGAATAAAGATGAAAAAAAAACGTTTTTTTGTGCATTTTTGTCTTTTTTTTTACCCCTTTTTTCTGTTTTTGAGGAAATAAAACCCCCAATGTTATGTTGTTTTTGTGATACGGTTTTTTAAAACCCGCTATCAATAAATAACTGTTTGGGGGGCATTCAAGAGAGTTTTTTCTTTGGCCTTTCTTTTTTTCCCCTTAGTATTTTAAAGGGTTTTATTTTCTGAAAGCACTTTCGTTAAGTAAAATTTTGAAAGTAATTTTAATATATTCCAGAATGTAAAAAACCCGGGTTAAAAAACCAAATTTAAAACTTGTAATTTACCAATGCAACTATATAAAATGAAAATTTAATTTTTTTTATTTTAAAAAAATACCCTTTTTTTTAAAAGCGGGTCACATGTTCCAAACGCTTGTCAGATCACGTTCAAATTTTCAGCTTTTCAACTAGGCCTATTTGTATGACCTTTTCCCTTCCACAATCAAAGATTTGGGGGGAACAAGGGTTGCAAACCTTTTTTTGAACATGTCCATTGAATTTTCACTTTATATTAATTTGTAAAACTTGGAAACTGCAAAATCTGATTTTTTGGGGGATTTTTTAAAAATATATTGCCAAATATGAATTTTCAACATAAATAGTACTATGATGCGGTTAGCCCGTATTTACTGTTTAAAAATTGAGGTAAAATTTTCACTGATCAAGTTTTTGAACAAATTACCAACAATGGCGTTGAAGCACACATACCAAAGGAATTTCAGATTTTACTCTAGGGGTTTTTAAAGGGAAACAATCATTAAAAGCAAACTTTTATGCAAATTAAGAGATTTTACAAAAAACAAATGTGAAAGATTCATCATATTTCATTGTTTTTGTTAACGAGAAATATGAAATAAAATTTAGAATATTCGTTGGGGAATTAATGGGCCAATTTAATTTGGGTCAAAAAAATTTTATTGCACATACTTGCACCTCAGACAGAAAAAGTCAAGAGGTTTTTAGGTTTTGTAAAACGTCAACTTTACACCAAGTATGTTACATTAGACCTGATTAGTGTTTGTTTGTTTTTTGAGAATACCGATTGTGTAACCCAAAAATGGTTTAAAAATGCAAAACCCCGGCCCCCTTTGGGAATTAAAAATCAAAATGGACCCTGAGGAAAAAAAAAGGCAAAAAACTAAAAAAAAATGGGGCTGGTTTCAGGGTTCAGGGGATTTGTCGCCGGGGGATCAAACCATTTTCCCCGCATCATGCCCCAGGCCAGCTAGACAACACCAATAACCAAACCATTTACCAATTTTTCCCAAGTTTTTCCAAAATTTCAAAAAGGTCTGTAATTTCCTTTACAAATGGCCCCAGATCTGCCACTGCAAGACATCATTATCAACGTAAAAATTTATGTCACAACGACTGAATAGGCCCTAGGCCTATTATTTTGTCACGTTGTCTTCCATAAAATGTTTTACTAATTTTAAACCCCATAATGGAGTGCATATTAATAATATTTAATTTTTTCGGGTTCGTATTCACGAACCTTTTTTCCTACCATCATACTTACCATTAAGAATTCTTCTAAATATCCACAACAGTGTTCTTAAAATCATATGCACCAAGTCGGGAAAGGGCCCATAATTGACAACAACAAACGGTTAAACCCAAAAGAGGAAATTTTCGGGAACCCACAAGGGTTTTTAGGGTTGATATGTGTTCTTGGAAAAAGAGCCGGGCTTCTTAAATTTCTGGAAAACCCCCGTTTTTTTTTCGTTGTTCAATGCGGTCATGGTTCACGATAAT
The DNA here is from genome assembly GCA_029582265.1 of Zoroaster sp. YZ-2022. Taxonomy (NCBI): domain Eukaryota; kingdom Metazoa; phylum Echinodermata; class Asteroidea; order Forcipulatida; family Zoroasteridae; genus Zoroaster; species Zoroaster sp. YZ-2022. The sequence goes on along the minus strand of CM055829.1, from coordinate 9,553,792 downwards.
CTACGGATACCAATTGCTGCCATCGTTTTATGTATTTTTTTTACAACGTCGCGTATTTGTGAAAGCCGTGATTTCAACATCATATTTTTTTTTTAATACAAATGAATTTATTTAATTTGGATTAATCCAAGCAAACGTTATGATAATTTTACAACCTTTTTAAAAAAATTTTATTTTAAAAATTAATGTTAAGAGCAAGATTAATTTTTTTTGCTTCGTTGTGCTTTTAAAAAACCAGACGGGGCATGATAAGGGAAATTTTTGCCCATAATACCAATGAACATGTTAAACCCCCCATATCAACATACTATAAAAAACACCCATCGTTCAAGTCAACTATTTTCCCCTAGATCAATTTTAATTTATCCAAAGTACGTAGCTAATTTTGATAATCCTAATGTTTTGGGCTCGTTAGTTTCCTTTAATGAGGGGAAAAAGTGCCACAATAGTTTACCTTATTTTTTTTACACCTATCCGGTTTTAATAAACGCCGATTGACCAACGGTTTTAATTTTACTGGGCACCCCGTTGCCAACCGGGCCCTTTTGTTTTGTCAAGCTTTCCAGGGTTATGCGGGGTTTTTTGGCACTACATTTGGGTGCAAAATCATTTATGAAACCTTCCACCATGGGAAAAAGGGTACTCTACAGAACTTGATCATCCCACACCACATTTCCAAAATGATCGATTATGGTGAAAACAATTTAATTTTTTCATCGTCAGACTGGCAGGGTTTTGAACTTGATCGGGGACGGCTTTGTCTTTAGCCCAGACGGGTTTTGAATGTATCGCGCTGGCTGTACCTCCACACTATGGTGAATTAGATTTCTATAAAAAATACCTGTGCAAGACCAGACGAGTCCGAGTGTTTTAGTGTGGGAAAAATTGCAAAATAAAAGGGTTGATGTATTCAGAAAATTTTCGCGATGGCGTCATCAAACATATTTTTTGGAAAAAGATAAGATATCACCCCTGAGTCATATCGTGGGCATGTCTGTGTACGGTGTCACATAATTGGGGGTCTATAAGATGATAAAGATTGTGAATATATCTTTTTTGGTTAATGAGGGACTTTTTTTTTAAAATATTAAACCTCTATTTGATGTAATTCCATATATGATGACGTAATCAAGGGCGTCACAACTTTATTATGACAACCCCTTTAAAAAAAGGTTAAAAAAATCATGTACCAAACACGGAAAGGGGTGTTGCCTGTAAATATGGGGGTGGGCCCATTTGTCTTTCAAAAATTAATTTTTTCCCTTCTTTGTACAGGAGGGCCCCTTGCAGGGTCAAACGTAATCCTTAAAGAATTTTTTTTGTCATATGCAAATTTTTTTAAAAAATTCATGAGCAGTGGGTACGAGGTTTCCTTTTAAAAATCTGGGAATGTGGACAGTCTTATGGGGGGTTTTTATAAATTCCGACCAAACCAACCAAAAGCTCTTCATGCTTACCTTTTTTGTTTTGGGGTTTGCCGACCTGAAACAGTTGCCATTGAAAAATCTATTTTTAAAGGTTATTTTGCAAAAAGGGAAGGAAAATTGTTTGTTTTCCAAATTACCTTTTTTTTGAGATGATGAAAAATTAATTTGGGAATGAGGATAATTCGTGGAGGTTCTTTTTTTTTTTTGTCTGTAAAGGTCTGTAGATTCTAGTTACAATTTTGGGTTTTAGATTTCCATTTTTAATCTGCAAATTTAAAATTAAAAAAGTTGCCAATGAAAAAATCTTAATTTTAATATATTTTAAGGTGTTTTCGGAATTTGAATAAAAGAAAACCTGCCCCCCAAGGCAAAAGGGCCTGTTAAATTGGGGGGCAAAAGGGGAAAGTTTTAAAATTTTAAGGGGGGAAAAAATTAATTTTTGTAATTTTTTACTGCTGAAAATTTAAAATTTTTCATCGGGGAAAAATTAAAGAGCAACCGGGGGGAAATTTGCCCTCCCCCTTTCCCCCCTTTGCGCCCGCTGCTGGCCCCAATTCATTACTTTTCTGAGCATAACCTTTAAAAGCAAACCCTGGGAAAGGGCCCCAAGTTCACAATTTAGATTATACAAAAAAAAAAAAAAAATAAAAAAATAAAAGTTGACGATGGGATTTTTATAAACCTTTTAACTGGGAAGATCCCTTTTAAAAAACGTCATTTCCCGGGAAAATATTTCAATCATTACCAACGAAAGAGTCAAAATTGTCTTTCTTTTGTTTACATACCTGATTTGTTTTGTCAAGAAAAACGGGCTTCAGCAGGCTTTGGTCGGGTCTGTCGAATATAAACAGTCAGTCCGCAGCGCCTGCGTTAATTTGGTCAAATCCCGAATTTTCTTTGCACGGAGAAACCATAGCGAGCGCGCGAGAATTATTCGAGAAAACCACGGAGTTCGAGAGGCCTCTGTTTATTGACAATGACGTCATCGCGTGGGTAGTTGGCGTCCAAGATGGCGTGGTGAGTGTTTAAAGTGTGAATTTTCCTTTCGAATGATGTAATTTTTGCTATTTTCGATGTATTTTAGCTTACTTTATTCACTGTCAAACAAAGGGTAATATCTCTGGTAAATTTGAGGGGTATTTTACTTGCTGCGCCCTGACTGGACACACAAAATTGTCGGGAAAAACTGACGATTCAGATAGATGAATGTGTAAGCTATCGTTTGTATGCTTTTACGTTGTGGGAGCCACTGTGCATAGCCTTTTCTGGGCGAATATCCGCGTGATTTCGCTATTTTTAAGATTTTCGGCGAACGTGTTTACGACGTCGTCGTGTTGTGGTGCGGTAACACCAGTAAAACTTCGGTGGGCAATTTATGACGTGTAAAAGATTAATGATATTAATAAAAATCATTCATTTCTTTGACTTTTGTATTACAAAAGAAATGAATGATTTTTATTAAATTTATTTTGTTTTTACTTTGATTTGAGTGAAATTTATTGTTAAATAAATTAGTGCCTTCATGGTTTTAGGGCTCATATAAAATACTCAACATTTTAAAAATCCATTCCACAATCAGCATTTTTAGAAATGTAGTATGTACACTACATCATTACATGTAATTGCATGCTTTGTAAAGAAAGAAAGGTTTGGGTTTTTGAATGACAATTTATAAAAAGTACAATGTTTTATGGAAGAGTTAATTAAAACCAATTTTATGCAAATATTTAGCTCATGCGATATAATTAACAATCAACAGGTT
>CM055829.1:9527026-9550103 GCA_029582265.1 Zoroaster sp. YZ-2022 | reverse complement strand
GTAAACTTCACATCTTTATACACTACCAATTTTACTCTTTATCTACTCCAAAAAGACTTGTCCGCCATATAGCTCTTTGAAAGAGTGGTTTCATTTTTTTTTTACATAAAGAGAGTAGTAGGCCTAATATGCTTCTGTTATTTGCTGAAATCATGACCTTGTCATGTGTGAAACACAAAGGCTACACGACACTTCAGCCATACATTCATCAAATCTAGAATCTTATTATGACGTCATTATGTTGATAACTATTTCCTAACTGAACTAACTTTTAGTCAAGGCCCGCGCGGCAACCCAGAATACCTTCAGAACACAACGCATGAAAAATATATTTCTCCCATGATTTGGCAGAGAAAGGTTCATACATAATGTATTACGTAACTAATCTGTTATGGTTATCACTTTTTAAAATATAGACGAGCCCAACATTTTGCTTCCGGTGATTGGTTTAAATAAATTCACGGACAAATTATAAATTTTACTGGAGGTTTATGAATAATTCAGTAGTAGCGTCCTCGGAACGGACTGATAAAATTAAAGGTGTATAATGTAAAATGCTCTGGACATGTACCGAATTTAAAACGAACTCTGTGTTTCCACCGATTTTGAGCAATTAATAAAAAAGTAATCTACGTTTCTTCGACATTCCTCTACGTTCGTGTTCTGTCATAATACAAAAGCTTATTTTCTAACCAAAATACCCAAAAATACATTTCTGCAAGAACACATTTCTGCAAAATGTTTTACTTCGACGGCTGTTATATGTTTTCGTATACATAAGAAACTTTGAATGTTGCTGCATCCCTTGGCCATGACCCCATTGTGCGACAAAATAATTTTGTTTTCTGCCACTCGACTATGAATTAAAAACCTTAATGACTGGCGGGATTAATGCAACGAAATTCTCGTCTCACAAGTTTCTTCTGAATACATCAATCTGTAGATTATTTTGGCAATAATCCCCGTCCACACTAAAACACTCGCACTCGTCAAGTCTTGCACAGGTATATTTATATGAAATCTAATTCCACTGCCTAGTGTGGAGGTACAGCCAGCGCGATACATTCACAACACGTCTGGGCTCAAGATAAAGACGTGCTTGTAGTCAAGTTCAACTTCCTTTTTTAACTCTACCACTCTGATTATAAATAAATAACATTGCTTTCACCATAATCGATCGATGTGGAAATGTAGTGTGGGATGATCAAGTGCTGTAAGAGCAGCCTTTTACCATAGTGGAAGGGTTTCACTCGCAAAAGATTTTGTTCACCCCAAATGTAGATAAGACCCGCATAACCCTGGAAAGCTTGACCAACAAAAGGTGTCGAGTATAACGTGATTGGTCAATCTGAGCTGTTTAATTGACAGACCGATAAGTGTAATACAAATAAGGTAATCTATTTTGTCTGCTACAGTTTCCCTCATTCAAGTTAACTAACTGAGGCACAACATTATGAGTTATCATAACTGTCATCACTGGTCACTGCAACAGACCACGGTGTTTCCAGTATTCCTTCATCTGTCTCACTTTGAACGCCTGTAGTTTTATAACATCCAGTTGAGGTGAATGTTGATAATCGATTGCTAGTTGTATCTACTACGACAATGTCTCCATTGCTGAAACAAGCAACATCTGAGGCAAAATTGAATTCTCCGTCACCCTCTCCTTCCTCGCCGAACTCTGTCTTCAGCTGCCATTTCTCTTCATCTAGTATTTCACCGAGATCTGCATCATGAACGACATCATGACATTTGAACCCGACGAATGACTGGTTATGCTGCGCCGATTCAAACTGAAGATCCTTGTGGAATTCTAAGTTATGCATAACCTTTGGCTTGAGGTCCAATAGCTCGAAATCGTCAGCTTGTTGCATTAAATCATTGACTGAAGCTATGATTTGCTCTGCTCGGTTCATCTTGTCACGGTTGTTGTTCAGTACTTTCTCATATATAGCACCTCTTTCTTGACCGATCTGTTTGACTTTATCTTGAAGGAGTTGAGATTTATTTCTGATTTTAGCAATCTCCTTTTCCTCCTTAGCCAAAATATCACGACAAGCTCGGGCCACCATCAAACGCAATCTGTTTCTTGAATGGTCTACCGAGTCAGTGACGGCTTTAAACTGCTCTCTGCTCTCTTCAAACTTCAGACAAATACCTTCGACTTCTTTACGGTAGGATTCCACGGAATCGGTGATTTCACTGAATTCGTGTTCTGCTGTCCGGTGATCAAACGCAACACATTTACCGCAGGCCAGCACCTGACACGTGTCACAATAAAAACACAATTCCTGGTTTGTGTGCTTCCTGCATGTTTGAGATTCTGTTTTGCTAGTATCTTTTGGAGAGCTATCTTTTGACGGGGCTAATTCGGATGTTGTGACAATTCGATGAGTTTTGGTAAATTGTAATCGCCCATGGGTTTCTAGGCATGCTTGACAGAATTTTGCGTTGCATTCTAGACACTGTGAGATGGCTTCCAATCCTTCGACACATCCTTCACAAGTAGTTGTGGGTAATGCTTTATCTCCTTGGCACTGCTCCTGTCTGTTGACCTCATCGACAAGAGAATTCAAGAATAAGCAGTTTGCTAGACTTGACAAACCTTTATCTGGAACTGCTGTCTCCTGCCTGCAAACTGGGCATACAATATTATCTGTCTTCGGATCCTGTTTTTCGACAAGTTCTTCAATGCAAGTCAAGCAGTACCAGTGAAGACAATCCAGAATTTTCGGATCGGTAAAACGAGTCCAGCAGATTGGGCATTCAATGTGTATATGACTAATCTTGCACGTCTGCTCAGATAGGGATGCTGCTTCAGCCATTGTCGCTTAATAACCACTGAGCTGTCATACAATAATAAGTAAACAACAAAGTGTTACATGAACGTAACTATTTAAATCTGATGAACCAACCAGCGGAATTTAGTATTTTGTATTGAAATATGTAGAAATTTGAGTAAGACGCTTAAAATCAGTAAATAAACATGAACAAGAATAAACACGAGAATGTGGCATTTTCCGGCAATGGTGGTCATTATAGGATTCACTTATGCATCGTAATGGGTAACATCTAATAAGAAAAGTTGATATTCAAACCCTAAAAATATGCAATATTTTGCAGATTCAAAATGCTGTATTTTATTTGTAATAATACTGAATAGGGAAGTTAAATTTGTACTAACTGAAAGAGTTTTACTCAAGCCAGTAAACACTGTTGGTAACATGTATTAACCCTAGCAGGTCTGGAAGGGAGGTGCACATTGTTATTTGTTTAATTTCAACATAAATAGTGCGATGGATACGATTATGTCTGCATTTGCTGCACAAAATCTTCAATAATCATATTTTTGTTCTAACAAATCCAAATAAGTCACAGTATATATTTCTTTTAATGAGGACAAAATTTGTGCCAAGTATGATAAATATCAAAGTGTGATAAGTGTCACTTATTTTCAACCGTTGGTTATAACCAACGGTTGAAAAATAAGGGATATTTTGGAAACATACTTTATTAGAAAAAAAGTACCCTCTTACGATGACCTATGGAAATGTTTATGACCTCATCTGAAAGATCTCAATATCCTTGCGAAGTAAGCTAACAAACATAACAATGTTCACTCTCATTATTGTTGAATTGGACCAGGTGGACCCTGAAGGATAATTCCAAAAATGTCATGGGGTCAAGCGGAACATTGCATCCCACCTCAGACACGTTAGGCCAACCCTTATTGTATATAATTAGAAAGGAATGGATGTTATAATTGCCATTCTGTATTACTTTGTTATTTATTTGAAAGAAAACAGTAAATACTACATCATTTTACCAACTCTCGCTCCCAGGTTTTATGCCCTTAATGCAGGCTATCAAACTTTGAGGAGCGTGCGTCCACCTCCTCCCGTCGGGTCTATCTGTCACTGGAAGACATCAAATATATGAAACTAATTCTATAAGTACTCCTACTTTGTACAGTGTTAAACTTTTTCCTTCTATAATCATCACGGTGGGAGCAAAGTTATGTTTAAAGCAAGATGGTTTATATTCAATGTATTATACCTACCAATATGAATTATTCTCGAAATGTCTTCAAAGTTTCTCGTGTCCAGTAAGTTTCACCCACTACTGGATACATACAGTACATATATAAGTTTTGAGGCTTTGCATGGTGGAATATCGATATCGTTTCGGTTTGCGGTAACACCATGTGTTTATCTCAACGGGTTGATGGCTCACTTGGGCATTCGGTTTACAGAAAACACACACACACAGACCGCTACCTAAATGCCCGGTCGTTCCACCCACCATCCGTGAAATCCTCCGTGAACCGCACCCTACTTCGAAGGGCACACACTATCAGTGATAAAGAGCACTTGCCATCCGAGTTGAAACATCTTAACGCCGTGTTAAGAGACAATGGGTACAGACCTGATAAGCTTAAGTTCCTCCCAAATAGGAACGCTCCACGATCCTCTGACGCAACCGAAAAACCCATTGCCGTGCTACCGTACATCGGCCACACTTCACACAAGATTCAGCGTATCCTGAGGGAAGCTGACATTAAGGTCTACTACCGGACTCGAAACAAGTTGGAAACGAAGTTACACACCCACAAGGACAGACATGATCCCAGCCGTCAAGCTGGGGTTTACCGAATTCCTTGCACTTGTGGGAAAGTGTACATTGGCGAGACCGGCAGAGACCTTACGACCAGGCTCAAGGAACACAAGGCCCACGGCCGCAGAGGAATGTGACAAATCTGCGATCATCAAACACTCCACCGATTTGGACCATATCATTGACTGGCAGAATGCAAAGATCATAGCCCCGGAAAAGCACTGGTACACCCGTCGTATCAGAGAGGCTATTGAGATTCATAAACATGACACTGTCCCCCAGGACATCGGCTATTTCATCAGCAACATTTGGCATTCAATCCTACCATCCACCAACACCCACACCCCACTGTCAACTGATACGCCTCAGCGAGCAGGCAACTCACACACAGCAGGAAACACACACAACAAGAACAATGCCACGGTGGCAACCAATCACAACACATCACACAACAGTAGCACCAATCGGAACACTTCCCATTCTACACATAATCCCGCCAAATACTACTTAAGGAGTTGCATCGGCAAACCTCTTCATTCTCCTGAAGAAGATTAGAGTAGGCTAATCGAAACGTTGAGAATAACCCGTGAAGTCCCCATGGTTCTCCCTGAACCATATTAACCCGTGAAGTCCCCATGGTTCTCCCTGAACCATATTTCTCACTTAGCGACAGTAGAGAAAAAACGAATTGCCCGAAATTGGTTCTCCCTTGAACCTTTCTCACATAACGAAGGTTGAGATACGAGTTGTACGATACGGTTCTTTTCAGAACCTGTACCTCAGCTTCACGTTAGTTGAGATAAACACATGGTGTTACCGCAAACCGAAACGATACAGTACATATACTTGACAGAAACTGTAAAAGGCAAGGTATAATTAACGCAAACGCGTTGTGTAGCAGGTCTGTCACGTATAACGGTTGATACAAAATAGGTGTTTCTCAGAGCAGAAACACCCAAATGCTATTTTCGTCGCACAATGAGAAGTTCATAGTTCATGGTAACAGTGGCTGCTGTTGGAGATCATTTACGGATTCCAATTTATGCCATAAAGTTCGTGACTTCAAGAACAGTGTTTTTCATGTACAGCTTCGCTTAAAATTTTAATTACACAGGTTGTGTAAAATCCTACCGTGTTGTAGATGCACTATAGAATGAAATACTAAACACGTGTTAGGTAAAACATTACCAAGTAATTATATTAAATGTTACTTCGTTGAAATTGTATGCAATTGTAATATAGGAGTCTACTCGCGAGGTAATACTTTTGTGTGGAAGGCAAAATACCGACTGATTTCAGCGCCACTACTAAAAGTAATTGAACATCTTCAAAATCCCCTAGAAAAGGGAAGTGGTAAGCGTGTCGCGCGAATAATCGCCGAACGCGGGGAAGATATCTTCCCCTGAAAATAAATTACATAGGGCAAAACAAAAACAAAAATACCAGCCTGTTTTATTTTGTGGTCTATCTGCCGACTAATTCAGTATACATTAGACTTTGGAAAGTCTAATCGTCACCAAGGAAAGAAATGTATTATATTAATTAAAATGTTTTGTTGCAAATTATTATTTAATGTTATAATAATAACTAGGTAATAATGCAATATCTCTTAGATTCATATTACATATCATATGGATAACAAAGATACGATGTTTAAATTTGAGATATTATATATCATAAAACTATAAAATGTTTCATCACAAACCGTGTGCACGTTTGTGAGAAAACAACGAAAATATGTTACAAGTTTTTAAGTCTGTTTTACAAACAAAATGGCGGATTTGACATTTTCGAAGATGAAAGCTACCGTACCACTTTAAAGGAAATAATTCCTTGGGATGATTGAAACGTGTACAAGCTTTACACTAATAAATTGTTTAGATAAAAATTCGTTTATTTGATAATCTGGTAATGACCAATGTAATAATGATTCCCTTTAATGTAAACATCGGCTGTTACATTGTCTATATACACAGCATCGATACAAAAGGCCAATGTTCAATGGTACATTATCATTAATATTGAGATAATCCTGTCCGATTCAAGCTTATTCGGTAATCACTGAATGTAGGTAAAAACTTGTCTCTTTGCATGGTGAATAGGATAAGTAAGTAAGACTATTTGCGGTGACACCATGTGAAATTCTCTATTGAGTAGTAATTAGTTCTGAAAAGAACTGGAGGTTACAACTCTACAGTTCCTCCAGTTCTTTTCAGAACTAATTACTACTCAATAGAGAATTTTACATGGTGTCACCGCAATTAGTCTTACTTACTTAATCACTAAATTTGTACACAGAAAAGGCGGCCCCTAAGTATTCGATGCAATGCTAATGGAGACCAAAATCCACTACAATTATATGCTCAAGGCACATAGTCACATCAGAGCAATTAAAAAAGAGTGGGAGGTGGGTCTCAGATGATGTGAGAGAAGTACAAGTTTTAGATGTGAGTGGTAATTTAGTATTACATTGAGATGGTGCAGCTGACAAAAAATGTTCTCCCCGTGATCTGCTGGTAGATTATTCAGAGAGAGTGAGTTTGTTTTTGGAACGCATACATTCCCGTTTTGGTTGAGAAGCTTGGAGAGATTTGGAGGCGCTGGGTAAATGATGGATCAAAAGGTGAGAAGAAGAATTTTAAAAATGATCGGTTGCTCGATAGAAAGCCAGTGAAACTGTATGAGAATAGATGTGATGTGTTCAGTGGACCTTTTCGGGTGATGATACGTGCTGCAATATTTTAAAGACGGTTGAGCCTTTTAGTTTGAATATTGAATAATCCAAACAGGAGAAAGTTATAACTAACAAGACGTAACAAATGCGTTAATAAAACATTCGGTTGCTTCTTGGATGACATATTTCCGGATAAGTCCGACGTGAGGGAGCCTTTGAATTTCTTGGGCCTTTTCTTGGAACTTGATAAACCAAATTGCTGTACATTGCCCATTAAGATCCCATTGAGCAAGGCATTGATCTTATCTTACGCTGGTTTTATCCTAGGTTTCAACGTATTTTCTAACACTAGATCTGATTGGTTAAAAATGTTTCACCTCCAATCGACAGCTGTTAACAATGACCAATCAGCATGAATTTTACATCAATTCAGGGATATTCTGTCTTCATTTTACCGTTCAAACGAAAAAACTAATTCCAGGGAATGCAGACATGTGTTTATTCAGGGATCGTGTAGTATTCAAATGTTCCGTAAAAATGAAATTACACAGTAGAGCCGGCCTAAGTGACAACGTTTTATTGAAAATCGACAGGTCTGTATATAATGTTTTTTTAATGAATGTTACACCATAAAGAAGGATAAATTGTCTACAATATAAAGCAAAAACGAAAATTATAGCATAAGCAATTAAAAAGATAAGATTTAAAGAACACCGGAAATGGCATGATTTTGCTGTCGTCTTGGCAATATTCTGCCATCCGTGACGTTTGTGGTTTAAGTTCCGTCAAGAAATTCTTATTCATGGAGGTATGCGGACTTTGTGACATTGGAGATGTAGTTACTAAGTGTAATATTAGTGTCGTTCATAAATTTAGAAGACGGGGATATAAAAGATGAGCCGATGCTAATGTGCTCAATGTTGATTTTGTTGAGTTGTTGTTTAGATCTTAAAATGATGTTTTAGCATCATTTAGCTTGAGTGTGTACCATCAAATACAACAGTGAGGGATCAATTAATGATAGCAAAAACTGAGTTTAATGCATTTCCATTCAACAGATATCCATACGGCCAAGTGTTGACATCTGTACAGACGATTTTTTTTTAAATATAACTTTCAAGTTTGAGTGTTTGCCGTGTACCAGTCTGACTGTAAATTAACAAGCAGCTGAATTTCAAGTCTATCGATTGGACCCCAGGTCCAATACTCTTATCCGCTGAAAGATCTTGACGGAGTTCTGATCAGCAACCACAAGGTCACCGGTAGGACTAAATGTCATGCCTAAAGGATTATATAATTCATGAGCTACACGGCCGATGTGTACTCCTTCTGGATCATAATGATGTATCTCACTATTTCCTTGTCTACTGTAATGAAGAGAAACATAGATGTGCCCAGTATCGTCGTAGCACACACCGACGGGTTTCACTAGTTTCCCGTCGATAGAAGTGCTGATATTAAACACTTCATTACCCATTAAATCCACACAAATAAATTTCCTGTTCTCGTAATGAGTAAAGATCATATGATTGCTGCTTATAGCTAAAAACGTGAAATCACGAATCATGTCATGTGATATAGATGTAATCAAAGATCCATCCTCATGATGGAGACATAACACATTTCTTCCACTGTCAGCAACTGCTACACGATTATTCTTGTCTACAGCAATACCAAACAGTGCACTCTTTGAATGCCCCTCTGCGTCATCTTGTGAGGGTCTGAACTGACGAATAAATTCCAGATTATTGTCATACACCTTCACATTCTGTCCATCAGTAACCAGAAGCATGTCATCACTGGTCACTGCAACACCCCACGGTGATTTCAGTTTACCTTCCTCTGTCTCACTTTGAACGCCTGTAGTTTTATAACATCCAGTTGAGGTGAACGTTGATAATCGCTTGCTTCTTGAATCTACTACGACAATGTCTCCATTGCTGAAACAAGCAACACCCCGGGCAAACTTGAATACTCCGTCACCCTCTCTTTTCTTGCCAAACTCTGTCTTCAGCTGCCATTTCTCTTCATGTAGTATTTCACCGAGATCTGCATCATGAACGACATCATAACATTTGAACATGACGAATGACTGGCTGTGCTGCGCCGATTCAAACTGAAGATCCTTGTGGAATTCTAAGCTATGCATAACCTTTGGCTTGAGGTCCAATAGCTCGAAATCGTCAGCTTGTTGCATTAAATCATTGACTGAAGCTATTATTTGCTCTGCTCGGTTCATCTTGTCACGGTTGCTGTTCAGTACTTTCTCATATCCATCATCTCTTTCTTGACCAATCTGTTTGACTTTATCTTGGAGGAGTTGAGATTTATTTCTGATTTTAGCTATTTCCTGTTCCTCCTTCGCCGAAATATCACGACAAGCTCGGGCCATCATCAAACGCAATCTGTTTCTGGAATGCTCTACCGAGTCACTGACGGCTTTAAACTGTTCTCTACTCTCTTCAAACTTCTTGAAAATGTCTTCTACTTCTTTTCGGTACGATCGAACAGAATCAGCGATGTCACTGTATTTGTGTTCTACTGACCGGTGATCAATTGCTGCGCATTTTCCACATGTGAGAATATGACAGGTGTCGCAGTAAAAACACACTTCCTGATTGATGTGCTTAATGCAGTTTGGAGCATCAGTTTTCCTTAAATCTTTTGCAGCGTTTTTGGTTAGACTCTCGTTTGACTGGATTTGATGATGTTTAGTTAATTTCCATCGCAAATGGGCTTTTTCGCATTCTTGACAGATGTTTGTTTCACAGTCCAGACATCGCGAGACGGCTTCCAATCCTTCATCACATTGCTCGCATATCCGCGAGGGCATTGGTTTGTCTCCCTTTATCTGCTCCTGCTTATTGACTTCATCGACAAGAGAACTCAAGAAAAAGCAGTTTGCTAGACTTGACAAACCTTTATCTGGAACTGCTGTCTCCTGCCTGCAAATTGGGCATACAATATTATCTGTCTTCGGATCCTGTTTTTCAACAAGTTCTTCAAGGCAATTCAAGCAGAAGCAGTGAAGACAGTCCAGAATTTTCGGAACAGTAAAACGAGTGCAGCAGATTGGGCATTCAATGTGTATATGACTAATCTTGCATGTCTGCTCAGATAGGGGTGCTGCTTCAGCCATGTCGCTTAATAACCATTGACCTGTTATATAATAATAAGTAAACTGTTAAGTTGTATAGGAAAATAAACAAATTAAATGTGAAGAACCAATCTGCCGAATTTAACCGATTTTGTATTGGAATATTTGGAAATTTAGTAAGATGCTTAAAATCAACAATAAACATGTACAAGGATTAACACTGAGATATGGCATTTTCCAGAATTGGCGATCATTATTGACTTATCATAATGTATCGTTGTGGGTCACTTTCATGTTTATCCTCAAACTATGTTTTGCAGATCCAAAATGCTGTATTTTACTGCTGTATGTGCTTTCATACTGAATAGCGGAAGTTAAAATTTACTAAGAGTCTAAAAGCCAGTATTGTATATGGTAGAATTAACCCAAGCAGGTCTGGGATGGAGGTGCACAATGGGCGCACATGACTGATGATATTTTTTTATATCCCCAGAACGCTTCGACCGATCATGTTCAAATCGTCTGACTTTTCTTAACTATTTGTAGAACCTCTCTCATACCCAAATCAAAGATGTGGGAGTATCAAGGATTGCAACCGTTTATTTTGAACAGGTCCATTGACTTTCCACTTTATATTAATTTGTAAATACTAGCTACAAACTGCATAATCTGACTTTTTTGTTTGGCCATTTTCATGGTTTGTTGTTATGATTTATGAAAGTTTATAGCCCAATATATGAATTTACAACATAAATAGTACTATGATGCGATTATGTCTGTATTTATTGTTAAAGGTTTGGGTAAAAATCTTCAGTGATCAAATTTTCTGAACAACATTACCAAAAATGGCGTTGACAGCACACATACCAATGGATTACAGATTTTACTTCCAAGGGTTAATACCAGTAAACACATCATTAAATGCATCATTACTTCATGTAAATCAAGAGACGTATACAAATAAACAAATGTGAAAGATTCATCATATTTCATTGTCTTGTTAACGAGAATATAGTGAACATGCATTCAGAATATTCAAGTTGGGAATTAATGACTCAATTTAATTTGAAAAAAAATGTATTGCACATACTTGCACCTCAGATACAAACAAAATGTCAAGAGAGTTAGGTTTGGTACCATCGTCAACTACACCAAGCATGTTACATAAGACCTATATCTGTGTTTGTTTATGTTTTTCGAGAATACCGATTGTGTGTAGGGGCCAATAAATGGTTGAAACTGCAACCTAGGTTTCCCCCTTGGTAATTAAGATCAGATGGACCCTGAGGGAAAGTAAGAAAAGGCATCAACTAAAAAAGTGGGAACTTTTAACAAGATGAAGTCAACTTTAACAAATAAGAACATCAATCTTGAAACAAGAAAAAGAATTTTAAAATGCTATGTCTGGAGTACCTTATGTTATGGAGTAGAGACATGGACTGTAACACCAATACTTGAAAAACGTATTGAAGCATTTGAGATGTGGTCATACAGAAAGATTTTGAAACTGTCATGGACCGAAAAAATAACAAACGTGGAAGTGCTTCAAAGAATTAACGAAAAACGAAAACTGATCAACATCCTCAGAGAAGGAAAACTAAGATATTTTGAACATCTAATAAGGCAAAATAACATCTACAGAACATTATTGGAAGGATATGTTGACGGAAAAAGAAACAGATGTCGTCCAAGGGCTAACTGGTATAACAACATCAAAGAATGGACCGGAATGCTGTATGAATGTGCAGTAAGAACAGCATTGGACAGGAAAAAGTGGTGGGCTACTGTGTCATCCAACGTCGAAAGACATGGAACGTGAAGAAGAAGAAAAAAGTGGGATCGGTTGCAGGGTTCAGGAGATTTGTCATGGGAGATCAAGGGGACCATCATACCCCGCATCATGCCCCAGGCCAGGTAGACAACACTAACAACTAAACCATTTACCAATTTTTCCCAAGTTTCCTAAACATGCGGCCTAAATTAAGGTCTGTACCCCCTCTCTTTCCAAATGGCCTAGATCTGCCACTGCAAGACATCATTATCATACGTAGTAACATTTATGTCAGCAGCGATTGAATGGAACTAATTTCTAGTATAGGCCCTAGGCCTATTATTTTGTCACGTTATCTTCCCTACATGCTATACTAATTTCATAACTCCCATAATGGAGTGCATATTAATATTATTAATATTATTATTTTTGCAGTTCATGTATTCACGAACCTTTCTCTCCTCCTGTACATCATACTTACCATTAAGAATTATTCTGTAAATATCCACAACACGGTGTTCTAACTCATATCCACCAAGTCGTGATAGGCCTATAATTGACGACAAGAAACGGTAACCAAACGGAGGTATAATTATTCGGGAACGCGACAAGTGTTTTGCATGGATTGATATGTGTTCTGTGAAGCAGTAGCCTGTGTGTTTCTCATTTGCTGGAAAAACCCTCAGTCTATTTTCGTTGTTCAATGAGGTCATGGTTCACGATAATCTACGGATACCTATTGCTGACATCGAGTTCATGTATTTTTTGTACAACGTCGCGTATTGTGTGCATTATGCTGTGATGTGTCAACATCATAATTTGTCCAATACGATGACTGTATTTATTTGAAGCTAGGATTACTCCAGGGTTGGTAGAAAACGTTATGATAATTTTAAGGGCAATGTTTTGAATTATTGCTTTGCCCATAAATCCCAATGAACATGTTGCAAACTCTGCATATCAAGCATACAATAATACACACCTACCGTTCAAGTTATATGATCATTTTAACGTATAAATCAGAGTACGTAGCTGCTTCTGGTTACTGATGGACAGAATGTGAAGGTGTATGACAATAATCTGAAATTTATTCGTCAGTTCAGACCCTCACATGATGTCGCAGAGGGAGATTCAAATAGTGCGCTGACTGGTATTGCGTACTTGAATTTAGTTACATCGTTGTCATTTTGTATAATTATATCGAACAGTGACATATTTAGACCCAAGGGAGAAGGGGTGAAGGCATGCTTCTCAAAGTTGTATGGCCAAAAACATTAATTTGGGCCTCGCATGAGTTGGTAAAATGATTTAGTATTTTTGTTTTCTTCCAAATAAAGCAAGGCATAAAACCCGTTCCTTTTTTAATAAGCCTGATTCAAGGGTTGATACCCGTGAGTGCCCTCCGTATCATTCAAGGTCTACCTGATCAATGTTTCTTTAATCTTCAGCCCAACTTTATAAAACTTCGGATGTTGAGATCTATCATATGAGGTCATAAACGTGTCCGTAGGTCACCGTAATAGACCACGATATACATTTAAATAAACTATGTTTTGCAAATTTCCCTTTTTTGTTTAGTTTTCCATTGGTCGTCATTACAAACAATACGGGGTGATGTCACCTAAGATAACCGCTATTTTCCATTGTGCTATTACCGCTATTGTTGGTAAATGCAGACATAATCATATCCATGTATGCTGTAAATGTATGCTGTTAATTCATATATTTGGCAAAAAGAATTACTATTTTGCATTTTACAGCTAGAATTTAAAAATAAAAAGTGAAAATTCCAATGAACCTGTTCAAAATAAACGGTTGTCATCACAAAATATAGCATTCTGGAGATAATACAAAATAGCGTGCGGAACACTTACACAAGCGTTAATTCCATCTCAATTATTGGCTTATTTACATATACATGGGCAACATATGCACAGATAGTTTGAGACCAAGAGAAAGACCAGGCCTATAGCATTTTGAATCTGCAAAACATATCTTATTTTGAGGGTGTACATATTTATCGATTTGTGTTGTTAACAAAATGAAAGTGGCCCACAACATTATGAGAATACAACAATGACCACCATTACTGGAAATTGCCAGCCACATCCTCCTATTCAGTCTTGTTCATATTTATTTGTTGATTTTATGCGTCTTACTCAATATTTCAATACCAAAATGGGTTAAATTCGGCTGGTTGATTCTAAGGCTCTGCGTTTTCGGTTATTTCGGGAACCGGACATGTATTTGGAAACATTCGGACACCCGGGTAACCGTAAGCAATTTGTAAAAACACGTAAATACTCCCGAATGTATAAAATAACCAGAATGAACATAAGTTTCTCTTGTTTTATTAGAGTCACAATAAATGTGGACTTACTGTAATAATTTCCGGCCTCCATATTAAAAACGACTCGTATAGCATCCCCATCCCCATCCCCCCCCCCCCCCACACACACACAAATTTACAGGTAACTGGAACCGAAAATGGAACTGGGTAATGGCAGTTTAGGTCAGGTATCCGGATACCCGGCACAGCCTTAGTTGATTCAACAGATTATTATTCTTTTCATTATTTTGGTATAACAGGTCAGTGGTTATTAAGCGACAATGGCTGAAGCTGCACCCCTATCTGAGCAGACATGCAAGATTAGTCATATACACATTGAATGCCCAATCTGCTGCACTCGTTTTACCGGTCCGAAAATTCTGGACTGTCTTCACTGCTACTGCTTGAATTGCCTTAAAAAACTTGTTGAAAAACAGGATCCGAAGACAGATAATATTGTTTGCCCAGTTTGCAGGCAGGAGACAGCAGTTCCAGATAAAGGCTTGTCAAGTCTAGCAAACTGTTTTTTCTTGAGTTCTCTTGTCGATGAAGTCAATAAGCAGGAGCAACTAAAGAGAGACAAACCACTGCCCTCGCGGATATGCGAGCAATGTAATGAAGGATTAGAAGCCGTCTCGCGATGTCTGGACTGTGAAACAAACATCTGTCAAGAATGCGAAAAAACCCATTTGCGTTTGAAATTAACAAGGAATCATCGAATCCTGTCAAAAGAGGGTCTAACCAAAGACTCTGCAAAAGATGCAAGGAAAACCGATGCTCCTAACTGCATTAAGCACATCAATCAGCAATTGTGTTTTTATTGCGACACTTGTCAGGTGCTGGCCTGCGGAAAATGTGTCGCATTTGATCACCGGACAACTGAACACGAATACAGTGAGATCGCCGATTCCATTCAGTCTTACCGTAAAGAAGTTAAAGAGATTTGTCAGACGTTTGAAGACAGCAGAGAGCAGTTTAAAGCCGTCACTGACTCGGTAGACCATTCAAGAAACAGATTGCGTTTGATGGTGGCCCGAGCTTGTCGTGATATTTCGGCTAAAGAGGAAAAGGAGATTGCTAAAATCAGAAATAAATCTCAACTCCTTCAAGATAAAGTCAAACAGATCGGTCAAGAAAGAGGTGCTATATATGAGAAAGTACTGAACAACAACCGTGACAAGATGAACCGAGCAGAGCAAATCATAGCTTCAGTCAATGATTTAATGCAACAAGCCGATGATTTCGAGCTACTGGACTTCAAGCCAAAGGTTATGCATAACTTAGAATTCCACAAGGATCTTCAGTTTGAATCGGCGCAGCATAGCCAGTCATTCGTCGGGTTCAAATGTTATGATGTTGTTCATGATGCAGATCTCGGTGAAATACTAGATGAAGAGAAATGGCAGTTGAAGACAGAGTTCGGCGAGGAAGGAGAGGGTGACGGAGAATTCAAGTTTGCCACGGAAGTTGCTTGTTTCAGCAATGGAGACATTGTCGTAGTAGATTCAACTAGCCAGCGATTATCAACATTCACCTCAACTGGATGTTATAAAACTACAGGCGTTCAAAGTGAGACAGAGGAAGGTAAACTGAAAGCACCGTGGTCTGTTGCAGTGACCAGTGATGACATGCTTCTGGTTACTGATGGACAGAATGTGAAGGTGTATGACAATAATCTGGAATTTATTCATCAGTTCAGACCCTCACAAGATGACCCAGAGGGACATTCAAAGAGTGTGCTGAAAGGTATTGCTGTAGACAAGAATAATCGGGTAGCAGTTGCTGACAGTGGAAGAAAGGTGTTATGTCTCCATCATCGGGATGGATCTTTGATTACATCTATATCACATGACATAATTCATGATTTCACGCATTTTGCTATAAGCAGCAATAAGCATATGATCTTTACTCATTACGAGGATATGAAATTTGTGTATGGATTTAATGGGTAATGAAGTGTTTAATATCAGCACTTCTATCGACGGGAAACCAGTGCAACCCAGCGGTGTGTGCTGCGACGATGCTGGGGACATCTATGTTTCTGTTCATTACGGTACATATGGAAATGGTGATATACATCATTATGATGCACAGGGAGTACACATCAGCCGTGTAGCTCATGGATTGTATAATCCTTTAGGCATGACATTCACTCCTACCGGTGACCTTGTGGTTGCTGATAGACACTCCGTCAAGATCTTTCAGCGGATATGAGTATTGTGACCTGGGGTGCAATCGATAGACTTGAAATTCAGCTGCTTGTTAATTTACAGTCAGACTGGTACACGGCAAACACTCAAACTTGCAAGTTATATTTTCAAAAAATCATCTGTACAGATGTGAACATTTGGTGGTATAGATATATGTTTAATGGAAATGCATTAAACTCAGTTTTTGCTATCATTAATTGATCCCTCACTGTTGTATTTGATGGTACACACTCAAGCTAAACAACAACTCAAAAAAATCAACATTGAGCACATTAGCATACCGGCTCATCTTTTATATCCCTGTCTTCTAAATTTATGAACGACACTAATATGACACTTAGTAAACTACATCTCCAATGTCACAAAGTCCGCATACCTTCATGAATAAGAATTACTTGACGGAACTTAAACCACAAACGTCACGCACGGCAGAATATTGCCAAGACGACAGCAAAATCATGCCATTTTCAGTTATGCTATAATTTTCGTTTTTGCTTCTTAATTAATGTAGACAATTTATCCTTCTTTATGGTGTAACATTCATTTAAAAACATTATATACAGACCTGTTGATTTTCAATAAAACGTTGTCACTTAGGCCAGCTTTACTGTGTAATTTCATTTTTACGGAACATTTTGAATACTACACGATCCCTGAATAAACACAAGTCTGCATTCCCTGGACTGATTATTTTCGTTTGAACGGTAAAATAAAGACAGAAGACTATCCCTGAATTGATGTAAAATTCATGCCGATTGGTCACTGTTAACAGCTGTCGATTGGAGGTGAAACATTTTAACCAATCAGAAAGTGTTAGAAAATGCGTTGAAACCTATGATAAAACCAGCGTAAGATAAGATCAATGCCTTGCTAAATTGGAACTTAATGGTCATCCAAGAAGCAACTGAATGTTTTATTAACGCATTTGTTACGTCTTGTTGTTAATAACTTTCTCCTGTTTGGATTACTCAATATTCAAACTATTCAAACTCAACCGTCTTTAAAATATTGCAGCACGTATCATCGCCCAAAAAGGTCCACTGAACACATCACATCTATTCTCACACAGTTTCACTGGCTTTCTGTAGAGCAAACGATCATTTTTAAAATTCTTCTTCTCACCTTTCGATCCATCATTTACCCAGCGCCTCCAAATCTCTCCAAGCTTCTCAACCAAAACGGGAATGTATGCGTTCTAAAAACAAACTCAGTGAGACACTCTCTCTGAATAATTACCACTCACATCCAAAACTTGTATTACTCTCACATCATCCGAGACCCACCTCCCACTCTTTTTAATTGCTCTGATGTGACTGTGTGCTTTGAGCATATAATTGTAGTGGATTTTGGAGCAATATACCATAGGTCTCCATCAGCATTGCATCGAATACTTAGGGGCCACCTTTTCTGTGTACAAATTCAGTGATTAAGTAAGTAAGACTAATTGCGGTGACACCGTGTGAACTTCTCTATTGAGTAGTAATTAGTTCTGAAAAGAACTGGAGGAACTGAAGAGTTGTAACCTCCAGTTCTTTTCAGAACTAATTACTACTCAATAGAGAATTTCACATGGTGCCACCGCAAATAGTCTTACTTACTTATCCTCTTTACCATGCAAAGATACAAGTTTTACCTAAATTCAGTGATTACCGAATAAGCTTGAAATGGATCGGATTATCTCAATATCAATGATAATGTACCATTGAACATTGGCCTTTTGGATCGATGCTGTGTATATAGACAATGTAACAGCCGATGTTTACATTAAAGGGAATCATTATTACATTGGTCATTACCAGATTATCAAATAAACGATTTTTTATCTAAACAATTTATTGGTGTAAAGCTTGTACACGTTTCAATCATCCCAAGGAATTATTTCCTTTAAAGTGCTAGCTTTCATCTTGTCAAATGTCAAATCCGCCATTTTGTTTGTAAAACAGACTTAAAAACTTGTAAAATTTGTTCGTTGTTTTCTCACAAACATGCACACGGTTTGTGATGAAACATTTTATAGTTTTATGATATATAATATCTCAAATTTAAACATCGTATCTTTGTTAGCCATTATGATATGTAATATGACTCTAAGAGATAATGACCTAAGACATAGTTATAATTACAACATTAAATTATTACCTAGTTATTATTATAACATTAAATAATAATTTGCAACAAAACATTTTAATTAAAAAAGAGACAAGTTGTCAGCCACAGTTTGACATTTCTCCTTGAGATGAAAACATGTCTTGTGACACATCTATTAAAACGGGCTCTTATTTGACACTTATCCCCTTCCTCATCATGTCACCAAGTTTACAATATTACCAAGTTCAAATGCCCGGTTTTTCATGATAATACTACATATTTACGTTCATAGGACAAACGCAGAAAACCGATTACAATATAGACCAATAATATAATTTTACATTGGAAACTCCATATTTCACATAGCAAGTAATTCTTGATTGTTAGAGAACATCAACAGTTATATATACATTCTATGACAGACAATAATGTATTGTTACACAATTTATTAATAGAATGTGTAACAAATTATTCACAAATGTGCTTAAATATCAATTGTTTGAACCAACTACACACCATCCCTTAACAACATTCAAATAATAAACCCCATATCCCACAATATTTTTTAAAGCTAGGTTTCAACTTAATAGATTCAGGGGTTACACAATTGTAAATCTTAAACTTATTTGGGAATTGCCAACTTTGTATTCTCTTTCTCTTACTATTAAGCATCATGATTGTACAAACTCAAGTTCTATGAGAACTGATATAGAACACAATGACATTTGTTTTGCCAATAATAAACATAAAACTAAATCCACCTTTACAAGGGCCGAGATGTCACTGACCCAACTCTTAAAGAGTAGGTACGACATTGGTTATTACAAGATTATCATATTAACGAGGTGTTATCTCAAACCCTATAATTGGTGTTAAATTGGTAAAGAATCAATCATCATGAGAAATTATTCCGAGTTGGAGTGCTTTCATCTTCAGGAAAACAGAATTTGTTCTGTCGTATTTATCAAATTTTGCCCTCTGGTACTATTTACACGTTTTGGTAATGTTGGCATAACTGCTTCTAGAAGTTTATCTACTGTCTTTTAAATCAGGATATGCATGTATAATGAGTTCCTTGAAAGTAGGCCGGCTTTGGTAGAAGCACACCCGCACTGGACAGAATAAGTTTGCAAATCATAGTGTTTACGTCTGCTACGACAACCCTACTTTTACATGGAGGCCATTCCGATCCAGTAAATTTCCGTTGTTCTTCACGAAAAACCTTTAGTGCATACAAGCCACAATGTCCATTCCATTTACATTTTGAGCTCGGTCTTAATTCTTGGTAGTAACATGCTTGTGTTGTTACTATTGCTGATCATGACCTTGTCATGATAACACTTCAGTTACATTCATCAATGATCTAGATTACAATGATAGTTATGTCAATAATTATCCCTAACTTAACTAGCCTTTACCAGTCCGTTCTGTTGTCTTCAATCAGATTTGGTGAAAACCATAATACAAAAATGTACATAATGCATTAGATAAGTAACATTAGTTATGGTATCACTTATTAAATAGACAGGCCCAACATTTGCCACGGTCATTGGTTAAAATAAATTTGCAGACAAATTATTCAATTTGCTAGGGGTTTATGAATAATTCAGCAGCAGCATCCTCAGAACGGACTGGTAAAGGTGTTCCATATATTTACCAATGCTGGGATATGCCAGGACCGAATTAAAATTAACTTTGTAAATGTTTCCAACGATTTTGAGCGATTTTTAAACATAAGCTACGCATCTTCAACATTCCACTATGTATGTGTTCTGTCATAATACAAAAGCTTATAATTATTTCGAAGAAAACTCATATCCCACGAACACAAAATCAAACTGATACATCTTTTGCAAGGAATAATAAATACTTTTGCATGCATACTTGTTTGTAATTATATATGTTTTACTTCGATGGCCGTTTCTGTACATGAGAAACTTTGATAAATTACTTTCTGACGCTCGACTACAAATTGAAAACTCAATGACTGGTGGGATTAATGTAATAAACTGCAATTGCAACGACATTCTCGCATTTTATCTGAATACATCAATCTAGATTATTTTGGTGAAAGTTCTCGTGAAACACTCGGACACGTAGTCTTGCACCAGTATATTTATGAGAAATTTAGTTGCACTGCATAGTGTGCAGGTACGTTCAGCCAGCGCGATGTGAACACATTCACAACACGTCTAGCATCAAGATATAGATAAAGCCTTGCGTGCATTCAAGTTCAACTTCCTCTCCTAATGTTACCAGACTAGCGGTGATGAAAGAACAAAATTGTTTTCCCTAACCTCGATTGATGTGGATACACAGTGTCGGAAAGAGCTACTACAAGCAAATGATCAGTGTACTACAGGAGCATCAATTTCCATTTTGCTAGGGTTTCACGATAAACTGGCCAGCAAATTATATTTTGTTCAACCCAAAAGTGGATACTATAAGACCACATAACCCTGGAAAGCTTGATCAACAAAATGGCGGATAGCAGTAGTTTTCGGGTATAACTGTTTGATTGACAAGCCAAGTAGGTGTAATACAAGTGTAATACAAGATGTGAATTATTTCGTCTCGTACGGTTTCCCTCATTCATCACTTATCTCACTGATGCACAACATTTGAGTTACCATAACAGCTACATACTTTGATGGATAAGTTATAATGATCTGGTGGAAAATATGAGTTGACTTGAACGATAGGTGTGTTTTATAGTACGCTTGAAGTTTGCAACGTATTCGTGGGGATAATCGGCAACGAACTCATGTATGCACACGTGAGGATTTTGTCAGCGCATCTTAACCACAGGAATAATTAAAAACATTGTCATTTAAAACTATTTCGAAAGCATCATTTTTCACACTTTGCTACCAACCCCGGAGCAATCCTAGCTTCAAATGGAGTTTATGTACTGAACAAATCATGAAGTTCACATCACAGCACCGAGCATAATGAAGACACATCACAGCATAATGTACATAATACGCGACGTTGTACCAATAGGTTACAACAAATCCATGAACTTGATGGCATCAACAGGCATCCGTAGATGATCCGCGATGAGGGCATCCGCACTGATTATCATGAACCATGACCCCAATGAATCGCGGAAATAGAATTTAGGTTTTCAAGTGTACAAACACACAGGATTACTATACACATGACATCTGAATACATACAAACAGTTGTTGCGTTCCATTGATTAAATGTGCCTTGCCGTTCTTGTTGTCAATTATAGACATATCACTACAGGTGGATTCCGAGTTGAAAACTGTTGGATACTTAGAGAACAGTAAGTTTGATACAAAAGACTTGAGAAAGATATTAGTCATGGGCGTCGATCTCTACTTCGAATGGGGGGGGCATTCAGGCAGTGTCGGATCTGGGATTTCACAAAAATGGAGTGCACCCTAGATTTTTGGCATCACCCTTTGGGGGTCAAACAAATTGCGAGTTGATAAAATTATTGCAGTAGAAAATAATAATAAACAATATTTTATGATGATGATTTTTTTAATCCAGCTCGAACCGAGCTTCAGAGAATCGAGGTGCGCTTGTTCTCTTTATTACAAGCAAAACTGTGACGTCATTAAGATGACCGGTACCGGTTTTTACTGCGATGTTGGTAATTCTGTAAAAAAAAAACAAAGATTGTGACCCCCAGAAACTAAAAGGTTGAATTGTCAGAAATTACTGGTTAAAACGGGCTTTACAACATCAACATCTAGTAAAACCATATTTATCCCAGTAATTTGTATTTCAGTTATTTAGTACTGGGTCTCACACGAATGGGTACATATGATAACTATTGGAGTGACATGGGAGGTCCAAATAAAGCCAACTATTTTGTCCCAGCTGATATTCCTGAACATTCCTTAGCATTTAATGATTGTGCATACCAAATAAAATAAAAAATATTATTATTGTGTAAGGAATTGTAGGATCATCTTTCTTTAAGACATTATGTTTGTAAGATGGACAGACATTTTGTTTTAAGATTGACAGGAACGTGATAATAGAATTAAATGAAATGCTTTCATTTACATCCCTAACCCATTTTGAATTGTTATGAGCCAAAACTAAAGACATCTTCTGGGTATTTTAGAAATTAGCATATGAAATATACCATCAATGTGAACAGACAATTTATGACAGAATTTTAATGATCCCCTATTATTTTGTTTTAATTGTCTTGATTTTTCAGGTAACAATCCTAAGGAATAGCATTGTAAATAAATCTCTTTTTATTAGTATTTCCTAGTCAATTTCTGGAGTTAAATGTCTGTCCGTTACA
>CM055829.1:9440927-9526526 GCA_029582265.1 Zoroaster sp. YZ-2022 | reverse complement strand
CCATTTTTGGGGAAATTGGGGAAAAATTGGTAAATATGGTTTTGGTGTCCCAGGTTTAGTTGTCTACCTGGGTGAGTGAGGGTATGAGGCGGGGTATGATGGTCCCTTTGATCTCCCGCTATGACAAATCCTCCTGAACCTGCAACCGATCCTAACCTTTTTAGTTGTTTGCCTTTTCTACTTTCCCTGAGGGTCCATCTGATCTTAATTACCATGGGGGAAACCTAGAAGGTTGAATTTCAACCATTTATTGGCCCCTACAATCCATCGGTATTCTCAAAAAACATAAACAAACACAGAGTATAGATCTTTTATATGTAACATGCTTGGTGTAGTTGACGATGGTACCAAACCTAACTCTCTTTGACATTTGTTTGTATCTGGAGGTGCAAGTATGTGCAATACATTTTTTTCTTTAAATTAAATCTCAGTAATTAATTCCCAACTTGAATATTCTGAATGCACATGTTCACTATATTCTCAAATCGCCAACAAGATCAATGAAATATGATGAATCTTTCACATTTGTTTATTTGTATATGTCTCTTTGATTTGCATGAAGTAATGATGCATTTAATGATGTGTTTACTGGTATTAACCCTTGAAAGTAAAATCTTGTAATCCATTGGTATGTGTGCTGTCACAGCCATTATTGGTAATGTTGTTCAGAAAATTTGATCACTGGAAGATTTTTGACCCAAACTTTTAACAATAAATACAGACATAATCGCATCATAGTACTATTTATGTTTGTAAATTACATATATTGGGCTATAAACTTTCATAAATCATAACAACAAACCATGAAATATGGCCAAACAAAAAAGTCAGATTATGTAGTTTGGCAACTAAGTATTTACAAATTAATATAAAGTGGAAAAAGTCAACATGGACCTTGTTCAAAATAAACGGTTTGCAATCCTTGATACTCCCACATACTTTGATTTTGGGTACAGAGAGAGAGAGGTTCTACAAATAAGCTAAGTAAAAGTCAGACGATTTGAACATGATCGGCTCGAAGCGTTCTGCTTGGGGATATAAAAATATCATCAATCATGCTTTTAAGCAGGTTACCTATATATAAAATACTGGCTTTTAGACCTAGTAGATTTTTAACTTCCGCTATTCAGTATGAAAACACATAACAACAGTAAAAATACAAATACGGCATTTTGATCTGCAAAACATAGTTTTGGAGGATAAACATGAAGAAGTGGACCCACAACGATACATTATGATAAGTCATCAATAATGATCGCCAATTCTGGAAAAATGCCACATCTCAGTGTTAACTCATACACATGTTTTATTGTTGATTTTAAGCGTCTTACTAAATTTCCAAATATTCCAATACAAAAATCAGTTAAATTCGGCATGATTGAAGTTCTTCACATTTAATTTGTTTATTTTCATTATACAATCTTAACATTTTACTTATTTTTGTATAACAGGTTAGCCTTAGTGGTTATTTAAGCGACATACGGCTGAAGCTGCACCCCTATCTGAGCAGTACATGACAAGATTAGTCATATAACACATTGAATGCCCAATCTGCTGCACTCGTGTTTACTGATCCGAAAGTTCTTGGACTGTCTTCTACTGCTACTGCTTGAATTGCATTGAAGAACTTGGTTGAAAACAGGATCCAAAAGACACAGATAATATTGTATGCCCAGGCTTGGCAGGCAGGAGAACAGCAGTTCCAGTATAAAGCGTTTGTCAAGTCTAGCAAACTGCTTTTTCTTTGAGTTCTCTTGTCGATGAAGTTAACAAGCGTTAGAGCAAGCCGTAAAGGGAGACAAACCACTGCCCTCGCGGATATGCGAGCAATGTGATGAAGGATTGGAAGCCGTCTCGCGATGTCTAGACTGTGAAACAAACATCTGTCAAGAATGCGAAAAAGCCCATTTGCGATGGAAATTAACTAAAAATCATCGAATCCAGTCAAACGAGAGTCTAACCAAAGACCCTGCAAAAGATGTCAGGAAAACTTACGCTCCGAACTGCACTAAGCACATCAACCAGGAAGTGTGTTTTTACTGCGACACCTGTCATATTCTCACATGCAAACATGTGCATGCAAAATCGCGGCAATCAGTCACCGGTCAATGGAACACAAATACAGTGACATCGCTGATTGATTATGTTCTGATCGTACCGAAAAGAAGTAGAAGACATTTTCAAGAAGTTTGAAGAGAGTAGAGAACGAGTTTAAAAAGCCAAGTGCAGTGACTCGGTGAGAGCATTGCAAAACAGATTGCGATTGATGATGGCCCCGAGCTTGTCGTGATATTTTCGGCGAAGGAGGAACAGGGAGATAGCTAAAATCTGAAATAAATCCTCAACTCCTCTCAAGATAAAAGTCAAACAGATCGGTCAAGAAAAGAAGATGATGGATATGATGAAAGTACTGAACAACAACCGTGAACCAAGATGAACCGAGCAGAGCAAATAATGAAACAGTTTCAGTCATTGACTTAATGCAACAAACTGACGATTTTGGCGAATCTTGGACCTCAGCCAAAGGTTATGCATAACTTAGGTAATTTAAGCGATCTTTCTAGTTTGAGATCGTGCAGCATAGTCAGTCATTCGTCAAGGTTCAAATGTTATGATGTCGTTCACTTGATGCAGATTCTGGGTGAAATACTAGATGAAGAGAAATGGCAGCCGAAAGATCAGAAATTTGGCGAGAAGGAGAGGGGTGTACCTGAGTATTCAAGCTTGCCCTGGGTAAGTTGTTTGTTTTAGCTAATGGGAGACGTAAAGAGAATTCAGAAAGCAAGCGATTATCAACGTTCACCTCAACCGGATGTTATATAAACACAGATCGTTCAACAACGTGAGACAGAGGAAGGTAAAACTGAAATCACCGGGTTGTTGCAGTGACCGATAGTGCTTATGCTTCTGGTTACTGATGGACAGAATGTGAAGGTGTATGACAATAATATGGAATTTATTCGTCAGTTCAGACCCTCACAAGATGACACAGAGGGACATTCAAAGAGTACAATGTGTGGTATTGCTGGTAAGACAATAATAATCGGATAGCAGTTGTTGACAGTGGAAGAAATGTGTTTATGTCTCCATCATCAGGATGGATCTTTTGATCATCTATATCACATGACATGATTCGTAATGTCACGTGCTTTTGGCTATAAAGCAGCAATAAGCATATGCTCTTTAAATCATTACCGAGGATAGGAAATGTATTGTGTGTTGATTGTAATGGGGTAATGAAGTGTTTAATATCAACGCTTCCATCCCGATGGAACCGGTGAATCCCAGCGGTGTGTGCTGCGACGATGTTAGGGGATATCTATGTTTCTGTTCATTTACGGTACACAAGGAAATAGTGATATACATCACCTATGATCCAGAAGGAGTACAGCATCGTACCGGTAGCTTAGCTTAGGATTGTTATATATCCTTTAGGCATGACATTTAGTCCTTACCGGTGACCCCTTGTGGTTGCTGATAGAACTCCTGGGTTGAATCTTTCAGCGGGTATGAGTATTGTGACCTGTGGTCCAATCGATGAGACTTGAAATTCAGCTGCTTGTTAATTATGACAGTCAGGAGACTGGTACCAGGGCCATCGCAAACACTCAAACCTGAAAGTTATATTTAAAAAAAAACGTCTGTAACAGATGTCAACACTCTGGCCGTATGGATATCTGTTGAATGAAATGCATTAAACTCTTTTTTGCTATCATTACGATTGATCCCTCACTGTTGTATTTGATGGCACACATCAAAGCTAAATGATGCTAAAACATCATTTTTAAGATCTCAAACAACAACTCAACAAAATCAACATTGAGCACATAATAGCATACCGGCTCATCTTTTATATCCCCCGTCTTCTAAAATTTATAGAATGACACTAATATGACACTTAGTAAACTACACTTCCAATGTCACAAAAGTCCGCATACAACTTCATGAATAAGAATTACTTGACGGAACTTAAACCACAAACGTCACGCACGGCAGAAATGTTGCCAAGATGACAGCAAAATCATGCCATTTTCAGTTGTTATATAATTCTTCGTTTTTGCTTATATATTGGAGACAATTTATCCTTCTTTATGGTGTAACATTCATTTAAAACATACTACACAGACCTGTCGATTTTTCAATAAAACGTTGTCACTTAGGGCCGGTTTTACTGTGTGTAATTTACATTTTAATGAACATTTGAATACTACACAATCCTGAATAAACACAAGTCTTTCCGTGGACTGGACTGATTATTTTTGTGTTGAACGGTAAAAATAAAGACAGAAGAATATCCCTGAATCAGATGTAAAATTCATGCCTGATTGGTCATTGTTAATAGCGCTGTCGATTGAGCAGTGAAACATTTTTTAAATCAATCAGATCTCAGTGTTAGGAGATCCTATGATAAAACCAGCGTAAAGATAAAGATCAATGCCTTGCTCAATGGGATCTTTAATGTCCAGTATAGCACAGCAAGGCTTTGTCGTTTATTAAATTTCTCAAAAAAGCCCCAAGAAATTGAAAGGCTCCTCACGTCGGATTTATCACGGAATATATCATCCAAAGCAACCGAATGTTTTATTAACGCATTTTATTGCTACGTCTTGTTATTAATCCACTCTCCTGTTTGATACTCAATATTCAAACTAAAAGGCTCAACCGTTCTTAACATATTGCAGCACGTGGTATCACCACCACCGAAAAGGTCCACTGAACACATCACATCTATTCGTCAATACGAGGGTTTCACTGGCCTTTTCTGTCGAGCAAACGATCATTTTTAAAATTCTTCTTCACACTTTCGATCCATCATTTACCCAGCGCCTCCAAATCTCTCCAAGCTTCAAAACCAAAGAAACGGGAATGTATACGTTCCAAAAACAAACTCAGTGAGACACACTCTTCTGAATAATTACCACTCACATCCAAAACTTGTAGTACTCTCACATCATCCAGAGACCCACCTCTCCACAATCTTTTTAATTGCTCTGATGTGACTGTGTGCCTTTGAGCATATAATGTAGTGGATTATGGACAATATACCATAGGTCTCCATCAGCATTGCATCGAAATACTTAGGGGCCACCCTTTTCGTGTGTACAAATTCAAAGATTAAAGGGTAGAAGATTATTTGCACACCATGAAATTATTCTATTGAGTGGTAACTAGTTCTGAAAAGAACTGGAGGGAACTGAGAAGAGTTGTAACCTCCCAGTTCTTTTCCAGAATTTATAGAAAAGAATTTCACATAGTATCACCGCAACCGGACTCAAGTTCTGGTGTTAGCAGCAGAATGTGGGGTTCGAATCCCGGCCGGGCATTAACTTGTGTGTCCTGATCAAGACACTTAACCATAATTGCTTCTCCAACCCAGGGGTTAAACTGGGTACCCTGTGAGGGCAGAGTTGGGTTGATTAGCCCCATATAATAGCACTGTAATGGCAGCACTGAGCTGTATACTCTAGGGAGCTGAGATGGTTTGTAACGATTTATGAGCCTTATGAGCCTTATAGAGTAGGGGTAATGATATAATGCGCCTTGAGCACCACCTTTAGTTATTGGTGGATACGTACTGTATAAGTCCCACATTATTATTATTATTATATTATCCTCTTCACCTTATGCGTAAAGAGACATGTTTTACCTTATTCAGTGATTACCGAATATTTGCTTGAATCGGACCGGATTATCTCAATATCAATGATACGTAAAATGCCATTGAACATTGGGCCCTTTTTTGGATCGATGCTGTGTATATAGACAATAGCAAAAGCCGATGTTTACAAGCTTAATAATGGGAATCAGTCATTGGTCATTACCAGATTATAAAATGTTTATCTAAACAATTTATTGCGGTGTTAAAGCATTTGTACCTTTCAATCATCCCAAGGAATTATATTCCTTTAAAGTGCTAGTTTTCATCTTGTCAAATGTCAAATCCGCCATTTTGTTTGTAAAACAACCAAAAACCTTGTAACAGTTTTTTCGTTGTTTCTACAAACACGTGCACGGTTTGTGATGAAACATTTTATAGTTTTATGGATATATAGATATCTCAAAATTTAAAACCATCGTATCTTTGTTACCTATGGATGATATGTAATATGAATCGAAGAGATTGCATTATACCTAGTTATTATTATAACATTAAATAATAATTTGCAACAAAACATTTTAATTAGTATAATATATTTATTTCCGATGATTACAATTTTCCCAAATTTTCTAATGTATACTGGAATTAGTCGGCATGATAGACCACCAATAAAACAGGGGGTATTTGTATTTTTATTTTGCCCTATGTAATTTTTTCTAGGGGAAGTATCCTCCCCACGTTCGGTGTGTTATTCGCGGCGACCACCCCCCCCTTCTAAGGGATTTTGAAGATGTTCAAGTATTGTTAGTACTTGGGTTGAAGTCGCCCGGCATATTTGCCTTTCCACACAAGTATTAAGTATTACCTCGCGAGTAGACTCCTATATTACAATTTCATACAATTTGCTAACGAAGTAACATTTAATATAATTACTTAGTAATGTTTTTACCCAACACGTGTTTAGTATTTTTATTCTTATAGTGCATCTACAACAGGGTAGGATTTTTCACACAACCTGTGTAATTATTAAATTCTTTGCGTTAATTATACTCTACCGGTTTTACAGTTTCTGTGCAAGTATATGTACTTGTAAGGTATCCAATAGTGGTGAAACTTTACTGAGACACGAAAGATACTTAGGACATTTCGAGAATATTCTATATTTGGTAGGTATATAATACATTGAATATAAACCATCGTGCTTTTTAAACATAACTTTGCACCCACCGTGATAGTAATACGATTATAGAAAGGGAAAAAGTTTAACACTGTACAAAGAAGTAGGCGTACTTTATTTTAGTAGAATTAATTTCATATATTTGATATGTCTTCGGTGACAGGATAGAGCCTGACTGGAGGTGGTTGCCACGATCACCTCAAAGTTTGATAGCCTGCATTAAGGGCATACAACCTGGGAGCGAGATTAGACGAGCCCTTGCATGGAATGCTTTTACCGGTATAGGAAAGTGTGGAAATCGGAGCTGAGAGATGACCTGAAACGACGGCTTTTTGTAGCAACAGCTTTTTAACCAATCAGATCTAGTGTTAGAAAATGCGTTGAAACCTATGATAAAACCAGCGTAAGATAAGATCAATGCGTTGCTAAATGGGATCTTAATGGGCAATGTACAGCAATTTGGTTTATTAAATTCTGTTTTGGTTTATTAAGTTCCAAAAAACGTCAGACTTAACCGGAAATATGTCATCCAAGAAGCAATCGAATGTTTTATTAACGCATTTGTTACGTCTTGTTATTAATAACTTTCTCCTGTTTGGATTACTCAATATTCAAAACCAAAAGGCTCAACCTGTCTTTAACATATTGCAGCAACGTATCACCACCCCAAAAGGTCCACTGAACACATCACATCTATTCTCAATGTTTCCCACTGTGGCTTTCTGTCGAGCAAACGATCATTTTTAAAATTCTTCTTCTCACCTTTTCGATCCATCATGTACCCAGTTCTCCAAGCTTCTCAACTCAAAACGAGGGAATGTATGCTTTTCCAAAACAAACTCACTCTCTGAATAACCTATCAGCAGATCACGGGGAGAACATTTTTGTGTCAGCTGCACCATCTCAATGTAATATTAAAGTACCACTGGCGCATCCAAAACTTGTACTTCTCTCACATCATTCAAGGACCACCTCTCCACTTTTTAATTGTTCTCGATGTGACTGAGTGCCTTGAGCATATATTTGTAGTGGATTTTGGAATTAATATACCGTAGGGTCTCCATTAGCATTGCATCAACATACTTAGGGGCCACCTTTTCTGTGTACACAATTTCGGGCTGATTGCTAGTTCTGAAGAGTTGTAACCACCATCTTTCAGAACCATTACTACTATTGAGAAGTGTGGTGTCACCGCAACAGTTGCCTTAACCTCCAGCAAATATATATATATATATATATATATATATATATATATATATATATATATATATATATATATATATATATATATATATATATATATATATATATATATATATATATATATATATATATATATATTCTTTTCCAGGAACTGGTAAATATTACTCAATAAAGAATATTTCACATGATGTCTCGCAAATAGTCTAAATATGCCCTTATCTTCACCATTATTTACTTATCCCCTCTTCACCATGCAGGCAGAAAAAAGAGGAAAGTTTTTACCTATATTCAGTCATTACCGAATAAGCTTGAATCGGACCGGATTATCTCAATATCAATGTAATGTATACCATTGAACATTGACCTTTTCGATCGATGCTGTGTATACACCCACCACATGCATGATTGAATTTCAACCATTTCAATTACAGAGCTGTAGAACATGTCATTTGCTTTTTGAATTTCTAAATTCATGCAATACTTGTTGAGATATTCAAAAATAATTTTAAGGGGGAAGAAGTTTAGAAGATGATTGTATAGACAATGTAACAGCTGTTTACATTAAAGGAATCAATATTACATTGGTCATTACCAGATTATCAAATAAAAATTTTTTATCTAAACAATTTATTAGTGTAAAGCTTGTACATCGTTTTCAATCATCCCAAGGAATTATTTCATTTAAAGTGGTAGATTTCATCTTGACAAATGTCAAATCCGCCATTTTGTTTGTAAAACAGACTTAAAAACTTGTAACATTTTTTCGTTGTTTTCTCACAAACGTGCACACGGTTTGTGATGAAACATTTTACAGTTTTATGATATATAATATCTCAAATTTAAACATCGTATCTTTGTTAGCCATGTGACCTAAGACATAGTGGAGTGTCGTGGCCGAGCGGTCTAGCTTACCGGACTCAAGTTCTGGTGTTAGTAGCAGAATGTGGGTTCGAATCCCGGCCGTGACACTTGTGTCCTTGAGCAAGACACTTAACCATAATTGCTTTTCCACCCAGGGGTTAAATGGGCACCTGTGAGGGCAGAGTTGGTTGATTAGCCCCATATGCGCTGTAATGGCAATTGAGCTGTATACCCCAGGGAGCTGAGAGATGGTTTCAGGAATGATTTATGAGCCTTATGAGCCTTATGATGGAGGGTAATATGTGTCTGCCTTGAGCACCACCTTCCGGTGGATACGTGCGCTATATAAGTCCACACACTATTGTTATTATAGTTATAATTACAACATTAAACAATTTGCATTATTGCCTAGTTATTATTATAACATTAAATAATAATTTGCAACAAAACATTTTAATTAATATAATACATTTCTTTCCTTGGTGACGATTAGGCTTTCCAAAGTCTAATGTATACTGAATTAGTCGGCAGATAGACCCCAAATAAAACAGGCTGGTATTTTTGTTTTTGTTTTGCCTTATGTAATTTATTTTCAGGGGAAGATATCCTCCCCACGTTCGGTGATTATTCGTGCGACCACCCCTCCCCTTTTCTAGGGGATTTTTAAGATGTTCAAGTATTTTTAGTACTAGCGTTGAAGTCAGTCAGCATTTTGACTTCCACACAAAAGTATTACCTCACGAGTAGACTCCTATATTACAATTCATACAATTTCAACGAAGTAACATTTAATATAATTACTTAGTAATGTTTTACCTAACACGTGTTTAGTATTTTATTCTAAAAAGTATAATGCATCTACAACAGGGTAGGATTTTACACAACCTGTGTAATTAAAATTGTACGCGACGCTGTACAAGAAGAACACTGTTTTTGAAGTCACGAACTTTATGGCATAAATAGGCATCCGTAAATGATCTCCAACAGCAGCCACTGTTACCATGAACCATGAACTTCTCATTGTGCGACGAAAATAGCATTTTGGTTTTTCCGCTCTGAGAAACACCTATTTTGTATCAACCGTTAACTACATGACAGACCTGCTACACGTCGCGTTTGCGTTAATTATACCTTGCCTCTTACAGTTTCTGTCAAGTATATGTACTGTGAGCCCTATGTATCCAGTAGTGGTGAAACTTACTGGACACGAGAACTTTGAAGACTTTTCGAGAATAATTCATATTGGTAGGTATAATACATTGGATATAAACCATCTTGCTTTAAACATAACTTTGCACCCACCGTGATGATTATAGAAGGAAAAAGTTTAACACTGTACAAAGTAGGAGTACTTAGAATTAGTTTCATATGATGTCTTCCAGTGACAGATAGACCCGACGGGAGGAGGTGGACGCACACTCCTCAAAGTTTGATAGGGCATAAAAGTTTGCATTAAGGGCATAAAACCTGGGAGCGAGAGTTGGTAAAATGATGTAGTATTTACTGTTTTCTTTCAAATAAATAACAAAGTAATACAGAATGGCATTTATAACATCCATTCCTTTCTAATTATATACAATGGGTTGGCTAACGTGCCCGAGGTGGGATGCAATGTTCCCGCTTGACCCCATGACTTTTGGAATTATCCTTCAGGGTCCACTTGGTCCAATTCAACAATAATGAGAGTGAACATTGTATGTATGTTTGTTAGCTTACTTCGCAAGGATATCCCTGAAAGCTTGATCAACAAAATGGCGGATAGCAGCAGTTGTCGGGTATAACTTGTTTGATTGACAAGCTAAGTAGGTGTAAAAGTGTAATACAAGATGAATTATTTCGTCTTCTACGGTTTCCCTTCATTCATCACATATCTCACTGATGCACAACATATGAAGTTACCATAACAGCTACGTACTTTGATGGATAAGTTATGATGATCTGGTGGAAAATATGAG
The DNA here is from genome assembly GCA_029582265.1 of Zoroaster sp. YZ-2022. NCBI lineage: Eukaryota > Metazoa > Echinodermata > Asteroidea > Forcipulatida > Zoroasteridae > Zoroaster > Zoroaster sp. YZ-2022. Next base: position 9,515,731 of record CM055829.1, on the reverse strand, counting down.
TTGACTTGAACGATAGGTGTGTTTTATAGTACGCTTGAAGTTTGCAATGTATTCGTGGGGATAATCGGCAACGAACTCATGTATGCACACGTGTGGATTTTGTCAGCGCATCTTAACCACAGGAATATTTTTTTTGTTAATATTTCGAAAGCATCATTTTTCACACTTTTGCTACTAACCCCGGAGCAATCCTAGCTTCAAATGGAGTTTACGTATTGAACAAATCATGAAGTTCACATCACAGCACCGAGCATAATGAAGACACACCACAGCATAATGTACATAACGCGATGACGTTGTACAATAGGTTACAACAAATCCATGAACTTGATGGCACCCACGGCATCCGTAGATGATCCGCTGAGGGCATCCACTGATTATTATGAACCATGACCCCAATGAATCGCGGAAATAGAATTTAGGTTTTCCAAGTGTATGAAACACACAGGATTACTATACACATGACATCTGAATACATACAAACGGTTGTTGCGTTCCCGTTAAATGTACCTTGCCGTTTAGTTACCGTGTCTTGTTGTCAATTACAGACATATCACGACAGGTGGATTCGAGTTAGAAAACTGTTGTGGATACTTAGAGAACGGTAAGTTTGATACATAAGACTTAAGACTAAGACTAGAGAGAAAAGGAGTAATGACATTAGTCATGGGCGTCGATCTCTACTTCGAATGGGGGGGGGAATGCAGGCAGTGTCGGATCTGGGCCTGACAAAATGGAGTCACACCTGGGGTACAGCACCCTTGCTTTTGGGGGTCAAACAAGTTGCGAGTTGATAAAAATTATTTCAGTAGAAAATAATAATAAACAATATTTTCTTATTATGATTATTTAAATCCAGCTCGAACCGAGCCAGAGGGCTCAGGGTGCGCTTGTTCTCTTTATTACAAGCAAAACTGTGACGACGTCATTAAGATTTATTCCGGTATAGGTTTTTTTTTTTACTGCGATGTTGGTAATTCTGTACAAAAAACAAAGATTGTGACCCAAGAACCAAAAAAAGGTTAATTTGTCAGAAATTACTGGTTAAAAACGGCTTTACAACATCAACATCTAGTAAAAAACATATTATCCCAGTAATTTGTATTTCAGTTATTTAGTACTGGGTCTTTCCACACGAATGGGTACATATGATAACTATTGGAGTGACATGGGAGGGTCAAATAAAGCCAACTATTTTGTCCCAATCTATTCCTGAACATTCCTTAGCATTTAATGATTGTGCATACCAAATAAAAAAATATATATTATTGGTACTTAAGGAATTGTAGGATCATCTTTCTTTAAGACATTATGTTTGTAAGATGGACAGACATTTTGTTTTAATATTGACAGGAACGTGATAATAGAATTAAATACTGAAATGCTTTTTCATTTACATCCCTAACCCTTTTGGAATTGTTATGAGCCAAAACTAAGACATCTTCTGGGTATTTTAGAAATTAGCATATGAAATATACCACGTATGTAATGTGAACAGACAATTTATGACAAATTTTGAAAATGATCCCCTGTTATTTTGTTTAATTGTCTTGATTTTTTCAGGTAACAATCCTAAGGGGAATCTCTTTTATTAGTATTTCTAGTAAATTTCTGGTTAAATGTCTGTCCACGTTACAAACATAACATCTTAAAGAAGACCCCTTGTAATTACTTAATTACTGAGAAAGTTGTCTTAATATGTGAAAAGCACAATCCCCAAGGCACTTTGGAATGTACACAGAAAACATATGACAAAGTACTTCATTTTATTATTTTAACGACCCATGTTTTTCTAAAATGTCACACTTTTGGACCCATTGGTGTGGACAGACCCGACTACATAGTGAGACAAGTGAATTCCATAAAGATGTATGTTTCAAGATCTGGGCTTAAATCTATTTATGTAAAACAGGTTCATTTTAATGAATGGTTGGGTTTTAGCGCTTACGTACAACCAAAATAAGAATAATTAATAGGCTGAACTACTGAGTTGGCGCGATGTTGGCAAGTATTTTTCTTTCTTTCTAATAACGCTCCAACGTTCTTTTATTTGTATTACAGGTCAATGGCTATGAAGCGATGGCTGAAGCTGCACCCCTATCTGAGCAGACATGCAAGATTAGTCATATACACATTGAATGCCCAATCTGCTGCACTCGTTTTACCGATCCGAAAATTCCGGACTGTCTGTCACCTTCCTGCTACTGAATTGGTTTTGAAGAACTTGTTGAAAAAACAGGATCCGAAGACAGATAATATTGTTTGCCCAGTTTGCAGGCAGGAGACAGCAGTTCCAGATAAAGGTTTGTCAAGTCTAGCAAACTGTTTTTTTCTGAGTTCTCTTGTCGATGAGGTCAACAGACAGGAACAGTGCCAAGGAGATACAGCATTACCCACAACGACTTATGAAGGATGTGTCGAAGGATTGGAAGCCATCTCACAGGTGTCTAGAAATGCAACGCAAAAATTCTGTCAATCATGCCTAGAAGCACATATGGCGATTACATTTACAAAACTCATCGAATTGTCACAGCATCCGAATTAGCTCCGTCAAAAGATAGTTTCCAAAAGATACTAGAAAAACTGAATTCAAACATGCAGAAGCACACAAACCAGGAATTGTGTTTTTATTGTGACACGTTGCCAGTGCTGGCTTGCGGTAAATGTGTCGCGTTTGATCACCGGACGACAGAACACGAATTCAGTACAGAAAATCACCGATTTACGTGGAATCCTACCGTAAAGAAGTCGAAGGTATTTGTCTGAAGTTTGAAGAGAGCAGAGAGCGTTTAAAGCCGTCAATGACTCAGGTAGCATTCAAGAAGCAGATTGCGTTGATGGTGGCCCGAAAAAACTGCCGTGATATTTTTGGCTAAGGAGGAAGAGGGATTGCTAAAATCAAAATAAATCTCAACCCTTCAAGATAAAGTCAAACAGATCGATCAAGAAAGAGGTGTATATGATAAAGCACTGAACAACAACCGTGACAAGATAAACCGAGCAGAGCAAATCATATCATAGCTTCAGTCAATGATTTAATGCAACGTCGACGATTTCGAGCTATTGGACCCGCCAAAGGTTATGCATAACTTAGAATTCCACAAGCGATCTTCAGTTTGAATCGGCGCAGCATAGCCAGTCATTCGTCGGGTTCAAATGTTATGATGTCGTTCATGATGCAGATCTCGGTGAAATACTAGATGATGAGAAATGGCAGCTGAAGACAGAGTTTGGTAAGGAGAGGGTGATTGAGAATTAAGTTTGGGTCCGCGGAAGTTGCTTGTTTCAGCAATGGAGACATTGTCGTAGTAGATACAACAACAAGCGATTATCAACATTCACCTCAACTGGATGTTATAAAACTACAGGCGTTCAAAGTACAGAGGAAGGAAACTGAAATCACCGTGTGGTGTTGCAGTGACCAGTGATTACATGCTTCTTATTATTACCTGATGGACAGAATGTGAAGGTGTATGACATAATCTGGGAATTTATTCGTCAGTTCAGACCCTCACAAGATGACACAGGGACATTCAAACAGTGTGCTGAATGGTATTGCTGTGTAGACAAGAATAATCGGGTAGCAGTTGCTGACATTGAAGAAATATGTTATGTCTCCATCATCAGGATGGATCTTTGATTACATCTATATCATGACATGATTCGTGATTTCACGCATTTAGCTATAAGGCAGCAATAAGCATATGATCTTTAATCATTCCAAGAACAGGAAATTTATTTTGTGTGGATTTAATGGGTAATGAAGTGTTTAATATCAGCACTTCCATCGACGGTAAACCAGTGAAACTCAACGGTAGAGTTGCGACGATGCTGGGGACATCTATGCTTCTGTTCATTTCGGTAAGCTAGGAAACTGTAGAGATAAACATCATTATGATCCAGATGGAGTACACATCGGGCTGTGTAGCTCATGGATTGTATAATTTTTAGGCATGACACTTAGTCCTACCGAGACCTTGTGGTTGCTGAAAGGCACTCTGTCAAGATCTTTCATCGAGTATGAGTACTGTGACCTGGGGTCCAGTCGATAAACTTGTAAAAATTAGCTGCAAACACATCAAATTCACATCAAACACTAAAACAAAATCAAAACAATAAAGTATTCTAGCGGTAAGGTTATTACAGCTCAACACTTGACTGATAATATGGGTCTAATTCGTTTAATGAAAACATATTTGTTGCCATATTGAACTTTTTTGAGCCGGTATTTGTGGGTCGAAATTCACTGATTACTGAATGGTTTCATTAAATGTGATAAATTTCATCTGAATATCTAAAATACTCAAACATTTCCCATTTAGACGCTGTATACCATGTATCAGCTATTTACATTGAAAACCACATACACTATTGGTATTATTGTTATTCAAAAACATAAATGATCGTTTTACAGGGAACTTTCTTGATGTTCAGTCGATGATGGTATCATACTACCTTGACTTATTTATATATCGGGTAATATCGTTTAGTAAAATTAATCAAATAATTTCTAAATTTATTTTGGAATGAATAGACAATCCTGAAGTATTTTTACTATTATTTTCATTAGGCGGCACAACGAAATAAGATATAAAATAAAAATAGACTAATGAAATAAAATAAACTTCATGCATATCTAAGAATAATCGTGTAGCAGTGGCTGATAGCGAAAAGAAAACTGCTCTCTCTCCATAACCCGGATGGATCGATGACTTCAACTATACTCAATGAAATGATTGATGATCTATGTGATATAGCCGTTAGTAATGAGGAGCGTCTGATCTTTACAATTACGAGGCCAGCAGGGTTCTTGTGGATGTTACTGGTAACGATGTGTTCAACATCAGCACTTCCATCGACAGGGAAAACCGTCAAACCCCCGGGTGTTTGCTGTGACGATGCTGGAGACATCTATATTTTTTTCATAACGACGATACCGAAGGTACTGAGATACATCATTATGATCCAGAAGGAGTACACATCGGCCGTGTAGCTCATGGATTATATAACTTTAGGCATGACATTCCTTTTTGCCAGTGACCTTGTAATTGCTGATATATTTATCCGTCAATATTTTCATCGGGTATAAGTAATGTGACGTGGAGTCCAATTGATAAACTTATTTCATTCGTTAATTCACAGAGTGGACACAATCAGGCTTGTATACAGCAAACACTATTAAAACTTATTTTAGCGATGACTGTATTAGCCTTGATCAAGGCGCGTTGATCGGAACGGTTTGGTCGCGTATAATTTTTTCCCCCTATGTTGGTGGGCGGTCCACCTTATGCCAATAGAGAGAGAGAGAGATAATTGGTATAAGTGGACCGCCCACCAAAATAGGGGCTGGTTAGATCAGTTGGTAGAGCGCTCGTATGGTATTCGAGATGTCGCGGGTTCGAGTCCGGCATCAGCCATTTTTTTTTTTTCACTAAGGCCTTGGAGAATGTATTATTTACCAGACCAGATTGCTGTAATTTTCCCTTTTAAAAAAAGCCGTATATGATTTAAACATTATTGGCAGACAAAATCATATTTACTATAGTAAAACCAAGTATATTTATCAAATTTAAACATTGTATCTGTTACCCATAAAATATGCAGTAATAAACTTGAGCAATAATTGTCTCAGAAATCTTTATAAAATGCCAAACAAATGATAATAATATTACAAATATTTATATTTGGTAGTACTTGCTTCACCGTGTGACAACATTACGATATCCTCTGTCTTAAGTACCAGTATATGTCTTTTTGTCTTATGTCATATGTAGAGGATTGCTTTGGCTAAACAATTAAAAAAGTGCTGACTGCATGAAATACGATCAAGTAATGAAGGATATGAAAACATGATTGTTATTTATTTGTTTTCACGATATGAAAACTGAGCAATGCTCAGTATATATGAAATTTTAAATAAAAGCATATGTATTTACGTTGGAGGAAAGACGCAGAAAACGTATTAAAATGTAGACCAATAATAGGGATTGAACGTTGAAATCAATGAGGGTAATCACTTAGCGTGTACCTGGTTTCCAGTGTTTCTGTCTACTCTATGTCATAGCCAATGATGAACAATTGATTCACCCAGCAAGTGATTATGGACAGTGAGAGATTTACAAACGATATCCTAGGATATATAAATTTGACAATAACAAAACAAGTTTAATCAACCAAAGGGCATAAACAGGCCTAATGGAAAGGTATAGCATTGGTTATAGTTGGTTATATTTGGAAACACGATGTCATCAAGTACACATGTATCAATATTAAATATAGCAAACTGTGGAAGTTTTTGATCAAAACGTTCTGTCAATAAAGGGACAATATCGTCACGATCAGAACAGACTTTGAACAAGGCATGAAATCGGTGTCTTAAAAATTACTGGCTCATTTATGGTAGCAACGGTAATATGACCTTATCATGTGGGGTATGTATTATTTTCAGTCACTGAGTTAATCTAAATCTAGCATTCTGATTCCATGTCGTATTGATCGTGCAACGATATTGCCCATTTATCAAGAGTATAGTGAAAACATTCAGGATTGTTGCATTAAATTTCTTATGTGGAATTAACGAAGAGTACTCTTTCTATATCTTTCCTAAAAGCGAATTTGCGATAAATGCACTTTTCAATGACAGCACCTCGGTCATCATTATTTTTTGGGGCAAGATTAACTCAATTATCATTTAATTAACACTAAGTATAATTATGTTGGGACTATATTAAAACTTGATCATTTCAGTTATTAAAGAATTACGAATCCAATACATAAACTTTCAAAAGAGAAATTTTAAGCATTAAGGAAAATTGACTTGTTATAATAACAATAATAATAATAATAATAATAATAATAATAATAATAATAATAATAATAATAATAATAATAATAATAATAATAATAATAATAATAATAATAATAATAATAATAATAATAATAATAATAATAATAATAATAATAATAATAATAATAATAATAATAATAATAACAATAATAATAATAATAATAATAATAATAATAATAATAATAATAATAATAATAATAATAATAATAATAATAATAATAATAATAATAATAATAATAATAATAATAATAATAATAATAATAATAATAATAATAATAATAATAATAATAATAATAATAATAATAATAATAATAATAATAATAATAATAATAATAATAATAATAATAATAATAATAATAATAATAATAATAATAATAATAATAATAATAATAATAATAATAATAATAATAATAATAATAATAATAATAATAATAATAATAATAATAATAATAATAATAATAATAATAATAATAATAATAATAATAATAATAATAATAATATTAATATTAATAATAATATTTATAATTATATTAATATTAATATTATTATTAATAATATTAATAATAATAATAATAATAATATTTATTATTAATAATAATAATAATAATAATAATAATAATAATAATAATAATAATAATTATATGCGATCCGGTTAAGACACGTCATCGGATTAGCTCCCCAGAAAATCGCCCTTTTCACCGTTTTTGAAGAGATTTTTACAACTTTTGGAATTAAGGTACTGTTTTAGATTGTTTATAGATCACAGTGGTTGTTGCTTTTGACTGATAAGAGCTGAAATAGCTTCCATCACATTGGTTTTGGATTGCACGGGCTAGGCTTAGAAGAACGCCGACGCCATTTTGCCCATAGACCATGGCGTACACCTTGCATACAGAAATTCTTTGAAAAGACCAAACACAATAAAGTTCCGCCCAGATTTCAAAGTTGAGCCTGAAGAAGTGTATTACGCAACACACAAAGAACTGGAAGAGCGTGATGCACCAAGTGTATTGCAGAGCTCAACACAGGCTGGTACAACATATCCACTTAACAATGAGGCTAACTGTGAAAGAATCGCACTGCATGGAATAACAATCAACGGAATTCTTATCAATTGTGAGGAGGGCAAACGCAGAATTCAGTAGTGGTGTATGTAAGCACCTTACGAGATGGCTGACCAAACTGTCACTTCAGCTCTGGTTCGCATATGGGACAGCTAATATCAGACGCCAAACTCATGATTTCGATGACAGTGTAGAAACTGGAGTTCGAAGCATTCTCGTGATAAGCATTAAGAAACCGATTCCAAGTTTTTAAAGATTGGTGACTTTAATCTACCAGTTAGACATCGTGGTCAGATTAAAAACCCCTGCCGTTTATGTAAACAACCAGGCCATATTGCACGGAACTGCAACTTACAAGGAAGATGCTTGTTTGCGGAGAAGAGGGACACCGGGCGAATCAACACGAAATACAAAACAAGGCACAGGTGATGAAGATTCCGATGTAGACAGTGCAGAAGAAATCGAGGTTGATTCAGATGGGGAAATGACGGGAAAAGGACGACAAATCTTCAGATAAATTTGAAAGATGCTGAAGATGATCTGCAAGAGGTTACAGCTCGTGTCCCTTCAAAAGAGAAGGAGACGAATGATGATGAAGGGAAAGGAGAAAATGAAGACGGAAGAGAGGAAGAACAAGACAAGGTCCGCAAAAAGTCAACAGAATCTAAAGAAGTCAACAACTCACATCAGCGGAAAGGAGAGAAAGATAGAGGCACACCGGTGAGGAAAAAGAAAGAGTCATCTCGACACTAGTGATAGAGCAGGCCCGTCCTCGAGATCAGATGAGCCCCAACTCGAGACAACCACCAAAACTGGGCAAATGCAGTTAAAGGTGGGAAAAAAGAAGCCGCCAAGGAAAACGACAAGCAAAACTGATAACGGAGAAGTACCAAGTACAGACGAAGACATTATGGACTCACAAGATTCCCTTTGAACTTGTACCATATACACGTCAAGGGATACAACACTTCAGGAAGAGGGGTCCGGCCCTTTCAGAATATAACAAAGCAGACGGGTGGTACCATACATCAGTCACAAAGGAAGAGGAGGTATAGAGGAAAGAAAAATATGACGGGAGAACAAGAATAAGTGAGATTTTCTGTCCTTACTATGATTGCTTTCTTTAATTTTGTTTTGTATGATGCTTAGAATAACTACTTTAAACGTCAATGGGCTCCGTAACAATCAAAAAGAGAATTTCTTTTTAATCTTTTAAATCGGAAACATGATATCATTTGTTTACAAGAAACTCATAGTACTCTTAGAAGATGAAGATTATTGGAAACAACAGTGGGGGGAGATTTTTCAGCCATGGTGAAAATTTCTCGAGAGGAGTAGCTATTCTAGCATCAAATAAAAGCGGAATTAAACTCACTAACAAAGATAATGACAAAGAGGGGTTTAGTTAAAAGCGGATTTTCTTTGAAAGGGACAAATATCGGTGTTGTGTCTATATATGCTCCTAATTTTATGTATCCTAGGAAAAGTTTTTAAATCGTTGGCCAACTTTATATGATGATCATAACTGGATAGTTAATGGTGACTTTTAATTGTCAACTTGACATTGATGGTAATGATAATAGTATTCCTGAATTAAATAACCTTATTTTAGAAAAAGATATGTATGATGTTTGGAGAACTTGGTATCCAGATGAGCAGGGTTATACATTTTATCATATAAGGGTCTCAAAAGAAGCAGTAGGATTGATTATTCCTTTGTCACAAGCAACTTGTTATTTATCATACCCGAAGCCAGTGTCAGTTCTGTAGGTTTATCTGATCACTGTTTTAGTTTAGACTTCAAAAACAAGAAGTCACACGGGGACCAGGCAGATGGTTTTGTAATAATAATATTTTGAAAGATGATCAATGCAAAGATCGTATTAAATTCTTCTGGGATTATTGGAAATCAAAAAAAAGTACCTTTGACAGCATTCTCAGTTGGTGGGATGTGGGTAAAATGAATTTAAAAGAGATTATTAAAGATTACGATCTGGAAGTGTATTACAAAGAAAAAAACATAAATGTCATCTTCAGAAAACTCTTAGAAATCTTATGGAATAAACCTACCCCGACCCCAACGCTATCTTTGAAGTTGAGAACAAAATTAAAATTATGTGATGAAAGATTTTGACGAATCTAGAAATAGAATGCACATAATAAAAATGGCAGAAGAAAAACCAAGTAAACTCTTCCTTGGAATGGAAAAGCAGAGATCTAACGATAATATTATTCATAATTTAAAAGATGAGAATGGTACAATTTACACTGACGCCATTTCCCATGTAAATATGTTAATTTTGTTTTACCAAAATTGTATTCAGCTGAGAATATTGACAGTGAAGCTGCTGAAGATATATTGAACACCATTAAACATGTAAATTTACCTGATGATGAAATTGAAGACTTAGAAAGTTTCATTACAGAAACGAAGTTTTTCAAGCCATCAATCAAATGAATACTTGTAAATCACCAGGTTTAGATGGTTTAACTACTGAGTTTTTATACTTTTTTGGCCGCTCATAAAAGACGATTTTTAGAAATTATCAATGAATGTAATAAGACCTTTTCTCTCCCAACTACTATGAATACCGCCTTGATTCGTCTTATTTTTTAAGAATAGAGGAAAGAAGTGATCTTAAAAATTGAGGCCCATTAGCCTTCTTAATGTTGATTATAAAATTATCTCCAAAGTTATTACCAATCGTTTAAAGAGAATTATGCCGTTTATTATAGGAAATGATCAATCCTGTGGTGTGAAAGACAGAAATATTCATGATAATTTAATGCTACTCAGAGATGTTATTTATTACGTTAATAATGAAGAAGAACAAGTTGCTCTTATCAGTATTGACCAGGAAAAGGCCTTTGATAGAATTGAATGGAAATATATGTTTGACATAATGGGGCTATGGGAATTTAAAATTTTGATTAATTGGGTTAAAAATTTTTACAGTAATCCTAACAGTACAGTTCTAGTTAATAATTTCATTACTGAACCTTTTCAAGTGACTCGAGGTATTAGGCAAGGATGCCCCTGTCACCACTTTTATATGCTATTTGTGCAGAAGGTTTAGGAAATCTTATAAGAAATAATATGAAAGGCATTTCCTTCCTAATACTGATTGCTCCTTGAAACTGATTCAACACGCTGATGACGCTACTATTTTTATTTCTGATAATAACGATTTTAGTATTCTTGAAAATTGTTAAAATTTATAGCAAAGGATCGGGTTCAGAATTAATATACACAAATCGCAGGGGCTTTGGATTGGTAAGTGGAAGGATAGACAAGATAAACCGGGGGGGTTTTCATGGACTAACGATCACTTAAAAATTCTGGGTATCTTCTTTGGGAATCACGACAACACAAAAAGAAATTGGGAACCGAGAATAAGCAAAATAAAAGCTGTTCTTGAGAAATGGAAAGGGAGGAATTTAACTATGAAAGGAAAAGCTGTTATTTTCAACAGTTTCATTGGTGCAAGTTTATCTTACCACGGTTCAATCATTCACTGCCCCAATAATTATGTTAATGAAATGGAGAGTATCATGGTCTTTCTTCTGGGATGGTAAACCAGATAAAATAAAAGAAAGACGATTACTGGGGCCCATAGACAGGGGAGGTATTGGAATTGTTGATATTCCGCTTAAATTACAGACTTTAAAACTAAATGTGTTGAAGAAATACCATACTACATCCAGGAAATGGAGACACCTCTTTGATTACTGTTTATGTATCAGCTTAGTGTGGAAAGAATGAACTTGGTTGGTACATATTAGATAATCCTAATGCTATTAGTCCAAATACCCAAGTTTTTATAAGAATTAATTCTTGCCTTCAAGAAATCTGGAATTAATTACAATAAAGTTTTTTCTTGTGTTAATGAAACCCACGAGCTTCCCCTTTGGAAAAATGGTACTGTTAACCAAGGACAATGGAACAGAATTAGACAGCAAAATTTTAAGGCCTATGGGCTTTAAAAGTTGCAACATGTTCTTAAACATGGTAAAATTTTTGTCTCATCAGACACTAGCAAATGGATGTAACATTTTACCTTTAAATGCAGGAAGGATAGTCGCCAGTTTGGAAAGAAACATTAACAATGATTACATTACTGAAAACCGAGAGGCCCAGCAAAACCACTTTCTGAACAATCTCACTTTCAAAGATAAGAAAGGAGACATCAATAAGAGATTTCTGGATATGAATGTAAACCATCTACAGTTATTTGATTTACTAACCAATTTAAGCCTCCTGCTGTAGTCCAATATTGGATTAATTATTTTCACATAACTGACCCTGATATCAATATTTGGAAAAATGGACGTTGTCCTTATGGAAGCTGAAGAGAACTTGTGGTTTTAAAGTTACATAAAATTCTTCCCACCAAAAACAAACTTTATAGATTAGGAATTACCAGTAATAATGTTTGCCTACTCTGCAACAGGTCTACTGAAACCATCGAACATCTTTTTATCGAATGCGAGGAATGTTATGACGCCTGGCTCTTTGTAGAAAACATTGTTAAAAATACTTAAGGAACACCCATTTTTATATATTCGACAGTAATAGAATCCTCGAGCATTAACATTACGAACAATATGGTTTTACTTTTAATTGGTAAATTGCATAAAATTATCTGGAATGTTCGTTGTGAAGTGGCAAAAAGATTGCAGTGCTCATATTGATATACTTAAAGTGTATAAAAGAAACCCGAAGAAATTCATTCTTATGGAAAATAACAGATTGGGTATAGATGCTTTTAACCTGATTTATGCAAAAAATTGTGCCCAGTGCTATTATGACAAAGACAAACTTAAATTCACCTTTGATTATAAGTCTTTATTTTAGTAAAAAAAAAAAAAAAAAAAAAAATATAATAAAAATAATAATAATAATAATAATAATAATAATAATAATAATAATAATAATAATAATAATAATAATAATAATAATAATAATTAATAATAATAATAATAATAATAATAATAATAATAATAATAATAATAATAATAATAATAATAATAATAATAATAATAATAATAATAATAATAATAATAATAATAATAATAATAATAATAATAATAATAATAATAATAATAATAATAATAATAATAATAATAATAATAATAATAATAATAATAATAATAATAATAATAATAATAAATAATAATAATAATAATAATTAATAATAATAATAATAATAATAATAATAATAATAATAATAATAATAATAATAATAATAATAATAATAATAATAATTAATAATAATAATAATAATAATAATTAATAATATACAAGCGCCAAACATACACGTAGATATTACAGACATTTGTTTCTGCCCTCAGGCTGACTTCACTCAGACCAAAATGATGATATTTCTGGGGTCGCAATAGCCATGATCTTACAGCTTCAGTGATCCAAAGATTCAAACCAATTGAATGAGAAATCAGTCCAAGAAACGGAATACCTATTAATAAAGAGTGTACGATTTGTTTTGCTTGCAAAATATGGAACATCTTGTTAAAATATCTAATATCTAGTGTTTAATTACAGAAAAATGGAAATACGCAGTCTTGAATAAACACATTTTATGTTATAAAGTTTCTGAGAACTTTTTATTATTGAAATGTTGGATATGGTCCCGCTTAATGTTTTAATACTGGTTTTGATTACGCCCAACAACATTTCCCCCAGCATTTTGTCAACAACTGTTATTTCTTAACAGAACTCAGTTTAATAATCTATCCATCAATTAATATACAAACTGCACAAAGTAAACTAACAGGCATGTCGTTATCGGGCATTCTCGTTGATCGAGAAGTTTACATAAATTATTCTGCACTTGTAAACATGAACTCATTGGTTCAAGTTCGTAAACCCGAGTGTCCCAGTAATTCTGTGTTTTCTGCAAACACTGAAAACACCGAATATGCAGTTTCTCTATAGGTAAACTACGTCTTTAACTTGGGAATATTATAGCAGCTCAAACTATTACATGTTTTAGGTATCAGAGCTCTTGAGTTTTCCGTTTGTTGGTAGTCCTGTTGGTGACTTTTTCATGGGGGTACATCCCAAAGGGTTGCCTCTGGATATGGGGGGAGCCTGTTTAACATAAGTCTCTGTATAATAACCATATTATGCAATATTATACGCTCGCATTACGGCCCTGCTCATCGCGACTATATTATAACAATTTACCGGTGAATTTTGTACATTAACCTGACAGTGGATTACTTAGGAGTTCGGTGAATTACTCATCAATGAGGTACCATTAATTAACATCACTGCTCAGTAAATTGTTACCAAACGCCTGTTTGGTATGTTGTTGTACAGTACATATACAGGGTAATATTTAACACAATCGTGTACTTTGCTTATCGTTGATAAGCTGTACTTTTGTATGCGGACGTTGTACATAGAACCAGGAATGAAACGTAATGGCATAAATAGGCATCCGCAGATGATCCGCCATGGCAGCCGCCGTTACCATGAACCATGACCTGCTCATTGTGCGACGAAAATAGCATTTGGGTTTTTTTTCGTTTGCGAAACACCTACCCAACAAGACCCGTTCACACATAACCCCCTGCATGTCAAGTTTACCATTGATGTCAATCCGTTGAGGTCCATCCGTTACTCGGTGAAACCATAGGGTGAAACTTGCTGGACATGACAGAAACATTTGTTGAGGACATCTCGAGGAAAACAATAATCGTAGGTGCAATGCACTGGATAGAAACATCGTGCTTTTAAATATAGGTTTGCACCCACCGTGATAGTAATGATAGAATGAGTATGAGTGGGGAAAAGAACAACAACGTACACATAGGCGAACTTGAATTTAGTTACATCGTTGTCATTTTGTATAATTATATCGAACAGTGACATATTTAGACCCAAGGGAGAAGGGGTGAAGGCATGCTTCTCAAAAGTTGTATTGCCAAAACATTAATGTGGGCCTCGCATATGTTGGTAAAATGATTTAGTATTTTGTTTTCTTTTCAAATAACAAAAGCAAGGCATAAATAATTCGTTCCTTTTTAATAAGCATGATTCTAAGGGTTGATACCCCATGAAATTGCCCCCCCGTATCATTCAAGGTCTACCTGATCAATGTTTCTTTAATCTTCAGCCCAACTTCATAAAAACTTCCCGGATGTTGAGATTCATCATATGAGGTCATAAACGTGTCCGTAGGTCACCGTAATAGACCACGATATACATTTAAATAAATTATGTTTTGCAAATTTCCCTTTTTGTTTCGTTTTCATTGGTCGTCATTACAAACAATACGGGGTGATGTCACCTAAGACAACCTCTATTTTCCATTGTGTTATTACCGCTATTGTTGGTAAATGCAGACATAATCATGTGCATTTATGCTGTAAATGTGTGCTGTTGATTCATATATTTAAAAAAGAATTATTTTGTATTTTACAGGTAGAATTTACAAATAAAAAGTGAAAATTCCAATGAACCTGTTCAAAATAAACGGTTGTCATCACAAAATATAGCATTCTGGAGATAATACAAAATATCGTGGGGAACACTACACAAGCGTTAATTCCATCTCAATTATTGGCTTATTTACATATACATGGGCAAATATAGAAATAGAAATATGCACAGATAGTTTGGGACCAAGAGAAAAACTAGGCCTATAGCATTTTGAATCTGCAAAACATATCATTGTTTGAGGGTGTACATATTTATCGATTTGTGTCGTTAACAAAATGAAAGTGGCCCACAACATTATAAGAATACAATAATGACCACTATTATCCTGGAAATTGCCAGCCACATCCTCCCGTTCAGTCTTGTTCATATTTATTTGTTGATTTTATGCGTCTTACCCAATATTTCAATACCAAATGGGTTAAATTCGGCTGGTTGATTCTAAGGCTCTGCGTTTTCGGTTATTTCGGGAAACCGGATATGCATTTGGAAATCTTCGGATACCCGGGTAACTGTAAACAATTTTGAAACACATAAATACTCCCTCAATGTATAACATAACCAATATGAACACAAGTTTCTCTTGTTTTATTAGAGTCAAAATAAATGTGGATTTACTGTAATAATTTCCCGCCTCTATATTAAAAACGACCTGTAGCATCCCATCCCCCCCACAAATGATTGGAGACTTCCATTTGTGTTCAATCTTTTAAAAGTCGTTTACGGGTAACAGGGAACCAAAAATGGAACTCGGTAATGGCAGTTTCGGTCAGGTATCCAGATACCCGGCTCAGCCTTAATTGATTCATCAGATTATTATTCTTTCGTGTGCCACTTACATTTGTTCTTATTTTTGGTATAACAGGTCAGTGGTTATTAAGCAACATGGCTGAAGCTGCACCATCTGAGCAGACGTGCAAGATTAGTCATGCACATTGAATGCCCAATCTGCTGCACTCGTTTACCGATCCGAAAATTCTGGACTGTCTTCACTGCTACCGCTTGAATTGCCTTGAAGAACTTGTTGAAAAACAGGATCCGAAGACAGATAATATTGTTTGCCCAGTTTGCAGGGCAGGTGAGACAGCAGTTCCAGATAAAGGTTTGTCAAGTCTAGCAAACTGTTTTTTCTTGAGTTCTCTTGTCGATGAAGTCAATAAGCAGGAGCAGCTAAAGGGAGACAAACCACTGCCCTCGCGGATATGCGAGCAATGTGATGAAGGATTGGAAGCCGTCTCGCGATGTCTGGATTGTGAAGCAAACATTTGTCAGGAATGCGAACAAGCCCATTTGCGATGGAAATTAACTAAAAATCATCGAATCCAGTCAAACGAGAGTCTAACCAAAGACGCTGCAAAAGATGTCAGGAAAACTGATGCTCCAAACTGCATTAAGCACATCAATCAGGAAGTGTGTTTTTACTGCGACACCTGTCATATTCTCACATGTGGAAAATGCGCAGCAATTGATCACCGGTCAGTAGAACACAAATACAGTGACATCGCTGATTCTATTCGATCGTACCGAAAAGAAGTAGAAGACATTTTCAAGAAGTTTGAAGAGAGTAGAGAACAGTTTAGAGCCGTCAGTGACTCGGTAGAGCATTCCAGAAACAGATTGCGATTGATGATGGCCCGAGCTTGTCGTGATATTTCGGCGAAGGAGGAACAGGAGATAGCTAAAATCAGAAATAAATCTCAACTCCTCCAAGATAAAGTCAAACAGATTGGTCAAGAAAGAGATGCTATATATGAGAAAGTACTGAACAACAACCGTGACAAGATGAACCGAGCAGAGCAAATAATAGCTTCAGTCAATGATTTAATGCAACAAGCCGACGATTTCGAGCTATTGGACCTCAAGCCAAAGGTTATGCATAACTTAGAATTCCCCAAGGATCTTCAGTTTGAATCAGCGCAGCATATACCAGTCATTCGTCGGGTTCAAATGTCATGATGTCGTTCATGATGCAAATCTCGGTGAAATACTAGATGAAGAAAAATGGCAGCTGAAGACAGAGTTTGGCAAGGAAGGAGAGGTGACGGAGGAATTCAAGTTTGCCCTCGAATGTTGCTTGTTTTCAGCAATGGAGACATTGTCGTAGTAGATACAAGTAGCAAGCGATTATCAACATTCACCTCAACTGGATGTTATAAAACTACAGGCGTTCAAAGTGAGACAGAGGAAGGTAAACTGAAATCACCGTGGGGTGTTGCAGTGACCAGTGATGACATGCTTCTGGTTACTGATAGACAGAATGTGAAGGTGTATGACAATAATCTGGAATTTATTCGTCAGTTCAGACCCTCACAAGATGACACAGAGGGACATTCAAAGAGTGTGCTGAAAAGGTATTGCTGTAGACAATAATAATCGGGTAGCAGTTGCTGACAGTGGAAGAAATGTGTTATGTCTCCATCATCAGGATGGATCTTTGATTACATCTATATCACATGACATGATTCGTGATTTCACGCGTTTGGCTATAAGCAGCAATAATCATATGATCTTTAATCATTCCAAGAACAGGAAATGTATTGTGTTGGATTTAATGGGTAATGAAGTGTTCAATATCAGCACTTCTATCGACGGGAAACCAGTGAATCCCAGCGGTGTGTTTGCGACGATGCTGGGGACATCTATGTTTCTGTTCATTACGGTACATATGGAAATAGTGATATACATCATTATGATGCACAGGGAGTACATCGGCCGTGTAGCTCATGGATTGTATAATCCTTTTAGGCATGACATTTACTCCTGCAGGTGACCTTGTGGTTGCTGATAGATACTCCGTCAAGATCTTTCAGCGGGGTATGATATTGTGACATGGGGTCCAATCGATACACTTGAAATTCAGTTGCTTGTTAATTTACAAGTCGACTGGTACACGGCAAACACTCAAACTTGAAAGTTATATTTAAAAAAATCATCTGTACAGATGTCAACATTTGGTATAGATATATGTTTAATGGAAATACATTAAACTCAGTTTTGCTATCATTAATTGATCCCTCACTGTTGTATTTGATGGTACACACTCAAGCTAAAATGATGCTAAAACATAATTTAAGATCTAATCAGCAACTCAACAAAATCAACATTGAGCACATTAGCATCGGCTCATCTTTATATCCCCCGTCTTCTAAATTTATGAACGACACTAATATTACACTTAGTAACTACATCTCCAATGTCACAAAGTGCGCATACCTCCCATGCATATGGAATTTCTTTTGACGGAACTTAAACCGCAAAGCGTCACACACGGCAGAATATTGCCAAGACGACAGCAAAAATCATGCCATTTTCGGTGTTCTTTAAATCTTATCTTTTTAATTGCTTATGCTATAATTTTCGTTTTTGCTTTATATTGTAGAAAATTTATCCTTCTTTATGGTGTAACATTCATTTAAAAAACATTATATACAGACTGTCGATTTTCAATAAAACGTTGTCACTTAGGCCAGCTCTACTGTGTAATTTCATTTTTACGGAACATTTTGAATACTACACGATCCCTGAATAAACACAAGTCTGCATTCCCTGGACTGATTATTTTCGATTGAACGGGTAAAATAAAGACAGAAGATTATCCCTGAATTGATGTAAAATTCATGCCGATTGGTCATTGTTAATAGCTGTCGATTGAGTGAAACATTTTAACCAATCAGATCTAGTGTTAGAAAATGCGTTGAAACCTATGATAAAAACCAGTGTAAGATAAGATCAATGTTTGCTAAATGGGAACTTAATGTTCCGAAAAGAAATTCAAAGGCTCTCACGTCAGACTTATCCGGAAATATGTCATTCAAGAAGCAACCGAATGTTTTATTAAAGCATTTGTTACGTCTTGTTATTAATAACTTTCTCCTGTTTGGATTACTCAATATTCAAACTAAAAGGCTCAACCGTCTTTAACATATTGCAGCACGTATCACCACCGAAAAGGTCCACTGAACACATCACATCTATTCTCACACAGTTTCACTGGCTTTCTGTCGAGCAAACGATCATTTTAAATTCTTCTTCTCACCTTCGATCCATCATTTACCCAGCGCCTCCAAATCTCTCAAGCTTCTCAACCAAACGGGAATGTATGCGTTCCAAAACAAACTCACTCTCTCTGAATAATCTACCAGCAGATCACGGGGAGAACATTTTTGTCAGCTGCACCATCTCAATGTAATATTAAATTACCACCACGTCCAAAACTTGTACTTTCTCCACATCATTCAAGACCCACCTCCCACTCTTTTTAATTGCTCTGATGTGACTGTGTGCCTTGAGCATATAATTGTAGTGGATTTTGGAGTAATATACCATAGGTCTCCATAGGGGCCACCTTTTCTGTGTGCAAATTCAGTAATTAATTAAGTAAGTAAGACTAATTGCGGTGACACCATGTGAAATTCTATATTGAGAAGTAATTAGTTCTGAACCACAGTTTGACATTCCCTCTTGAGATGAAAACATGTCTTGTGACACATCATCTATTAAAATGGGCTCTTATTTGACACTTAACCCCTTCCTCATCATGTCACCAAGTTTACAATATTAACAACTTCAAATGCCCGGTTTTTCATGATAAGACTACATATATTAGTGAGGGAAACGCTTACCAGTTATAACATTCTAAATAGATTGTATGTATTTACGTTGATAGGACAGACGCAGAAAACCGATTACAATATAGACCAATATGTTTCACATTGGAAACTCCATCTTATACCTTGTTTCCAGGGCTTCGGTCTACTCTATGTCATATTTCACACAGCAAGTAATTCTTGATTGTTAGAGAACATCAACAGTTATACATTTAAGCATGTTAACATTTGATGATATTAGACAATAATGTATTGTTATACAATTTATTAATAGAAAGTGAAAGATTATTGTAACAAATTATTCACAAATGTGCTTAAATATCAATTGTTTGAACCAACTACACACCATCCCTTAAAAACATTCAAATAATAAACCCCATATCCCACAATATTATTTTAAACTAGGTTTCAACTTAATAGGTTCAGGAGTTACACAATTGTAAATCTTAAACTTATTTGGGAATTACCAACTTTGTATTCTCTTTCTCTTACTATTAAGCATCATGATTGTACAAACTCAAGTTCTATGAGAGCTGATGTAGAACACAATGACATTTGTTTTGCCAATAATAAACATAAAATTAAATCCATCTTTACAAGGGCCGAGATGTCACTGACCCAACTCTTAAAGAGTAGGTACGACATTGGTTATTACAAGATTATCATATTAACGAGGTGTTATCTCAAACCCTATAATTGGTGTTAAATTGGTAAAGAATCAATCATCATGAGAAATTATTCCGAGTTGAAGTGTTTTCATCTTCAGGAAAACAGAAATTGTTCTGTCGTATTTATCAAATTTTGCCCTCTAGCAGAACTATTTACACGTTTGGTAATGTTGGCATAACTGCTTCTAGAAGTTTACCTACTGTCTTTAAATCAGGATATGCATGTATAATGAGTTCCTTGAAAGTAGGCCGGCTTTGGTAGAAGCAATGCCACGCACAGACAGAATAAGTTTTGCAAATGTTTACGTCCGTTACGACAACCCTATTTCACATGGAGGCCCTCCCATCCAATGAAATTTCCGTTCACTGTAAAACATTCTGTATTTTTACAGAGAAATTTTCACAGAAACAGTATGTTGTTTATTTTCACAACACTTTAAATGTAAAAATTACATTTTCTTGGATTTCATATAACAAATTGCCTGTATTTTAACATTATGGATGTAAATTATTTTACAGATTTTTGTAAACTATAAAAGCAAATTGGGTGTTATCTTAAAAAAAAAAAAAAACATCTGTATTTTTACAACAAAGTGTCTGGCGATGCTGCTTCCATCCCTTTTGATGTAAATTTACATAAATGTTTTAAAGTGTTGTTCTTCACTAACCTTTAGTGCATACAAGCCACTGATGTCTATGCCGTTTACATTTTGAGCTCGGTCTTAATTCTTGGTAGTAACATGCTTATGTTAGTTACTTGCACTGGAAATCATGACCTTGTCATGAGTAACACACGACACTTCAGTCATACATTCATCAATGATCTAGACTACAATGACGTAGTTATGTTGATAATTATCCCAAACTTAACTACCAGTCCGTTCTGTGGTCTTATGTTTTTCTTCGCTAATGATTTGGTAGAGAAACCATAATACAAAATGTACATAATGCATTAGATAAGTAACATTAGTTATGGTATCACTTATTAAAATATAGACGAGCCCAACATTTTACTTACGGTCATTGGTTAAAATAAATTTGCAGACAAAAAATATTAATTTTGCTGAAGGTTTATGAATAATTCAGCAGCAGCATCCTCAGAACGGACTGGTAAAGGTGTTCCATATATTTACCAATGCTGGGACATACAGGGACCGAATTAAAATTAACTTTGTAAATGTTTCCACCGATTTTGAGCGATTAATATAAACGTAAGCTACGCATCTTCAACATTCCTCTATGTATGTGTTCTGTCGTAATACAAAAGAAAATTCATATCCCACGAACACAAAATCCAAACTGATACACGTTTGCAAAAGGAATAATAAATACTTTTTGCATGAATACTTGTTTGTAATTATATATGTTTTACTTCGATGGCCGTTTCTGTACATGAGAAACTTTGAAAATAACTTTCTGACGCTCGACTACGAATTTAAAACTCAATTACTGGTGGGATTAATGCAATAAACTGCAGTGGCAACGACATTCTTGTCTCGCATTTTATCTGAATACATCAATCTAGATTATTTTGGTGAAAGTTCTCGCCCACACTGAAGCACTCGGACACGTAGTCTTGCACCAGTATATATATGAGAAATTTAGTTGCACTGCATAGTGTGCAGGTTCAGCCAGCGCGAGGTGAACACATTCACAACACGTCTAGGCTCAAGATAAAGCCTTGCGTGCATTCAAGTTCAACTTCCTCTCCTAAAGTTACCAGACTAGCGGTGATGAAAGAACAAAATTGTTTTCCCTAACCTCGATTGATGTGGATACACAGTGTCGGAAAGAGCTACTACAAGCAAATGATCAGTGTACTACAAGAGCATCAATTTCCATTTTGGCAGGGTTTCACGATAAACTGGCCAGCAAATTATATTTTGTTCAACCCAAAAGTGGATACTATAAGACCACATAACCCTGGAAAGCTTGATCAACAAAATGGCGGATAGCAGTAGTTTTCGGGTATAACTGTTTGATTGACAAGCCAAGTAGGTGTAATACAAGTGTAATACAAGATGTGAATTATTTCATCTCGTACGGTTTCCCTCATTCATCACTTATCTCACTGATGCACAACATTTGAGTTACCATAACAGCTACATACTTTGATGGATAAGTTATGATGATGGGTGGAAAATATGAGTTGACTTGAACGATAGGTGTGTTTTATAGTACGCTTGAAGTTTGCAATGTATTCGTGGGGATAATCGGCAAGGAACTCATGTATGCACACGTGTGGATTTTGTCAGCGCATCTTAACCACAGGAATAATTCCACAAAAAAATATTTCGAAAGCATCATTTTTCACGCTTTTGCTACCAACCCCTGAGCAATCCTAGCTTCAAATGGAGTTTACGTACTGAACAAATCATGAAGTTCACATCACAGCACCGAGCATAATGAAGACACACCACAGCATAATGAACATAATACGCGACGTTGTACCAATAGGTTACAACAAATCCATGAACTTGATGGCACCAACAGGCATCCGTAGATGATCCGCGAGGGCATCCACTGATTGTTATGAACCATGACCCCAATGAATCGCGGAAATAGAATTTAGGTTTTCCAAGTGTATGAAACACACAGGATTACTATACACATGACATCTGAATACATACAAACAGTTGTTGCGTTCCGTTAAATGTACCTTGCCGTTTAGTTACCGTGTCTTGTTGTCAATTATAGACATATCACTACAGGTGGATTCGAGTTAGAAAACTGTTGTGGATACTTAGACAACGGTAAGTTTGATATATAAGACTTAAGAGAGAAAAGGAGTAATGACATTAGTCATGGGCGTCGATCTCTACTTCGAATGGGGGGGGGGCATTCAGGCAGCATGTCGGATCTGGGATTTCACAAAACTGGAGTCACACCCTGGGGTGTACAGCATCACCCTGCTTTTGGGGGTCAAACAGGTTGCGAGTTGATAAAAATTATTGCAGTAGAAAATAATAATAAACAATATTTTATGATGATTTTTTTTTTAAATCCAGCTCGAACCGAGCTTCAGGGACTCAGGGTGCGCTTGTTCTCTTTATTACAAGCAACACTGTGACGTCATTAAGATGACCGGTATAGTTTTTTTTTACTGCGATGTTGGTAATTCTGTACAACAAAAACAAAGATTGTGACCCCCCAGAAACTAAAAAGGGTTAATTTGTCAGAAATTACTGGTTAAAACGGGCTAGTAAAACCATATTTATCCCAGTAATTTGTATTTCAGTTATTTAGTACTGGGTCTTTCCACACGAATGGGTACATATGATAACTATTGGAGTGTGACATGGTAGGGTCAAATAAAGCCAACTATTTTGTCCCAATCTATTCCTGAACATTCCTTAGCATTTAATAATTGTGCATACCAAATAATTAAAAAAAATATTATTGGTACTTAAGGAATTGTAGGATCATCTTTCTTTAAGACATTATGTTTGTAAGATGGACAGACATTTTGTTTTAAGATTGACAGGAACGTGATAATAGAATTAAATACTGAAATGCTTTTTCATTTACATCCCTAACCCCTTTTGGATTGTTATGAGCCAAAACTAAGACATATTCTGGGTATTTTAGAAATTAGCATATGAAATATACCACGTATGTAATGTGGACAGACAATTTCTGACAAATTTTGAAAATGATCTCCTGTTATTTTGTTTAATTGTCTTGATTTTTTCAGGTAACAATCCTAAGGGGAATAGCATTGTAAATAAATCTCTTTTATTAGTATTTCTAGTCAATTTCTGGTTAAATGTCTGTCCACGTTACAAACATAACATCTTAAAAAGACCCCTTGTAATTACTTAATTACTGAGAAAGTTGTCTTAATATGTGAAAAGCACAATCCCCAAGGCACTTTGGAATGTACACAGAAAAAAAAAGACAAAGTACTTCATTTTTTTATTTTAATGTCCCATGTTTTTCTAAAATGTCACACTTTTGAACCCATTGGTGTGGACAGACCCTACTACATAGTGAGACAATTGAATTCAATAAAGATGTGTTTCTAGATTTGGGCTTAAATCTAGTTGTAAAACAGGTTCATTTCAATGAATGGTTGGGTTTTAGCATTTACGCTGTCGCGGTGTTAAGTAAAGATTATTTTCTTTCTAATAACTCTTCAACATTCTTTTATTTGTGTTGCAGGTCAGTGGTTATTAAGTGACATGGCTGAAGCAGCACCCCTATCTGAGCAGACGTGCAAGATTAGTCATATACACATTGAATGCCCAATCTGCTTCACTCGTTTTACCGATCCGAAAATTCTGGACTGTCTTCACTGCTTCTGCTTGAATTGCCTTGAAGAACTTGTTGAAAAACAGGATCCGAAGGCAGATAACATTGTATGCCCAGTTTGCAGGCAGGAGACGGCAGTTCCAGATAAAGGTTTGTCAAGTCTAGCAAACTGCTTTTTCTTGAGTTCTCTTGTCGATGAAGTCAATAAGCAGGAGCAACTAAAGGTAGACAAACCACTGCCCTCGCGGATATGCGAGCAATGTGATGAAGGATTGGAAGCCGTCTCGCGATGTCTGGACTGTAAAACAAACATCTGTCAAGAATGCGAAAAAGCCCATTTGCGTGTGAAATTAACAAAAATCATCGAATTCAGTCAATAGAGGGTCTAACCAAAGACTCTGCAAAAGATGTCAAGAAAACCGATGCTCCTAACTGCATTAAGCACATCAATCAGCAATTGTGTTTTTATTGCGACACTTGTCAGGTGCTGGCTTGCGGAAAATGTGTCGCATTTGATCACCGGACAACTGAACACGAATACAGTGAGATCGCCGATTCCATTCAGTCCTACCGTAAAGAAGTTGAAGAGATTTGTCAGACGTTTGAAGACAGCAGAGAGCAGTTTAAAGCCGTCACTGACTCGGTAGAGCATTCAAGAAACAGATTGCGTTTGATGGTGGCCCGAGCTTGTCGTGATATTTTGGCTAAGGAGGAAAAGGAGATTGCTAAAATCAGAAATAAATCTCAACTCCTTCAAGATGAAGTCAAACAGATCGGTCAAGAAAGAGGTGCTATATATGAGAAAGTACTGAACAACAACCGTGACAAGATGAACCGAGCAGTGCAAATCATAGCTTCAGTCAATGATTTAATGCAACAAGCCGACGATTTCGAGCTATTGGACCTCAAGCCAAAGGTTATGCATAACTTAGAATTCCACAAGGATCTTCAGTTTGAATCGGCGCAGCATAGCCAGTCATTCGTCGGGTTTAAATGTTATGATGTCGTTCATGATGCAGATCTCGGCGAAATACTAGATAAAGAGAAATGGCAGCTGAAGACAGAGTTTGGCAAGGAAGGAGAGGGTGACGGAGAATTGGGTTGGCCCGGAAGTTGCTTGTTTCAGCAATGGAGACATTGTCGTATCAGATAAAATAAGCAAGCGATTATCAACATTTACCTCAACTGGATGTTATAAAACTACAGGCGTTCAAAGTGAGACAAAGGAAGGGAAACTGAAAGCACCGTGGGGTGTTGCAGTGACCAGTGATGACATGCTTCTTGTTAATGATGGACAGAATGTGAAGGTGTATGACAATAATCTGGAATTTATTCGTCAGTTCAGACCCTCACAAGATGACGCAGAGGGACATTCAAAGAGTGTGCTGAAAGGTATTGCTGTAGACAATAATAATCGGGTAGCAGTTGCTGACAGTGGAAGAAATGTGTTATGTCTCCATCATCAGGATGGATCTTTGATTACATCTATATCACATTACATGATTCGTGATTTCACGCGTTTGGCTATAAGCAGCAATAAGCATATGATCTTTACTCATTTCGAGAACAGAACATTTATTTGTGTGGATTTAATGGGTAATGAAGTGTTTAATATCAGCACTTCTATCGACGGGAAACCAGTGAAACCCAACGGTGTGCTGCGACGATGCTGGGGATATCTATGTTTCTGTTCATTTCGGTAAGCGAAACTGTGAGATACATCATTATGATCCAGATGGAGTACACATCAGCCATGTAGCTCATGGATTGTATAATCCTTTAGGCATGACATTTATCCTACCGGTGACCTTGTGGTTGCTGAAGACACCCGTCAAGATCTTTCATCGAGTATGAGTACTGTGACCTGGGGTCCAATCGATAAACTTGTGGAATTCAGCTGCAAACACATCAAATTCACATCAAACACTAAAACTAAAGTCAAAACAATAAAGTATTCTAGCGGTAGCGTTATTACAGCCGTCAACACTTGACTGATAATATGGGTCTAATTCGTTTAATGATAATACATTTGTTGCCATATTGATTACATTTGAGCCGGTATGTGTGGGTCGAAATTCACTGATTACTGAATGGTTTCATTAAAATGTGATAAGCTTCATCTGAATATATAAAATACTAAAACATTTCCGTTTAGACGCTGTATACACCATGTATCAGCTATTTACATTTATAACCACTATACACTATTGGTATTATTATTATTCGAAAAACATAAATGATCACAATTTTATATGGAACTTTCTTGATGTTCAGTCGATGATGGTATCATACTACCTTGACTTATTTATATATCAGGTAATATCGTTTTAGTAAAATTAATAAAATAATTTCTAAAATTAACTTTGGAATGAATAGACACAATCTGAAGTATTTTTACTATATTTTCATTAGGCGGCACAACGCAATAAGATATAAAATAAAATAAACTAATGAAATAAAATAAACTTCTATGCATATCTCTTGCTGTAAATTATTCACTTACGAATATTTTGCCAAAATTGTATACTGGCTAGAGACAGTACACAATTTATCAGAACATATTATACAACGAAGTTAGTAACATTTCTAGAGTTCATTTGAAGACGGCCGTAGTGATCGTATGAAGCGCATGTGAACAAAACATGGTACTATTGTTTATAGGGGTGGCTCAATTGCTCAATGCTCCAACCCCCACACAGGAGAAGAAAAAATAAACAACACGTGGGAAGCAACAACAAAAAATAAAAAATGGGTGGTTATTGCGTGGTTTCCATTTCGGGGATTTCGCTCGTAGTTAATTCATCATCAGAAAAACATTTCCCATTTAGACGCTGGATACACCATGTATCAGCTATTTATATTTAAAACCACTATACACTATTGGTATTATTATTCGAATAGCATAAATGATCACAGTTTTATATGGAACTTTCTTGATGTTCAGTCGATGATGGTATCATACTACCTTGACTTATTTATATATCGGGTAATATCGTTTTAGTAAAAGTAATAAAATAAAATCTAAATTTAATTTTGTAATAAATAGGTACAACCTGAAGGATTTTTACTGTATTTTCATTAGGCAGCACAACGAAATAAGATAGAAATAAAATAGACTATAGAAATAAAATAAACTTCTATGCATATCTCTTGGTGTAAATCATACACTTACGAACATTTTACCAAAATTGTATACTGGCTTTAAAGATAATAAAATTAACGAATTGTTATCAATGTTGTATTTTCCCTTTAAAGTGCAGTAGATGATATAAAAAGAATTGGCAGAAAGAAATAATAATTTACTGTAGACAACGTGACTTGTTAGTATCAGGATGTTTCCTGTTTCTCAAAATATCAGGTAAAACTTGTAGCTTTGCATGGTGAGGAGGATAAGTAAGACTAATTGCGGTGACACCATGTGAAATTCTCAATTGAGTAGTAATAATTACTACTCAATTGAGAATTTCACATGGTGTCTTACTTATCAAAATATCAGATTTTATGGTTTCTTGCCATAGACCAGTGTACCGTTTGAGCCGGGCGCAGTTTGACATTTGGGGCTGTTTAGTAAACATGATGTCATGGCTCAAATTGTCTATAAAAAAACATGTATATTTATTAAATGTTAACATTGCATAAAATATGGAATATTAAACTTGAGCGATAATTGCCATAATTATCTTTATAAAGATGTAACACCAATTTTCTCAAATCAATTTTGTCAGATCTTGTTAAAATGTCTAATTTCTATAAGTAAAACTTTGCTATAACTATAACCAAGCATTGCATGGTGGCAACGTGTGAAATTCTCAATTGAGTAGTAATTAGTTCTGAAAAGAACTGGATGGCATACTGATCGAAACGTCGAGCTGTAACCTCCAGTTCTTTTCAGAACTAATTACTACTCAAGTGAGAACTTCACATGGTGTCACCGCAAATAGTCTTACTTAATTTCTATAAGTGTTATATTAGAGAAAAAATGAAAATCAATTCAATCTATTCACTCATATGCAGTCTTGAATAAACACATTTTCGTTATTAAGTTTCTGAGAAAAGCTCTTTTGTACCTCATTAGGATTGAAATATTGGATATGATCCGATTAATGGTTTAATATTGGTACCTGTGCGCCCGATGACATCCTACGCTCCCACAGCTTGTCAAAAACTGTTATTTGTTGATAGAGCTCAGTTTAACAATTTATCCATCAATTAATGCAATGGTAAAACATGTTGTGTTAAGTAATCTAGCCGGCATGTCGTTATCTGGCAAAGTAATTGATTGTGGAGATTAAGATGTCTACACTTGTAAACAGAGACTCATTGGTTCGAGTACGTAAACCCTGTCCCAGTGATTTTTTTTTTTTCCACTCGAAAACACCGAGTATGGTGTTTCTCTATTTAACGGGAATGTAGCAGCTAAAAATCAATGAAATAATTATAGCGTTGACATAAATTTGTTTGTTCTATGACTGTCATGGGGTACATCCCCACTCGAAAGGGTTGCCTTTGGATAGAGTTCACCATAAAACTCTTTACAATAATTTCTATAAATAAAACGACATTATATCATGCTAACCATCAGTGAATGTGTGCAACTCATTTTCAACTGGAGTAATGACTGATGTTATCTATTTATTTGTTGTTAGTGGTGACAGTCACACTATCACAAGTCTAATATCTCGTGATACCCCCATGATATCGAGCCAGTAATTTGGCTTATACAACCCCCCCCCCCCCCCCTCCGCCCGTAACAAAAAAATATTATACATTTACATTACGGTCCTGGTCATCATATTATAACAATTTACTGCTGAATTTTGTACATTAACGTGACAGTGGATTACTTGGGAGTTCGGCGAATTTCATTACACTTCAATCAGGTAATAATTATTTAACATCACTGCTTAGTAATGTTTTACCAATCACCTATTTGGTATGTTGTTGTACAGTGCATAAATGAACGTTATGGAATGAATATGCATCAGTAGATGATCCGCCATGGCAGCCGATGTTACCATGAACCATGACCTTCTCATTGTTCGACGAAAATAGCATTAATATTGGGGTTTTTCT
The DNA here is from genome assembly GCA_029582265.1 of Zoroaster sp. YZ-2022. Taxonomy (NCBI): domain Eukaryota; kingdom Metazoa; phylum Echinodermata; class Asteroidea; order Forcipulatida; family Zoroasteridae; genus Zoroaster; species Zoroaster sp. YZ-2022. The sequence continues at coordinate 9,485,759 of CM055829.1, read as the reverse complement.
GCTCTGCGAAACACCTACTCGACAGGACCCGTTAACGACACACATTACCCCTGCATGTCGCGTTTCCGTTAATTATACCTCGGCGTTTACCATTGATGTCAAAATGAGGTCAGTAGTATGTTAGATGGGGGTCCTAGACCAGCTGCCCAAAAAATCAATTTCTCTGGGTAGTAGTAGGGGATTTGCGTAATATCGCATTTTGAGTTTTCTTATTTTAACACATTTCTCTGGGTAGTAGTAGGGGGTTTGTTTAGCCGTTTTAGGCAGAAAAACAATACTTCACGTTTTTTATTTTATTTTTTTTATATATTTTTTTCTAAATATATATTGATTAGAGAATGGCAAAACGACAAACCCAAGAACAATTTTTATCAAAATGGAATGTAAAAATATTAAATAGTTTTGATGAACAATATGAAGAAATGTTTCCAAAATCGAACGATGAAAAAGGATACCAAAAACTAACACCTCCAAATTGGTACGACAACATAAAGCGTGAAATATTACATTTAAAATCGAACGATGGATACCAAATACAATGTATGGTGGCTGAGAGCGGCCCCCCAAATTGGGACAACAACATAAAGCGTGAAATATTAGACAAATCGAAATTTTTAGAATACAAAGTTGAACACAAACTAAAAAAAGAGTACGAATACGATTTTTATTTTAAAATCGAAACGGGTTATGCGTTTAAAATTTTAATAGATATTTTAATAGGTATCAAACCTAAAAGCTCATTTTAAGGTAGATGAAACGGGTGTGTTATTGTGGGACAGATTTATCACAAAGAATATTAGTAAACGTATTATTAAACAAAGAAAAACTTTTGGAATTTAAATGTGAAAACCAATTGATTTTCGATAAATTTAAAAGTTTTACAAAAAATTACTCGTAGTATTAAACGAAAAGTTCCAATAACTGTTTACGTAAAAAAAGAACGATTGTTTATCGAAACATGCGATGTGAAAAAACGAGAAACTAATAACATAAGCATTTGCAAGTTTGTTAACGCGCCAGTAATCGAACTTCCTATTGACGATGATTATTACCGTCCTTACATAGTTGAAAGTAGCGATTTTCAAAACTTAAAAAATTGTTGCAAGCAAACGTAACACTTACTATTAACATGAGCAATTTAGATTACATTTTGAAATTTGCTAACCGGCTAATCAAATCCAATAACAATTTTGGAAAAAGTTACTAACCATTTTGTTGTTCTAGACGCGTTTTCTGCCACATTGGTTATTAAACAATCATTGTTGGAAGTTGTTGATGTTTTCGTTTAAAACTACTACATTATTCCATTTGCAAAATTAAATTTAATTAAATTGATAAAATAATAAAAAGAAAAGAAATAAAATACACAAGTTAAAAGAAGATCTGGATCTCTTGTCTCAAAATCAAAATGAATTGATTTTGTATTTAAATTAACTCCAGTGCCTGAAAATCTTTTGTCAAGGGCGCATTGGAAAACTCTTACCTTGAAATTGATTGCCCATAAACGAAAGCAAAAAATAACAAATCAATTCCTTAAAAAATCCTCTGCGCATCGATGACTGTTAATTTAACTGCATCAATCGAGAAAAGATGCGAAACATCATATTTCACGATGAGATAATTGAAGTCATGAATGCTAAAAAACGTTCTGTTAGAATTCACTCTTAGATTTAGAACAAGCGTTAGCAATTCCAAAACTGTGTACAAAAATGACAGCTCGAAATAAAGGACAACGATAGTGAATTTACTGTAAACTGTGGGGACACGAAGGGGACGGAACGTAATGTATTATATTCTAATTGGATACTGCAATGTACAGTGAATGTAAACACGTCACAAGGCATATTATGCAGTTTATATACTGTATGTGCCTCTTGTCTGTGTGTGACAGAACTTCAAGGCCGTTCACACACGAAATAGGTTGTGTGCATAAAGAAATATGGTACTTTGAATAGTTGTTCATTACAACTTCCGTTTTTGACCAGAAGGAGAGGTCAAATTGTGGTCATGTCTGTGTACGAAAAATCACATAATTCAAGCTCTATAACATGGTGCAGAGATTGTGAAAATATCGTTTGTGGTTCATGAGATATGATTTTTGGAAAATATTAAACTTGGATTTAGTGTAATTCGATATCTGATGACCTCACTATGACGTCACAACTTAGGATACAATTACATGTTAATGTCTAACTATGTGTTAAGTTTTAAGGTTCTGTGAACTCCGCAACTATGTTTTTAGCTCTGGATATGTCTCAAGAAGAAGGAGAAAAAAGCAAACAAACAAAACGAATAACAAGAGGTGTTCGCGCTATAGCTCGAACACCTAATAATAATAATAATAATATACAAGGGCAAAACATACACGTAGATATTACAGACATTTGTTTCTGCCCTCAGGCTGACTTCACTCAGACCAAAATGATATTTCTGGGTCTTCTGGGGTCGCCATAGCCATGATCTTACAGCTTCGGTGATCCAAAGATTCAAACCAGTTGAATGAGAAATCAGTCCAAGAACGGAATACCTATTAATAAAGAGTGTACGATTTGTTTTGCTTGCAAAATATGGAACATCTTGTTAAAATATCTAATATCAACAAGTGTTTAATTACAGAAAAAATGGAAATACGCAGTCTTGAATAAACACATTTGCGTTATAAAGTTTCTGAAAAGAACTTTTTTATTATTGAAATGTTGGATATGGTCCCGCTTAATGTTTTAATATTGTTTTTTATTACGCCCAATGACACCCTACTCCCCAACAACTGTCAACAACTGTTATTTCTTAACATAATTCAGTTTAACAATCTATCCATCAATTAATATACAAACTGCATTAAAGTAAACTAACCGGCATGTCGTTATCGGGCATTCTCGTTGATCGAGAAGTTTACATAAATTACCTGCACTTGTAAACACGAACTCATTGGTTCAAGTTCGTAAACCCGAGTGTCCCAGTGATTCTGTGTTTTCTGCAAACACTCGAAAACACCGAATATGCAGTTTCTCTATAGGTAAACTACGTCTTTTAACGGGAATATTATAGCAGCTCAAACTATTACATGGTTTTTAGGTATCAGAGCTCTTGAGTTTTCCGTTTGTTGGTAGTCCTGTTGGTGACTTTTCATGGGGGTACATCCCAAAGGGTTGCCTCTGGATATGGGGGATGAGCCTGTTTAACATAAGTCTCTGTATAATAACTATATTATACAATGTTATACCCTCGCATTACGGCCCTGCTCATCGCGACTATATTATAACAATTTACCGGTGAATTTTGTACATTAACCTGACAGTGGATTACTTAGGAGTTCGGTGAATTACTCATCAATGAGGTAATTAATTAACATCACTGCTGAGTAAATTTTTACCAAACGCCTGCTTGGTATGTTGTTGTACAGTGGATATGCAGGGTACAGTGCATATACAGGGTAACATTTAACACAACCTGTACTTTGCTTATCGTTGATAAGCTTTGTTGTATGCGACGTTGTACATAGAACCAGGAATGAACGTTATGGCATAAATAGGCATCCGTAGATGATCCGCGATGGCAGCCGCTGTTACCATGAACCATGACCTGCTCATTGTGCGACGAAAACAGCATTTGGGTTTTTTCTGCTCTGCGAAACACCTACTCCACAGGACCCGTTAACTACACACATAACCCCTGCATGTCGTGTTTACCATTGATGTCAATCCGTTGAGGTCCATCCGTTACTCGGTGCATAGGTGAAACTTGCTGGACATGACAGAAAAATTTGTTGAGGACATCTCAAGAAAAAAATAATAATGGTAGGTGCAATGCACTGGATAGAAACATCGTGCTTTAAACATAGCGTCACAGTTTTCACGAAGTGACGAATCCGTAAAAAATCTTGTTTTTTGTCAAATTCAGTTTTGTAGATATTTGAGATGTATTCATTGTGGCCAACATTTCTGCTAAGTTTCAAGTGTTGAAACGTCATAGTTTCGTAATTACGCTATTAATATACCAGCGAATCACTCAGCTAAGCTGTTTTCCGTTTTCACGAAGTGACGAATCACCATTCGCCGCTTTATACATTGAAATACATAGCGATTGGCAAAATGCCAAAGCGGGTATTGTTGGTTTTGCGTTTTCACGAAGTGACGAATCGTGTGACCTACTTACGTTTAGCGTTTTCACGAAGTGACGAATCGCTTAATACGTTGTTTAATATACAGCGCTCTGCACGCGCGGTCTTGTTTTTGCGTTTTCACGAAGTGACGAATATGTTTGGAAAGTAATTTCCCATTAATTACAATCTCTATGATAAAGATACCGACATTTCATTGTTATTAAAGTTATTAGCTTTAAGTAGGAAGCAAAATCTAAAATAATTAATGCTGACAAGTCTTTGAAATTGCGATTTCAAAAACAGTTCAACTTCATGTGCGATTATCTCAATACATGGATTTGCAGCTGTGTGGGCTGATTCGTCACTTCGTGAAAACGGTGACGATAGGTTTGCACCCACCGTGATAGTAATGATAGAATGAGTATGAGTGCAAAAGAAGAAAAAAACGTACACATAGGCGTAGGCCTACTTGAATTTAGTTACATCGTTGTCATTTCGTATAATTATATCGAACAGTGACATATTTAGACCCAAGGGAGAAGGGGTGAAGGCATGCTTCTCAAAGTTGTATGGCCAAAAACACTAATTTGGGTCTCGTATTCGTTAGTAAAATGATTTAGTATTTTTGTTTTCTTCCAAATAACAAAGCAAGGCATAAAGACCCGTTCCTTTTCTAATAAGCATGATTCAAGGGTTGATACGCCATGTTCCGCTTGATACCGTATGAAATTGCCCTCCGTATCCTTCAAGGTCTACCTGATCAATGTTTCTTTAATCTTCAGCCCAACTTTATAAAACTTCGTAAGGATGTTGAGATCTATCATATGAGGTCATAAACGTGTCCGTAGGTCACCGTAATAGGCCACGATATACATTTAAATAAATTATGTTTTGCAAATTATGTTTTGTTCCGTTTTCCATTGGTCGTCATTACAAACAATATTGTTGTTGGTAAATGCAGACATAATCATATCCATTTATGCTGTAAATGTGTGCTGTTAATTCATATATTTGGCAAAAAGAATTACTATTTTGAATTTAACAGCTAGAATTTACAAATAAAAAATGGAAATTCAAATGAACCTCTTCAAAATAAACAATTATCATCACAAAATATAATTAGTGAATGTCAGACAACTTGAATATGATCGGCCGAAGCATTCTGGAGATAATACAAAATATCATCGTGGGGGGAGGGAACATTGTACACAAGGGTTATGTTCATCTCAATTATTGGCTCATTTACATATACATGGTAACAAACAATGCATTATTGGCTTATTTACATATACATGGACAACAAACAATGCATTATTGGCTTATTTACATATACATGGCAACAAACAATGCATTATTATTTATTTATACATATAACAAACAATGCATTATTGGCTCATTTACATATACATGGCAACAAACAATGCATTATTGGCTTATTTACATATACATGGCAACAAACAATGCATTATTGGCTTATTTACATATACATGGCAACAAACAATGCATTTTCTCCAAAGGTGGCTGGCAAACGACCTTGTGTAATCAGAGATCTCACAATTTGGACATCATAGAAATATGCACAGATAGTTTGGGACCAAGAGAAAGACTAGGCCTATAGCATTTTGAATCTGCCAAACATATCTTATTTTGAGGGTTTACATAATTTATCGATTTGTGTCGTTAACAAAATGAAAGTGGCCCACAACTATGCATTATGAGAATACAATAATGACCACCATTAATGAAAGTGGCCCACAACTATGCATTATGAGAATACAATAATGACCACCATTAATGGAAATTGCCAGCCACATCCTCCTGTTCAGTCTTGCTCATATTTATTTGTTGATTTTATGCGTCTTACTCAATATTTCAATACCAAAAAGGGTTAAATTCGGCTGGTTGATTCTAAGGCTCTGCGTTTTCGGTTATTTCGGGAACCGCATATGCATTTGGAAATATTCGGATACCCGGGTACCCGTAAACAATTTGTAAAACACATAAATACTCCCCAATGTATAAAATAACCCGAATGAACACAAGTTTCTCTTGTTTTATTAGAGTCATAATAAATGTGGACTTACTGTAATAATTTCCGGCCTCTATATTAAAAACGACTCGTATAGCATCCCCCCCCCCCCCACACAAATGATCAGAGACTTCCATTTGTGTTCAATCTTTTTTAAAGTCGTTTACGGGTAACAGGAACCAAAAATGGAACTCGGTAATGGCAGTTTCGGTCAGGTATCCAGATACCCGGCTCAGCATTAATTGAATCATCAGATTATTATTCTTTTCGTGTGCCACTTTACATTTTTTTCTTATTTTTGGTATAACAGGTCAGCAGTTATTAAGCAACATGGCTGAAGCTGCACCCCTATCTGAGCAGACGTGCAAGATTAGTCATATACACATTGAATGCCCAATCTGCTGCACTCGTTTTACCGATCCGAAAATTCTGGACTGTCTTCACTGCTTCTGCTTGAATTGCCTTGAAGAACTTGTTGAAAAACAGGATCCGAAGACAGATAATATTGTTTGCCCAGTTTGCAGGCAGGAAACAACAGTTCCAGATAAAGGTTTGTCAAGTCTAGCAAACTGCTTTTTCTTGAGTTCTCTTGTCGATGAAGTCAATAAGCAGGAGCAGCTAAAGGGAGACAAACCACTGCCCTCGCGGATATGCGAGCAATGTGATGAAGGATTGGAAGCCGTCTCGCGATGTCTGGACTGTGAGGCAAACATCTGTCAGGAATGCGAAAAAGCCCATTTGCGATGGAAATTAACTAAAAATCATCGAATTCAGTCAAACGAGAGTGTAACCAAAGACGCTGCAAAAGATGTCAGGAAAACTTACGCTCCGAACTGCATTAAGCACATCAACCAGGAAGTGTGTTTTTACTGCGACACCTGTCATATTCTCACATGTGGAAAATGCGCAACAATTGATCACCGGTCAGCAGAACACAAATACAGTGACATCGCTGATTCTGTTCGATCGTACCGAAAAGAAATAGAAGAGATTTTCAAGACGTTTGAAGAGAGTAGAGAGCAGTTTAAAGCCGTCACTGACTTGGTAGAGCATTCAAGAAACAGATTGCGTTTGATGGTGACCCAAGCTTGTCGTGATATTTCGGCTAAGGAGGAAGAGGAGATTGCTAAAATCAGAAATAAATCTCAACTCCTCCAAGATAAAGTCAAACAGATTGGTCAAGAAAGAGGTGCTATATATGAGAAAGTACTGAACAACAACCGTGACAAGATGAACCGAGCAGAGCAAATCATAGCTTCAGTCAATGATTTAATGCAACAAGCCGACGATTTCGAGCTATTGGACCTCAAGCCAAAGGTTATGCATAACTTAGAATTCCACAAGGATCTTCAGTTTGAATCGGCGCAGCATAGCCAGTCATTCGTCGGGTTCAAATGTCATGATGTCGTTCATGATGCAGATCTCGGTGAAATACTACATGAAGAGAAATGGCAGCTGAAGACAGAGTTTGGCAAGGAAGGAGAGGGTGACGGAGAATTTAAGTTTGCCCGGGATGTTGCTTGTTTCAGCAATGGAGACATTGTCGTAGTAGATAAAATAAGCAAACGATTATCAACATTCACCTCAACTGGATGTTATAAAACTACAGGCGTTCAAAGTGGGACAGAGGAAGGTAAACTGAAATCACCGCGGGGTGTTGCAGTGACCAGTGATGACATGCTTATGGTTACTGATGGACAGAATGTGAAGGTGTATGATAATGACCTGAAATTCATTCGTCAGTTCAGACCCTCACAAGATGACGCAGAGGGACATTCAAAGAGTGCACTGTTTGGTATTGTTGTAGACAAGAATAATCGGGTAGCAGTTGCTGACAGTGGAAGAAATGTGTTATGTCTCCATCATCAGGATGGATCTTTGATTACATCTATATCACATGACATGATTCGTGATTTCACGCGTTTGGCTATAAGCAGCAATAAGTATATGATCTTTACTCATTACGAGAACAGGAAATTTATTTGTGTGGATTTAATGGGTAATGAAGTGTTTAATATCAGCACTTCCATCGACGGGAAACCAGTGAAACCCATCGGTGTGTGCTGCGACGATGCTGGGGACATCTATGTTTCTGTTCATCATAGTACACAAGGAAACTGTGAGATACATAATTATGATCCAGAAGGAGTACACATCAGCCGTGTAGCTCATGGATTGTATAATCCTTTAGGCATGACATTTACTCCTGTTGGTGACCTTGTGGTTGCTGATAGACACTCCGTCAAGATCTTTCAGCGGGTATGAGCTTGTGACCAGTGGTCCAATCGATAGACTTGAAATTCAGCTGCTTGTTAATTTACAGTCAGACTGGTACACGGCAAACACTTAAACTTGAAAGTTATATTTAAAAAAAATCATCTGTACAGATGTCAACATTTGGTGGTATAGATATATGTTTAATGGAAATACATTAAACTAAGTTTTTGCTATCATTAATTTTAAGATCTGAACAACAACTCAACAAAATCAACATTGAGCACATTAGCATACCGACTCATCTTTTATATCCCGTCTTCTAAATTTATGAACGACACTAATATGACACTTTGTAAACTACATCTCCAATGTCACAAAGTCCGCATACCTTCATGAATAAGAATTACTTGACGGAACTTAAACCACAAACGTCACGCACGGCAGAATATTGCCAAGACGACAGCAAAATCATGCCATTTTCAGTTATACTATAATTTTTCTTTTTGCTTTATATTGGAGACAATTTATCATTCTTTATGGTGTAACATCTGTAAACAGTAGTGGGGTCATGAACAGACGCATGTAGTGCGAGCTCCTCGAGAATCACAGCAAAACCTCGATTTTTCTCCATCTCTTCATTTTATTCATCCATTTATTAACGCTTTCCACAATCATTTTGCCAATACACTCTTCTTGTGAAATTTTCAATAACATCATGCCTCCAAGAAAGGAGAAAAAGGGATCTGTGTCAGCTGAACTATCGAGTCTCAGTATTTCCGTGCCAACCACGTCAGGTGACCATCTGCCTACCGCCCGTTCCCCAAGCTCTTCGGACAGCGAGATCGCTTGTTTGCGGCAGGATATCATGGGCATGGCAGCCGATCTCCATGGTAAGCTTGACAAAGTTATCAACAATCAACAAGATCTTCTTACCAGAATGGAGAAAATGGAATCCAATCATGAAGAGATAGAGAAATCCCTAGACTTTACATCACTATCCATCGAAGATATTCAAAAGAAAAACGCTTCATTGTCCGATGATTTATCCAAGATGGCGTCCCAAATGAATGAAGCCCAAACTAAAATCGTCCAGCTTGAAGAGGCTAATCTACACCTTGAACGCTATTCCCGAGGCTTCAATTTAAGATTTGGCGGTATACCGGAAGCTGTTAACGAGAACCCGTCATACCCCCTTGAGAAGGTGAGAGAGATGTTATCCACCAAATTCAACATGGCGGACGTTAAGATAGAGAACGCACATCGGTCTGGTCGCGCTCCCAAACTAGCCTCTGAGATGTCGCTGAAACCTCGCCATATTCTGGTCAAATTTCTATACCGACCTGAACGTCTTGCGATTTTGAAGCATGCCAAATCTTCTCTAAGCAATACTGGTGTGTTTGCATTGCAAGATTTGCCAGCCGCCGATCTTGCGAAAAAGAGATCTATGAGAGACATCATGAAGAAGGCATATGACTCAGGGCACAAGGTCGTATTCCGAAACGGCGATCTCTTCATTGATGGAAAAAGGCACACCACGTCTGCTAAACCGTCGTCTTCATGAACTAATCATTTTTAACAACCAATTTGCTGGTAATTCGGACATTGATCCTGATGCAAACTTTTACTCCATCAACACACAGAATTACTCTTCTGACTACTTGTTTTGTGATCAGTTTAACGAAATGTATAACAAAGATATTAACCAAAGCAACTTCTCTACCTTTCATTTGAATGCAAGAAGCTTCTACAAAAATGTTGATGCCATTGGTGACTATCTTGCTCTTTTGAACTTTGAATTTTCTATCCTTGGTTTTACTGAAACTTGGTTACATAAGGATAGTCCACCATACGAACTCAAAGGTTATTGGTAAAGATAGAGCAGTCAAAAGAGGTGGAGGAGTTGCTTTGTATGTACATAATTCCCTTAATTTTAAAAAGAGGGATGAGTTATCCCTAAACAGCGATATCTGTGAGTCACTTTTCATCGAAATATATCTTCCCCAGGGCGTAAAAATATCATTGTAGGAGTGTTATACAGGCCACCTACGGTCCACCGCGTTGGTTTTATTGAATCTTTTGATGACCTTCTACATTTAATCAATCAGGAAAACAAGCTCACGTTTTCATGCGGTGATTTCAACATAGATCTCCTTCAATATGAATCGCATCAGGCCACTCAGGACTTTGTAGTTTGTTCAGCAATTACCAACTTCCATTAATAAACAAACCCACCCGCATCACAGAAACCCAAAGTACTCTTATTGATAACATTATTTCGAATAACACTGATTGCAATATCTCAAGTGGAATCTTGTTTGCTGACATCACTGATCATTTGCCAGTTTTTCAAATATCCACATTCAGTACTCATAAAACTCCACTGAGATCCGAACAGTATGTGAGAAGGGAAATCAATGTTTGTAATATTGCCTCATTTTCGAATGAACTTAGCAAGGTTAACTGGAACTATGTGCTATCCAACGAGGATCCTAATGGGGCCTTTGATATGTTCCACTTAATGTTTTCCAAAGTGTTTTCCTGCCAAGAAAGTTAAAGCTAATGTTGTTCGTAAAAAAAAAAGTGCTGGATGACTGCTGGTTTGATTAAATCTGTCAAATATAAGCATAGATTGTATTTTAAAAAAATGCTTAATCACCCTTCAGCGTCTAATAAAAGTAAGTTTATCCTTTATCGCAATCAACTTAATATTTTAATCAAGAAATGTAAAATTGATTACTACACTGACAAATTTAATGATGCCAAGAACAATGTTAAGAAGACCTGGAGTATTATCAAAACAATTCTTAACAAAAACGCTTCTACCAATACGATGTTTAAGAAGATTAACCACAATGGAAGGCTGATTACCAACCCTGACAAAATCGCCACTGCGTTAAACAACTACTTCACTAGCATTGGCCCTTCTCTGAGCAGCCTAATACCTCAGCCCAACGTAGCCTTTGATCATTATCTTAAGGGCAGTTATACTGATTCAATGTACCTGTATCCGACTTACCAAAAGGAAATCTGTGACATTGTTAATTCTTTGAAGAATGGTAAGAGCTCAGGATACGATGACATCAGTCCAGATGTGCTAAAATCTGTTATTGGGCATGTCAGCCTTCCATTGTGTCATGTCTTTAACTTATCTCTTTCCAGAGGTATCTTTCCTGACAAGCTCAAAATAGCTAGGGTGACTCCCATCTATAAGAGTGGTGATCATTGTGAACTGGTTAATTATAGACCCATCTCCGTTTTGTCAGTTTTCTCTAAAATACTCGAAAAGAACCAGTGCTTTTTAAATAAATTCAACATTTTATTCAATGGTCAATATGGGTTTAGAAGTAACCACTCTACTGACATGGCCCTCATTGATATGATCAACAAAATCACTAAAGGGTTTGAGAATAATTCTATTTCTGTAGGAATATTTCTAGACCTCTCCAAAGCCTTTGACACGATTAATCATAGCATTATTTTACATACATTAAGTTATTATGGTATAAGGGGTACTCCGTTAAACTGGGTTACAAGTTATCTCTGCAACAGAAGTCAGTATACTCGAATTGGTTGTTCTAGCTCTGCTACCAACACTGTTACTTGTGGAGTACCCAAAGGATCCCTTCTAGGCCCGTTGTTGTTTTCTTTGTATATTAATGATATTTGTTATTCATCTACTTCTTTATCTTTTATCTTATTTGCTGATGACAAGTGACCAATGTTTTTTATTCTGGTGACAATGCTACTCTGGTTTCTATTATTAATACCATCAACATCGAATTGGGTAATCGTTGCTACCTGGCTCCAAGCCAAATAGACTGTCTCTCTTAACTTGAACAAAATGTAATTTTATGATTTTTCGTCAAAAGGTCCAATATTTCTTCCCCTCTAACTGTCAAGTTAAGATTAATACTGTTCCATTAAGCAGGTGTCACATACCAAATTTCTTGGTGTTTATATTGATAATAGTCTTATTTGGAAATTTCACATAAAAGAGATTGAAAACAAAGTGTCTAAAAGTATTGGTATCATAAGTAGGCTTAAATTTTATTCTCCCATGTAATATTTTACGTACTTTGTATTGTTCACTGATTCTTCCGCATTTTGTCTTATTGTAACATTGTATGGGCAAATAACTTTCACCCAGAGTTGACAACCAGTGAAGTTACAAAAAAAGCTGTCCGTATTATCTCCAAGTCTCAGTTTAGAGAACACACTAGACCGTTGTTTCGTAAACTTAATCTTCTTACTCTTACTAATATCAACAGCTTCCAACAAGATATTTTCATGTTCAAATTCTCCAATAATTTACTTCCTCCAACTTTGCATAATCTTTTTCAGTTAAATAGGCCTGTTCACAGTCACAATACCCGGTCTTCTTTTTAAGTTCACATTCCACTTGTCAAAACCACTCTCTCTCAACATTTTGTAACGTTCTCTGGCCCTGTAAACTGGAATAGCCTTCCTCTATCACTTTCTGAATGTTAATCACTCGCTCTTTTTAAACACAAACTCAAGTAATTTTTAATTCACCAGTCTCCTCAGTAAACCCTTTTTAATTTTATTTTCTACAGTCATTTTATTATTGTCTCATTCAGCTACTTATTGTCTAATTACTTTTGTCAGTCTTAGTACACGTATGCACACTGTCATTGTCGTTTGTTGTATGTGGTATTAATGATGCGTATGTTTTTGTGTGAAGCTGTTACTCTGTTTCTGTATACAGGCTGTTCCTTGACAAGCCTTGCTTTTTTGGAACGTGCCTCCACTTCAGTATTTTCCCACTGTACTTTTCTTGATGATGATATCATGTGGAAATAAATGTTACTTTGAATCGAATTGAATTGAACATTCATTTTAAAACATTATATACACAGACCTGTCGATTTTCAATAAAACGTTGTCACTTAGGCCGGCTTGACTGTGTAATTTCATTTTTAAGGAACATTTTGAATACTACACGATCCCTGAATAAACACAAGTCTGCATTCCCTGGACTGATTATTTTCGATTGAACGGTAAAATAAAGACAGAAGACTATCCCTGAATTGATGTAAAATTCATGCCGATTGGTCATTGTTAACAGCTGTCGATTGGAGGTGAAACATTTTTAACCAATCAGATCTAGTGTTAGAAAATGCGTTGAAACCTAATGATAAAACCAGCGTAAGATAAGATCAATGCCTTGCTCAATGGGACCTTAATGGTCATCCAAGAAGCAACCGAATGTTTTATTAACGCATTTGTTACGTCTTGTTATTAATAACTTTCTCCTGTTTGGATTACTCAATATTCAAACTAAAAGGCTCAACCGTCTTTAACATATCGCAGCACGTATCATCACCCGAAAAGGTCCACTGAACACATCACATCTATTCTCACACAGTTTCACTGGCTTTCTGTTGAGCAAACGATCATTTTAAAATTCTTCTTTCACCTTTCGATCCATCATTTACCCAGCTCTCTCCAAGCTTCTCAACCAAAACGGGAAATGTATGCGTTCCAAAAAGAAACTCACTCTCTGAATAATCTACCAGCAGATCACGGGAGAGAACATTTTTGTCAGCTGCACCATCTCAATGTAATATTAAATTACCACCACGTCCAAAAACTTAGTACACTCACATCATTCAAGACCCAACCTCCCACTCTTTTTAAATTTGCTCTGATGTGACTATGTGCCTTGAGCATATATATTTGTAGTGGATTTTGGAGTAATATAATGTGGTCTCCATTAGCATTGCATTGAATACTTAGGAACCACCTTTCTGTGTAAAAATTCAGTGATTAAGTGTTAAGTTATCAGGTGACACTATGTTAATTTCTTTCATTGAGTAGTAATTAGTTCTGAAAAGAACTGGAAGAACTGAAGGTTGTAACCTCCAGTTCTTTTCAGAACCATTTACACTCAATAGAGAATTTCACATGGTGTCACCTGCAAATAGTCTTACTTACTTATCCTCTTCTACCCATGCAAAGAGACAAGTTTTACCTAAATTCAGTGATTACCGAATAATAATAATAATAATGTGTGGACTATATAGCGCACGTATCCACCAACTAAAGTGGTGCTCAAGGCGCATTATATTACCCCTGCTCATAAGGCTCATAAATCATTCCTGAAACCATCTCAGCTTCCTGGGGGAGTATACAGCTCAATTGCTGCCATTACAGCGCATATAGGGCTAATCAACCAACTCTGCCCTCACAGGTACCCATTTAACCCCTGGGTGGAGAGAAGCAATTATGGTTAAGTGTCTTGCTCAAGGACACAAGTGTCACGGCCGGATTCGAACCCACATTCTGCTGCTAACACCAGAACTTGAGTCCAGTAAGCTAGACCGCTCGGCCAAGACACTCTAAGCTTGAATTGACCGGATTATCTCAATATCAATGATAACGTACCATTGAACATTGACCTTTGGATCGATGCTGTGTATACACCCATCACAGCTTTTTTCATCTGAATTTTCATTCAAATCGCTGTCAATTGTGCATACATGATTGAATTTCAACCATTTCAGTACGAGCTGTGGAAAACATGTCATTCTGTCATTTGCTTTTTGAATTTCTAAAACCATGCAATACTTGTTGAGATATTTAAAAAAATATGAGGGGAAGTTAGAAGTTGTGATGGGTGTATAGACAATGTAACAACCGATGTTTACATTAAAGGGAATCATTATTACATTGGTCATTACCAGATTATCAAAATAAACGATTTTATCTAAACAATTTATTAGTGTAAAGCTTGTACACGTTTCCAATCATCCAAAGGAATTATTTCCTTTAAAGTGCTAGCTTTCATCTTGTCAAATGTCAAATCCGCCATTTTGTTTGTAAAACAGACTTAAAAAACTGTAACATATTGTTGTTTTCTCACAAACAAAACACGGTTTTGTGATGAAACATTTTTAGTTTTTATGATATATAATATCTCAAATTTAAACATCGTATCTTTGTTAGCCATATGATATGTAATATGACTCTAAGAGATAATGACCTAAGACATAGTTATAATTACAACATTAAACAATTTGCATTATTACCTTGTTATTATTATAACATTAACAATAAAGGGATTTTGTTTTGATAAATGTCACTGATTAAAACAAAATTGTCAGCCACAGTTTGACATTTTCTCCTCGAGATGAAAACATGTCTTGTGACACATCATCTATTAAAAAATAGGCTATTCTTTGACACTTAAACCCCTTCCTCATCATGTCACCAAGTTTACAATATTACCAAGTTCAAATGCCCGGTTTTTCGTGATACGACTATATTTGTGAGGAAAACGCCACCAGTTATAACATTATAAATAGATTGTATGTATTTACGTTCATAGGACAGACGCAGAAAACCGATTACAATATAGACCAATAATAGAATTTTACATTGAAACTCCATATTTCACATAGCAAGTAATTTGATTGTTAGAGAACATGAACAGTTATACATTCTATGACAGACAATAATGTATTGTTACACAATTTATTAATAGAAAGTGAAAGATTATTGTAACAAATTATTCACATGTGCTTAATATCAATTGTTTGAACCAACTACACACAATCCCTTTAAAAACATTCAAATAATAAAACCCCCATATCCCACAATATTTTTTAAAGCTAGGTTTCAACTTAATAGGTTCAGGGATACACAATTGTAAATCTTAAACTTATTTGGGAATTACCAACTTTGTATTCTCTTTCTCTTACTATTTAATAAGCATCATGATTGTACAAACTCAAGTTCTAAGGAGAGCTGATATAGAACACAATGACAGTAAGTTTTGCCAATAATAAACATAAAATTAAATCCACCTTTACAAGGGGTGAGATGTCACTGACCCAACTCTTAAAGAGTAGGTACGACATTGGTTATTACAAGATTATCATATTAACGAGGTGTTACCACCAAACCCTATAATTGGTGTTAAATTGGTAAAGAATCAATCATCATGAGAAATTATTCCAAGTTGAAGTGCTTTCATCTTCACGAAAACAGACATTGTTCTGTCGTAATCAAACACAAAATCAAAACTGATACATCTTTGCAAAAGGAATAATAAATACTTTTGCATGAATACTTGTTTGTAATTATATATGTTTTACTGATGGCCGTTTCTGTACATGAGAAACTGTGAAAAATAACTTCTGACGCTCGACCACGAATTTAAAACTCAATTACTGGTGGGATTAATGCAACTGAACTGCAGTGGCAACGACATTATTGTCTCGCATTTTATCTCAATACATCAATCTAGATTATTTTGGTGAAAGTTCTCGTGAAACACTCGGACACGTAGTTTTCAAACCAGTATATTTATGAGAAATTTAGTTGCACTGCATAGTGTGCAGGTTCAGCCAGCGCGAGGTGAACACGTTCACAACACGTCCGGGCTCAAAATGACAAACATTGCGTTCAACTTCCTTTCCTAAAGTTACTAGACTAGTGGTGATGAAAGAACAAAATTGTTTTCCCTAACCTCGATTGATGTGGATACAGTGTCGGAAAGAGCTAATACAAGCAAAATGATCAGTACTACAAGAGCATCAATTTCCATTTTGGTAGGGTTTCACGATAAACTGGCCAGCAAATTATATTTTGTTCAACCCAAAAGTGGATACTATAAGACCACATAACCCTGGAAAGCTTGATCAACAAAATGGCGGATAGCAGCAGTTTTCGGGTATAACTGTTTGATTGACAAGCCAAGTAGGTGTAATACAAGTGTAATACAAGATGTGAATTATTTCGTCTCGTACGGTTTCCCTCATTCATCACTTAACTCACTGATTCACAACATTTGAGTTACCATAACAGCTACGTACTTGGATGGATAAGTTATAATGATCTGGTGGAAAATATGAGTTGACTTGAACGATAGGTGTGTTTCATAGTACGCTTGAAGTTTGCAATGTATTCGTGGGGATAATTGGCAACGAACTCATGTATGCACACGTGTGGATTTTGTCAGCGCATCTTAACCACAGGAATAATTTTTAAAAAAAATATTTCGAAAGCATCATTTTTCACACTTTTGCTACCAACCCCAGAGCAATCCTAGCTTCAAATGGAGTTTACGTATTGAACAAATCATAAAGTTCACATAACAGCACTGAGTATAATGAAGACACACCACAGCATAGTGTACATAATACGCGACGTTGTACCAATAAGTTACAACAAATCCATGAACTTGATGGCACCAACAGGCATCCGTAGATGATCCGCGAGGGCATCCACTGATTGTATGGAACCATGACGCCAATGAATCGCGGATAGAATTTAGGTTTCCAAGTGTAAGGAAACACACAAGATTACTATACACATGACATATGAATACATAGAACAGGTTGTTGTTCCCGTTAAATGTACCTTGCCGTTTATGCCCCAGTCACATTTCTGCCGGGCGCCGGGCGGAGAGGGGGTATTGCGGTACCCGATGTCCCGGCCATCGGAGACAAATCCCGGATGTCTCAAATTGCACTTGGTCACGGTCACATTAGATACTGGCGCCGCACGGCAACAAATTAGATTTCGCCGATTAAGTCGAACGGACAACGGACGGGGACCGTAGGGTGGCCCTATTGGCATCGTCCAGGCACCGTACGGAGGCCTTGAGGCACCCGCTGATGTTTTTCCGCCCGGGCGGAGCCCGCCAGGGTGAACGGGGAGGCGGACGTATCCCGCACGATGCCCGCTTTGGGATTTACTGATTGTACATCTGATAGACGTCCCGGAGGGGCGCCGGGCGGGCGTCGGTGGCCGGTTTCAACTGGTTTCAGGCGCCCGCACGATACCCGCGCGGGCGCCGGTGACTAAGCGGTAGGCGCCCGCACGGGTTCTTGATACCGCTCGGGCGCCGTACGATTACCCTTCGGCGCCCATAAGGCCATCGGGAGTACCCCCCGGACACCGTACGGTCCAGGTGACCGAGCCTTTTCCTAACTTTAATTAATCCTTTGATGACCGTACGATGCCCGCCGCCGGGTGCGTCGGGGGCTGTTAGGCTATCGGACGGCTCCTTACGGGTCCCCTGCGGTTCATTTGCGATGAGTTGGGTCGAAAAACAAGTCTGCCGGCCATCGGGAAAAATTATAACCCGCGTTAAAGTTGGCGGCGGCCCGTGCGGCGTGTTTTAATCGGCCAATAGCTCCGATTGATCCGCCGGTGACCGTAAGATTTCCCCGATTCCCGTGCGATTTTAGGCAAAAAGCTCGCCGGGCGGGCGCCTTTCCTACAATCGGCGTAAATGTGACTGGGGCATTAGTTACGTTTAGTTATAGACATGTCACTACACGTGGATTCGAGTTAGAAAACTGTTGTGGATACTTAGAGAACGGTAAGTTTGATACAAGACTTAAAAAAAAAAAAAGAGAGAAAAGGTAATGACATTGGGGCAAGGGCGTCGATCTCTACTTCGAATGGGGGCATTCAGGTGTCGATCTGGGATTTCACAAAATTTCTAGGAGTTTCACACCCTGGGTGCACAGCATCACCCTGCTTTTGGGGGGTCAAACAAGTTGCGAGTTGATAAAAATTATTGCAGTAGAAAATATAATAAACAATATTTTATGATGATTATTTTTAAATCCAGCTCGAACCAGCTAGGGCTCAGGGTGCGCTTGTTCTTTATTGCCAAGCAAAAACTGTGGACGTCATTAAGATGACCGGTAGTTTTTTTATGCGATGTTGGGGTAATTCTGTACAAAAAACACAAAGATTGTGGACCCCCAGAAACCAAAAAATGGTTAATTTGTCAGAAACTGGTTAAAAAGGGGAACATCAACATCTAGTAAACCATATTTATCCCAGTAAATTGTATTTCAGTTATTTAGTACTGGGTCTTCCCACACGAATGGGTACATATGATAACTATTGGAGTAACATGGAGGGGTCAAATTAAGCCAACTATTTTGTCCTAATCTATTCCTGAACATTCCTTAGCATTTTAATGATTGTGCACTACCAAATAAATAATAAAAATATTATTGGTACTTCAGGAACTGTAGGAATCTCATCTTTCTTAAGACATTATGTTTGTAAGATGGATATATTTTGTTTTGGTATTGACAGGAAATGATAATAGAATTAAATACTGGAAATGCTTTTCATTTACATCCCCAACCCTTTTTGAATTGTTATGAGCCAAAACTAAGACATCTTCTTGGGTATTTTAGAAATTAGCATATGAAATATACCATGTGTGTAATGTGAACAGACAATTTATGACAAATTTTGAAAATGATCCCTTGTTATTTGTTTAATACAAGGAGGATTGTCTTGATTTTTTCAGGTAACAAACCTTTGGGGAATAGCAAATTGTAAATGGACAACATGTGGGTGAATACATCTGTTTTATTAGTACTTAGTCAATTTCTGATTAAATATCTGTCCACGTTAGAAACATAATAATATCTTAAAGAACACCCCCTTTAAAATATATAAAGTTTTTTTAAAAATGATGTTTGAATCTTGTATAACAGACGAAAGCGCATTATTTGATGAAAAATTTTGCCGCTACTGTTCAAAATATTAAACATTATTGTAACATTCTCAGAGCGCAGCCGGTAGACTTAATTTTGGACGACGACAAAGCCCGCCATTGGTTACCGCCCAGCCCACTACTTAGGTCGTCATAGACTTTTATCGTAAAAACACAATGAAATAGTGTGCCATAACTCACTTCGCACGGGTTTGCCTTCTGGTAGATTTACCATGATGACGAAAATTTCGCCATGTCATTGCCTCAGCCCACCACCTCCAATATTAACAGTTTTTGCGTAAAACAACGATGCTCGGAATCCTGTACAACAGTGCACGAAAGTTATTTTGACGACGGTCAGCCACCGTTCGTTCAAATGCTAAAATACATTTCATAACATCCTTCAGAATATACTCTTTCTGGTAGACTTGGCCCATCACCCGCCATTGGGATCGTTTTTTTATCAATTTAAATATTAACCAGTTCTTTGTGTAAAACAGATGACGCCTGAACTTGCACAACAGGCGCAACGAAAGCGCATCATTTTCACATGGCTCCGTTACGCCTCAAAATGTTAAACATTTTCAACCCCAGCCTCTGGTAAGATCCGGGCGACGACAATTTCCCCGTTAGTTACGTTGCTCAAGCTCAATCTTACCACTTTATTAATAACAGTTTTGTGTAAAATGAACGACAGCTTCGATCCTTGCACAAATAGTGCACGAAAGCATTATTATTGATGAACATTGTTTTTTCCTCGTTCAAATGTTAAAATATTTTTACAACATCCTTCAGAATATGCCCTTTGGTCAGACTTATTTTTGGCGACGACAAATTCTGTTACCATTCAGTTACGTCAGCCTGTCTTAATATTTAAAATCTAAGTCTCACCATTGTGAAGGCATATTCTAGAGGATGTTATAAAAAATATTTTTTACATTTTAGACGTTTACGAAATGTGGCAATTCTTTTCATCAAAATAATGCGCTTTGCACTATTTGTACAGGATTCGAAACATCGTTTGTTTCACACAAAACCGTTAATATTTAAATTTACTAATTGGCCAGGCAGTAACTAATGGCAGAATTTGTTGCCAAAAATTTAAGTCTTCTCTGAAGGTATGTACAAGGTGGTGTTATAAAAATATTTTAATATTTTAGACGAGAAATGTGGCAATTTTTCATCATTATAAAATGCGGTTTCTGTTCCACTATTTGTACAGGATTCGAAACATTTTTCACCAAAACTGTCAATATTTAAATTAATTGGGCTAGGTAGTAGCATTAATGGCAGATTTTGTCGTCGCTAAAATTAAGTCTAGCCAGAAGGTATATATTCTAGGAGGATGTTATAAAAATATTTCAACATTTTAGACGAGAAATGTGGGTAAATTTTTATACAGAAATACGCTTTCGCACACTAGCACTATTCAAACAGGATTCAAAACATCATTACTGAAAACTGTTAATATTTTAAATTAATTGGGCTAGGCTGTAACTAATGGCAGAATTTGTCGCCGCTAAAAATAAGTAAGTCTACCAGAAGGTATGTAAAGGGGTGTTACAATAATATTTTAATATTTTTACACGAGAGAAATGCGGCAATTTTATAGAGAAAGTTACGCTGTGCAACCTATTTTAGGATTCGAAACATCATTTTTTAACGCAAAACTGTTAATGTTTAAATTAATCATTAGGCAGTAACTAATGGCAGAATTTGTCGTCGCCAAAATTAAAGTCTACCAGCAGGTATGTACCAAGGTGTTAGTAAAATATTTAATATTTTGGTTACGAGAAATGTGGCAATTTATCATCAAAAAATGCGCTTTCTTGCACTATATTATTGTAGTGTAGGATTTGAACCATTTTTAACCAAAAACTGTTAATTCTTTTTTAAATTAATTGGGGAGGTAGTAACTAATGGGCAGAATTTGTCGTCACTAAAATGTAAGTCTGGCTCACCAGAAGGTATGTACCAGGGAGTGTTAGTAAAAATATTTTTTTAAATATTTGACGACGAAATGTGGTAATTTCATCAAAAATGCGCTTTCTGTGCACTATTTGTACATGATCTCGAAACATCTTGTTTTACGCAAAACTAAGTTAATATTTAAATTAATTGGCTAGGCAGTAATTAATGACAGAATTTGTCGTCGCCAAAATTAAGTCTCACCTGAAGGTATTTACGAAGGCGTATTATAAAAATATTTTAATACTTTAGATTAGAGAAATGTGGCAAGTTTTCTATAAAATAATTGCTTTCGTGCACTATTCGTGTAGGATTCGAAACATCATTTTGTTTTACCCAAAACCGTTACATTTTTTAAAAATTAATTGGGCTTAGCAGGTAGTAATAGCAGAATTTGGTCGTTGCCAAAATTAAGTCTACATTAGAAAGTATGTACAAGGGTGTGTTACAAAAAATATTAAAAAATTTGGACGAGGAAAATGGCAAATAATTGGTCAAAAATGTATGGTACAAATCTGTTGTTAGTACCAAATAAGGGGGAAATGTTACAATTTAAAAACTACAACAACAAAATCATCTCGAAAACGTCCTCCAGCACTACTTATAATATACCAAGAAACTGTTGGCATTAATTAATGGCCATACAGTCTTTAAAAAAAAAACTGAACACTGAAAAGGGTTTATGTTTCTCCATTAGTTTGTCCTCGTTCTGGGACCACCGTAATGAAATACAGCCAAAATGTAATTTTTAAAGCTAACACGAAAATCCGCGCCGGCCGGGAATTAAATCTAGGCCTCGATTTTCAAGTAACATCAGTCTGGTGCAACAAAGGAGAAGCACACAGGCTACTGCTTCCACAGAACACACATATCAATCCATGCAAACACTCTGTCGGTTCACGAACAATTATACCTCCGTTTGGTTACTGCTCTTCTTAATCAATATTATAGCCTACATGTACAGGCCTATCACGACTTGGTGGATATGAGTTAGAACACTGGTTGTGGATATTTAGAGAAGAATTTCTAATGGTAAGTATGGATGTATATGAGAGAAAGGCTCGTGAATACATGAAACCGCAAACATATACTTGCTTACTTATGCCTCCCGCTATGGGAGTTATGATATTAGTATAGCATACACAGGAAAGACAACGTGACAAAATGTTACATAGGCCTAGGGCTCATCACCAATTAGTTCCATTCAATCTGTTCCTAATATAAATGTTAATACGTATGGATAATGACGTCTTTCAGTGGCAGATCTAGGCCATTTGTAAAGAGAGGGGGTACACAACCCTAATTTGGGCCCAATTCATATTTAGGGAAACTTGGGGAAAAAATTTGGTAAATGGTTTAGTTAGGTATTGTCTACCTGAGTGAGGCATGAGGCGTAAGGATGGTCCCTGATCTCCCATGACAAATCTCCCCAACCTCCTGCAACCGATCCCACCTTTTTAGTTGTTGCGGGTTTTTCATTTTCTCAGGGTCCATCTGATCTTTAATTCATCCAGGGGGGGAAACCTGAAGGTGCAGTTTCAACCATTTATTGGCCCCTACACACAATCGGTATTCTCGAAAACAAACAAACACTGATGGGTTACAGGTCTAATGTAACACATACTTGGTGTAAAGTTGACGATAGTACATAAAACCTATAGCTCTCTTGACATTTTCTATCTGAGGTGCAAGTATGTGCAATACAATTTTTTTTTCAAATTAAATTTAGTCATTAATTCCCAACTTTCTGAATATTCTGACCGCACGTTCACTATATATTCTCGTTAACAAGACAATGGAACATGATGAATCTTTCACATTTGTTTATTTGTATATGTCTATTTTGATTCAAGGAAGCAATGATGCATTTAATGATAAGTGTTTACTATGATATGTGTGATATGTGTGCTGATATGTGTGCCGTCACCGCCATTGTTGGTAATGTTGTTCAGAAACTTGGATCTAGTGACGATTTTTTAATTCAACTTTAAAGAGTAAATACAGACATAATCGCATCATAGTACTATTTATGTTGTAACTACATATTGGGCAATATATACTTATACAAATCATAACAATAAATCATGAAAATGGTAAAACAAAGGTCACGATAGTTTCAAATTTTTAACCAGTATTTACAAATTAATATATAAAGTGGAAAGTCACGACCTGTTCAAAATAAACGGTTGCAACTCTTGATACTCCAACATCTTTGATTTGGGTATGAGAGAGGTCCTATACAACATAGTTAAGAAAAGTCAGACGATTTGAACATGATCGGTCGAAGCGTTCTGAGGATATAAAAAGGCCATCATCAATCATGCGCCCTCTATTGTGCACCTCCCCCATCCCAGACCTGCTTAAGTTAATTCCACCATATAAAATACTGGCTTTAGACTTAGTAAATTTTTAACTCTCCACTATTCAGTATGAAAGCACATACAACAGTAAAATACAACATAACAGTTTTTTTGGATCTGTAAATATAGTTTGAGGGAAAACAGGTAGTAATTTTCCACAACGATACATTATGATAAGTCAATAATGATCGTCAATTCTGGAAATATGCCATACCCCAGTGTTAATCCCATATTACATGTTTATTAAGCTTGATTTTAAGCGTCTTACTAAATTTCCAAATATTCCAATATAAAATCGGTTACAATTCCCGCAGATTGTCTCTTCAACATTTAATTTGTTTATTTTCATACACAGACTTAATATGATTTACTTATTTTTGTATAACAGGTTGATTCATCAGATTATTATTCTTTCATGCGCTAAATACTTTACATTTTTTTTCTTTATTTTTGGTATAATAGGTTAGTGGTTATTAAGCTGACACGGCTGAAGCTTGGCACCATATCTGAGCAGACGTGCAAGATTAGTACATATACACATTGAATGCCCAATCTGCTGCACTGTTTTACCGATCCGAAAATTTTGGATTGTCTTCACTGCTACTGCTTTGAATTGCCTTGAAGAACTTGTTGTTGAAAACAGGATCCGAAGACAGATAATATTGTATGCTCCAGTTTGCAGGCAGGAGACAGCAGTTCCAGATAAAGGTTTGTCAAGTCTAGCAAACTGTTTTTTCTTTGAGTTCTCTTTGTCGATCAGGTCAATAGACAGGAGCAGTGCCAAGGAGATACAGCATTGCCTGTAACTACTTGTGAAGATGTGGACGAAGGAGGAAGCCATCTCACAGTGTCTGGAATGCAACGCTAAATGGGGCTCCCAAGCCAAACATGCCAAGAAACCCATGGGCGATTAAAATTTACAAAACTCATCAAATCGTCATAGTACGCGAAGCCCCGTCAGAAAATAGCTTCCGAAGAATACCAGAAAAACTGAATCTCCAAAATGTAGGAACACACTGACCAGGTGTTGTGTTTTATTATGGACACGTGCCAAGGTGCTGGCCTGTAAATGTATCGTGTTTGATCACTGACAGCAGAACACGAAATTAAGTGAAACCACCAATTCCGTGGAATCCTACCGTAAAGAAGTCAAAGCAGATTTGTCTAAAGTTTGAGGACAGAAGAGCAGCAGTTTAAAGCCGTCACTGACTCGGTAGAGCACCTATCTGAAAGAGATTATACTGATTACGGCCCAAGTTTGTCGTGATATTTCGGCTAAGGAGGAAGAGGAGATTGCTAAAACTGCAAAATAAATCTCTGACTCCTTCAAGTATAAAGTCAAACAGATCAGTCAAGAAAGCAGGTGCTATAAGGATGAAAGTACTGAACACCAACCGTGACAAGATGAACTGAGCAGAGTGCAAATCATATTTCAATCAATGACTTCTGATGCAACAAGCCGATCGATTTCGCGAGTTATTTGGACCCTCGTCAAAAGGGTTACAGTGCAACTTAGAATTCCGCGGCGATCTTCTAGTTTGAATCTATGGCGCATAGCCAGCTCATTTTCACGGGCTGTCTGTCATGATGTCGTTCATGATGCAGATCCGGTGAAATTACTAGATGAAGAGAAATGGCAGCTGAAGACAGAGTTTGGTAAGGAAGGAGAGGGCAGATGAGAATTCAAGTTTGCCATAGGAATATTTTGTTTCAGCAATGGAGACATTGCCGTAGTAGATATAGGTAGCAATCAATTATCAACATTCACCTCAACTGGATGCGTTGTTATATAAACTACAGGCGTCTTCATAGTGAGACAGAGGAAGGTAAACTGAAATCACTGTGGGGTGTTGCAGTGACCAGTGATGACATGTTTCTGGTTACTAAGCGTCGATAGACAGAATGTGAAGGTGTATGGACAATAATCTGGAATTTATTCGTCACGTTCAGACTCCCTCACAAGATGACCCAGAGGGACAATTCAAAGAGTGTGCTGAAAGGTATTGCTGTACAATAATAATTGCAGGTAGCAGTTGCTGACAAAGCGGAAGAAATGTGTTAAGTGTCTCCATCATCAGGATGGATCTTTGATTACATCTATATCACATGAGACATGATTCGTGATTTCACGCGTTTTGGCTATAAGCAGCAATAAGCATATATGATATTTACCACATTACAGAGAACACGTGAAATGTATTTGTGGGATTTCTAATGGGTAATGAAGTGTTCAATATCAGCACTTCCATCGACGGTAAACCAGTGAAACCCATCGGTGATGTGCTGCTATGAGCCGATGCTGGGGACATCTATGTTTTCTTCATTACAGTACACGAGGTGATATACATCATTATGATGCACAGGAGACATATCAGCGTGTAGCTCATGGATTATGCGGATGGTAACTTTAGGCATGACATTTGGCTCCTACCGGTGACCTTGTGGTGCTGATAGACACCCGTCAAGATCTTCAGCAGTAGCGGGTATGAGTATTGTGACTTTGGAGCTCCAAAAATTCAGCGGCTCTGTTAAAACAACAAACTTTAACAAGTCAAAACAACAAAATTATTGTAGTGGTATATAACATACGTCAACAGGTGACTGTAGGACCATGGATCTAATTCATACGAATGAAATGTAATAAACCACGGTGTTGCTGCTGCTAATATTACGATTTGGGCGGGCTTTTTGTTGGTCGTAATTTACTGATTACTAAAAGTTTCATTAAATGTGGTCAGCCTAAATTGTATCGTAGGGAATATTTTAATATCGCGCGTAAACTCCAAACATTGTCCCTTTTCGATGTTGTATAGACCATGTATCAGCTGCTTTACATTTGAAAGCCACTATCCACTATTTGGTATTCTTGGAAAACTTACATGATCACATATAAAACGATAATCCATACAAAGTGCCTTGATTTATTTACTCAAAATTAATGTTCAGTATGTATGCTTAGTTATTTATAAAAATTTCCCAAAAAAAAAACATTAAAACAAATCAGGGGAAAATTGCTGAAAAAATCTGCGATTTTCAGCCACATTCTGCGGTTGACATCCGCGACGTCTGTTGATATTTGCGGCCCTATGGCAGCAGTGTCAAAGACTTTTTCCCGTTTTATGACGTACTTTTTGGGAGCTCAACAGGAGCCGTCTTAATGGTCTGGTTGCCGTTGTCCATGGTCGCATATGGTTACATGTGTATGGGATTCACCTGACGTGCAACTCATGTATTGTGTGTGCGTCCGTGCACCGGCAAGATCACCGAAGGATGATTTTTATCGGCACAAAACAAGAAATAATTTGACACATATCTTTGCAGTGAGATCATTTTTCCTGGAGACAAAATTCAACGAATCAAATACTGGACATTCAAAACTTTTAGAAGGTTGCTCAGAATATTTGTTCGTAAAAGCACTAAAAAAAAGGGCGGTACCATACCATAAAGTGCTTATGCCGACCCAAGAACTTCCTTCGGCTTCGCCATTTTCGCAAGGATTTCGTCCGGTTTATCCATTCTGGGCTTGAACTGATACGATTCTATGTCACTTATATCACTATTTTAAATCTCCATCAAACAGACGTGATGAACAACATAACAATAATCAGTACTACTTTGGAAACTTTGGAGTCGTAATTGGTAAAACTTATTTTGCAGCTGTACGCTGATGTGATGCTTTCAGGCCAGTACAAAACGTAAAATTGCAGTAAACATTTTTGCGTTCGCCCACCCGTAAATGTAATAATCATCAAATAGGCTCAGTGGAAAGTGTCCCTCGACGGCTTTTGTTTTGGGCCTGTCGTCTCGCGGCAAGGTGGCGAAGTTACATTTCCATAGGTTTTTTTGAAGGGTTAAATAAAAATAATTAAAGTCTTATTTTTGTA
This sequence comes from Zoroaster sp. YZ-2022, assembly GCA_029582265.1. Lineage (NCBI taxonomy): Eukaryota > Metazoa > Echinodermata > Asteroidea > Forcipulatida > Zoroasteridae > Zoroaster > Zoroaster sp. YZ-2022. The sequence goes on along the minus strand of CM055829.1, from coordinate 9,457,705 downwards.
ATTCTACTTATAATTACTTACTTTTTTAAAACAGTAAGTTGAAAAATATTTACCATTTTGTATGATCTTTTTAAGTTGACAATGGTAATCGGACATTCCTTTGAAATATTGTATGTATCGGGAGCCATCAAGTTTCACAAATTATTGTCGTCTAAAGTTACTTGTGTCATTCGGGGAAGAAATTCCATCAGTTGGAATGATTAGGAAACAATCTGAAGGATTTTTTACTATCTTCCTGTTTAACGACAGAACGAAATAAGATTAAACTTGTATACATATATCTCTTGGTTGTAAAGTTATGCATTTACAAACATTTTACTAAAAAATTGTGTACTGCCTTTTAAGAGAAGGTACAACAAATACCAGATTATTATCTCTCTCGACGCAAGAATTTCACCAATCCATATATAAATACCAGATTATCAACAATTCTCCGAATTATTAAAAATGATGTACATCTCATTTTAAAAGTTCTGTACCATGCCTTGTTTACACTTTTGTGTTACCTTTAGAGTTTGTACATTTTGTACTTTTCCAATATATATTAGTATTAATTTTTTATGGCTGAGATCTTCAAAAATATCAGATGTTATGGTTTCTTGACAAGTTAACCAGTGTGTACATTTTGAGTCCGGTGCAGATTGACCTTTGGGGGCTCTTTTTGTAAGCACTTATGTTATTGGTAACATCGTCTATATAAAACCATGTATATTTACGGTTAAATTTTTAACACTGCATCTTTGTAACCCATAAATATGCAACATTAAGACAATCAATTACCTTAATTAACTTTATAAATACACAATTTTGCCCAAACACAATAAATCAGTAAAAAAATAAAATTAAAAAATTGTGACTGAGGGAAATGCAGCTTTGCCAGCCATGGTTAGACATTTTATTTGATACTTTAGTCTTTTCTCATCGTGACATACGTGTACAATATCCCCGCCAGTTCACATATTAAAAGTACTAAATTGCTCTACAGTACCCCGGGACAACAATTAGGAAAGTGCACTGCTTGCGCTGACTGCATGAACACGATCAAGCAATTTGAGGATATTTTCTTTACACGATTTAAAATTTATTTATTTATTTATATTTTTAAGTTGCACGATAAAGGCTACACATTTATGAGGCAATGCTCATCATATAAAAAAAGAGAGAAATACGTATATGTTTTACGTTGCGAGGTAAAAGCGTGCAGAAAACCTATTATAACATAGGTTAATAATGAGCTCACGTTCAAAAACCATGTAAGTGGAATCACCTGCAAATTACTGGTTTCCAGAGTTTTGCTCACTCTATGTCATAGTTTACTATACCAATTCACACTACATAAATGATTCTGGACAGTGAGAGAGTTATCGAGCCCGGAGCAGATTTAATTTGGAAACATTTCTAACAGCTTACACCTGGTAGACTAACAGTCTGTTCTGTGGTCTTATGCTTTCTTCTGCTAATGATTTGCAGAGAAAAATAATACATAATGCATTGATAAGTAATTAGGGTTATGGTATCGTTATTTAAATACAGACGAGCCTCAACATTTTACTTGCATACTGTCATTGGTTAAAATAAAATTTGCAGACACAAATTATTAATTTTTAAGCTGGAGGTTTTATGAATAATCTAGCAGCAGCATCCTTGTAGAAACGGACTGTAAAAGGTTCTATAGATATAAACATATAGCAACATATTTTCTCGCCGTGAACATGTTAGCAGAAGTTTTTCTAATGGTTGTACTTTCTTTTAGAGATTGAATCACCTAAAGTTAATTTCAACATTTGAATAGACACGCATGCTTGTCTAAAGACACCTGAGTTAAGATTTAATGCCACTATTTTTTAATTACTCCTAAATTTATCGAACAAATGGACGGAAAAGTGGAGGTAACTTTTCCGTCCAATTTTATGGAAATTGAGGATGAAAAATAAATTTAAAAAATTTAAAAATTAATAAATCAACTCAAATTAGTTCTAGTATAAGCCTGCATGTCCATTCACATGTTGAAACACTTTTTGGTCGGTTTCAGGTACTTAAAATAAATAACAACCATTAAAAACTGCTAACGTGACGGATGCAAGTGGCCCTCTTTATTGTATATAAGGTTTTATGTCATTTACCACGTTGCTGGATATGCCGGACCGATTTAAAATTAAGTTTGTAAATGTTTCACCCGATTTTGAGCGATTATATAGGAAACGTAAACTACGCATCTTCAACATTCCTCTATGTATGTGTGTTCTGTCATAATACAAAAGCTTATATTTCGAAGAAAACCATATCCCACGAACACAAAATCCAAACTGATACACTTTTGCAAAAGAAAAATAATAAATACTTTGGCTGAATACATTGTTTGTAATTATATATGTTTTTACTGATGGCCGTTTCTGTACATGAGAAACTTTGAAAAATATCTTTCTGACGCTCGACTACGAATTGAAAACTCAATGATCAGTGGATTAAATTCACATAACTGCAGTGGCAACGATATTCTTGTCTCTGCATTTTATCTGAATACATCAATCTAGATTATTTTGTGGTGAAAAGTTCTCGCCCTCACTGAAACATTCTCGGACACGTAGTCTCAGGCCTCTCTGCACCAGCATATTTATGAGAAATTTAGTTGCACTGCATAGTGTGCAGGTTCAGCCAGCGCGAGGTGAACACACCGCAACACGTCTGCATTCAAGTTCAACTTCCTCTCTCCCTAATGTTACCAGACTAGCGGGTGATGAAAGTAAACAAAATTGCTTTCTCCCTAACCTCGATTGATGTGGATACACAGTGTCGGATATAGACAAGTACTGGGTACTATAAAGAGCATCAATTTTATTTTGGTAGGGTTTAACGATAAACTGGCCCACAAATTATATTTCCTTGTATAACCCAAAAAGTGGATATACTATAAGGAAAGCACTGCTATAACCCCTGGAAAGTTTGATCAACAAAATGGCGGATAGCGTCAGTTGTCAGGTATATCTGCTTGATTGACAAAGCCAAGTAGGTACATACAGTGTAATACAAGATGTGAATTATTATTTCGTCTCGTACGGTTTCCCCATTCATCACTAATATCTCACTGATGCACAACATATAAGGAGTTGCTACTATACAGCTACGTACTTGGATGGATAAGTTATAATGATCTGGTGGAAAAAAGAGTGAGTTGACTTGAACGTGATAGGTGTGTTTTAGGTAATGCTGAAAAGGTTTGCATGTCATTCGTGGCCTGTAATAATTGGCAACAACTATATATATGCACAGGTGTGGATTTTGTCTTCGCATCTTTACCACATTAAAAAAAACATTACTACCGAAACTATTTCGAAAGCATCATTTTCACACTTTTGCTACCAACCACGGAGCAATCCTAGCTTTTAAAATGGAGTTTATGTATTGAACAAAGCACGAAGTTCACATCACATCATCATGAGACACATCACAGCATAATGTACAAAAAATACGCGACGTTGTACCAATAGGGCTATAACAAATTATGAACATGATGGCATCAATTGGGTCAGGCATCCGTAGATGATCCGTAAGTGCGATGATGATATCCATGATTAGCCAAAAAAAGATGTTGAGCGTGCTTTCACCGACCGGACCGACCAAAAGTGCGATGGAAATCTGGTCGGTTTTTTTTTTTTTTTTTTTTTTTCCCCCGTCATCAGGCAGTAGCCCTATTTATTAATGAAACTTACCAATTTTCTTTGTATAAAACATAATAGGCCTACGTTTGATTTGTGAAATTTTTAGTCACATTTTTTAACAGTGCAAATTTACCGGTACCCAAGACTCACCCTACATGTTTTTCGAATCTGAATGGCCCCTGGCTCCCTCACATGGTGCACTGCCTTCGCACACAACACTGTGCAAAAGCCACAACGATTGCGACCCAAATCTCACACGTTTTCCAATCAGAAATGGCCCCTGCTACTCACATGTTTCCACTGGCTGGCGCACTGTTTTGTATGTCAACAACGAATGCGACTCAAATTTCACACGTTTTCAAATCAAATGGCCCTCGGGCATCGTTGTGCACTGCTCCCTGCACTGACGTGTGGGTCAACGACTGCGACTCTGATTCACACGTTTTCAAATCGGAAATGGCCACCACATGTTGCGCGCCGAGCATTGCACGCAATATGGATGAATTTATGTCAACTCACAGCGAAAAAGTACAACAAAATAGTTGGGGATACCTTTTTATTCTGAAGCAAAATTTTGCTGATAGGTAGTACAAATGAAAACATGGTATGTGGTTTCAGTTCCCAAATGCATTTCAATCTTAAATGACAGTCAAGGAAGAAAAATAATAAAAATAAAAATAAAAATCCTGACTGACCTGGACTGACCCTTCAAATATTTTCACTGGAGGGCAACTCTCAACATTTTTTTTGTTTGAAGCCTTTATCATGAACCATGACCTCTATTGAATCACGGAAATAGATTTTAGGTTTCCCAGTGTGTGAAATACAATATGATTAATACACACAGAACATTTCAATACACAGAGAACACTTCTGTCTCGTTCCTGTTAATAATACCTACCTTGCCTGTTTAGTTACCGTTCTTGTTGTCAATTGTAACGACCCATGGGTATCACCACAGGTGGATATGAGCAGAACACTTGATGTGAGATATTAGGAGATGAATTCCGAATGGTAAGTTTGATACATACAGAGAGAAAAAGGAGTAATGATGATAGAGTCATGGCGTCAGATCACTACTTCGAATTGGGGGATAGGACCAGCGGCAGGCACCCGGACCTGTTAAACTGGGGGCAAGAGGCAGGGGAAAAAGCATTAATCTTAATGTAATGTTGTAATGCTGAAAAGCATTGACTTACCATCGGGGAAAATTATGGCGGGGGGCAAATTGGGAAAAAAATAATCTGATATTTCCTTCCCCCCAACTGGGGAGGACGTGTGCAGGCAGTGTCTGAAACAGATTTCCTGCAAAAATTGACTCATACCCTGGGTGAACAGCAATACAGCATCACCCTGCTTTTAGACATAATTTTTTAAAACAATTGCGAGTTGATAAAAATTTATTGCAGTAAAAAATAATAATAAAAGTATTTTATTATAATTTTTTTTAAATCCAGCTCGAATGAAGCTTCAGGGGGCTTCCTGGGTGCGCTTTGTTCTTTTATTACAAGCAACACCGTGACGTCATTAAGATAACCTGGTATAGGTGTTTTTACTGAGATATTATTACACCTGTACAACAAAAAAAGAAAAGATTGTGACCCCTTCCCAGAAAAAAAACCCAAAAACATGATCCAATGAAATAAAAGTGGTAATTTGGGCCAGAAAGTATCATTAAAACGGGCTTTGGTAAATATAATAACATCTAGTAAAAACCATATTTATCCAAGTAATTTGGTATTTCAGTTATTTAGTACTGGGTCTTTCCACACGAATGGCACATATGACAACTATTGTAGTGACATGGTAGGGTCTTAATAAAGAGCAACTATTTTGTCTCAATCTATTCCTGAACATTCCTTAGCATTTAATTTTGTGTATACCAAAATAATAAGAAAATATTATTCGAAGCGCTTTTGCAGGATCATCTTTCTTTAAGACATTGTTTGTAAAAGATAGACAGACATTTTGTTTCAAGATTGACATGGAAAGTGATACTGTAATAGAATTAACAATTGGGGCATTGAAATGCTTTTTTCATTTAAGACTCCTAACCCCTTTGAATTGTTATGAGCCAAAACTAAGAGACACTCTTCTGGGTATTTTAGAAATTAGGCATATGAAGGAATATACCACGTACAATGTGAACAGACAATTTATGACAAATTGAAAATGATCCCTGTTATTTTTGTTTAATACATGAGGGCTGGTTTATTTTTTTTCAGTAAACAACCTTAGGGGAATAGCATTGTAATTGGACAACATGTGGGTGAATACATCTGTTTTATTAGTACTTCTAGTCAATTTCTTGTTATAAATGTCTGTCCACGTTAGAAACATTTTAAAGAGGACCCTTGTAATTACTTTTAATTACTGGAGAATGCTTGTCCTAATTTGTGAAAAGCACAATTCCTAAGGCACTTTGGAATGTACACAGAAAAATATGACAAAGTACTTCATTTTGTTATTAACGTCCCATGTTTTTTCTAAAATGTCACACTTTTTGGAGCTATTTGTGTGAACAGACCTACTACATAGTGAGACAATTGAATTTCCATAAAGATGTGTTTTTAGAGTTGGGTATAAATCTAGTTGTAAAACAGGTTCATTTCTAATGAATGGTTTGGGGTTTTAGTGCTTATGTACAAACCATGTTATGGTACAGATTTTCTTTTAATAACTCTTCAACGTTCTTTATTTGTATTACAGGTCAGTGGTTTAAGGAAGTGACATGGTTGAAGGCACCCCTATCTCGAGCAGACATGGGCAAGATTAGTCATATACACATTGAATGCCCAATCTGCTGCACTCTGTTTTGACTGATCCGAGGAAATTCTGGACCGTCTTCACTGCTACCGCTTGAATTGCCTTGAAGAACTTGTTGAAAAACAGGATCCGAAGACAGATAATATTGTTTGCCCTAGTTTGCAGGCAGGAGACAGTAGTTCCAGATAAAGGTTTGTCAAGTCTTAGCAAACCGTTTTTTCCTGAGTTCTTGTCGATGAAGCTAAATTGTTGCGGGAGCAACTAAAGGGAGACAAACCACTGCCTCGCGGATATGTGCGAGAGCAATGTGCGGATGAAGGATTGAAGCCGCCTCGGCGATGTCTGACCACTGTGAGGCAAACATTTGTCAGGAATGTAGAAAAGCCCATTTATGTTTGAAATTAACAAGGAATCATCGAATCCAGTCAAACGAGAGTTCAACCAAAGACTCTGCAAAAGATGTCAGGAAAACATATGCCCAAACTGCATTAAGCACGTCAATCAGGAATTGTGTTTTTTATTGCAACACTTCGCCAGGTGCTGGTTAGGTAAATGTCGTCGCGATCGACCGGACAGCAGAACACGAATACAGAGAAATCACAGATTCTGTGGAATCTCTACTGGAAGGGAAGTCGAAGGTATTGTCTGTTCAGTTTGAAGAGCAGCAGAGCAGTTTAAAGTCCGTCACCTAATGACTGGTAGAGCATTCAAGAAGCAGATTGGTGTTTGATGGTGGCCCGAACTTGTCGTGACATTTCTTTGTCTAAGGAGGAAAAGGAGATTGTTAAAATCAAAAAATATCTCGACTCCTCCAAGATAAAGTCAAACAGATCGGTCAAGAAAGAGGTGCTATATATGAGAAAGCATCGACTGAATAACCGTGACAAGATGAACCGAGCAGAGCAAGTCATAGCTTCAGTCAATGATTTAATGCAACAAGCCAGACGATTTCGAGCTATTGGCACCTCAAGCCAAAAGGTTATGTAAAATTCAGAATTCCACAAGTGATCTTTCAGTTTGAATCGGCGCAGCATAGCCAGTCATTCGTCGGGTTCAATGTCGCGATGTCGTCTGGTGATGGTGATCTCGCAGAAATACTAGATGAAGAAATGGCAGCTGAAATATTGAGAGTTTGGCAAGGAAGGAGGGGTGACGGAGAATTCAAGCTTGCCACGGGAAGTTGTTTTGTTTCAGCAATGGAGACATTGTCGTAGATATAACAAGCGAGCGATTATCAACATATTTACATCAACTGATGTTATAAAACCACAGGCGTTCATAGTAGACAGAGTGAAGGTAAACTGAAATCACCAGGGTGTTGCAGTGCACCAGTGATGACATGCTTCTGGTTACTGATAGAGAATGTGAAGGTGTATGACAATAATTGGGAATTTATTCGTCAGTTCAGACCCTCACAAGATGATGCGCAGAGGACATTCAAAGAGCAGGGGTTGAAAGGTATTACATGTAGACACAATAACGGGTAGCAGTTGTTGACAGGGGGAAGAAATGTGTTATGTCTCCATCATCAGGATGGACTCTTTGTGATTACATCTATATCACATGACATGATTCGTGATTTCACGATTTTGGCTATAAGCAGCAACAAGTTTATGCCTTTACTCATTACGAGAACAGGAAATTTATTTGTGTGGACTTTAATGGGTAATGAAGTGTTCAATATCAGCACTTATCGACGGAAACCAGTGAAACCCACTTGGAAGATGTCATGACGATGCTTGGGGAACATGTATGTTTCCGTTCATAATGACGGTAATCTAGGAAGCTTTGTGATGCATCATTACGATCCAGAAGGAGTACACATCAGCCGTGTAGCTCATGGATTATATAATCCTTTAGGCATGACATTCACTCCTGCAGGTGACCTTTGTGGTTAAGCTGACAGCACTCCGTGAAGATCTTTCAGCGGGTAAGAGTATTGCGACCTGGAGTCCCAATCGATAGACTTGAAATTCAGCTGCTTGTCGACACAATCAAATCTTGTATACGGCAAACACTTGGTTGTATGAATAAAAATGTTATTGGGGAAAAGTTTGTCAGTCACAGTTTGACATTCCTCCTGAGATGAAAACACGTCTTGCAGACACATCATCTATTGCAAAATGGGTTTTCTTTTGTCACTTCACCGTACGATAATACCTGTTCAAATATTGCAAGTATAGCGTTGCTCACTCTGACTTTCCTGCCTGCTAAAATATTCAATAATTCCACTGCCTGTGAAGTACATAAAATACACTTAAGTAGGTTTGACAAATATTTTCAAATGCCCGGTTGTTCATGATAACACTACATATTTCATAGGAGGAAATGCTTTCTCCCAGTTATAAATACATTTGTAAAGCAGCAATAAGCATATGACCTTTTACTTCCATAATACGGAGAACAGGGAAATGAATATTTAGTGTGGATTTAATGGGTAATGAAGTGTTCAATATTACCACTTCCATCGACGGGAAACCAGTGAAAACCCATCGGTGTGTGTTACGATCGATGTTAGGGACATCTATGTTTCTGGTTCATTACGGTACCGGCAAACACAAAGGAAACGGTGAAATACATCATATGATCGAGGAGTACAGTACCTACCGTGTAGCCTGCGTATTCATGGACAGCAATCCTTTAGGCATGACATTTAACCTACCAGTGACCCGGTGGTTGCTTGATTCTGAACTCCGTCAAGATCTTTCAGCGGATATGAGTATTGTGACCCGGGGTCCAACTCGATAGACTTGAAATTTAGTTGCTTGTTAATTTACAGTCAACTGGTAACACGGCAAACACCCAAACTTGAAAAAGTTATATTTAAAAAACTATCTGTACAGATGTCAACATTTGGTGGTATAGGATATATGCTTATAAATGGACATGCATTAACAAGTTTTTACATCATTAATTGATCACTCACTTTTGTATTTGATGGTACACACTCAAAAGCTAAACATGCCAAAACATAATTTTAAGATCTAAAGAGCAACTCAACAAAATTAACATTCAGCACATTAGCATTGGCTCATCCTTTATATCCCCGTCTTCTAAATTCATGAACGACACTAACATGAAACTTAGTAATTCATCTCCAAATGTCACAAAGTGCGCATACCTCCATGCATATGAATTTCTTTGACGGAACTTAAACCGCAAACGTCACACACGGCAGAATACATTGCCAAGACGACAGGCAAAATCATGCCATTTTCCTGTGTTCTTGAAATCATATCTTTTTAATTGCTTATGCTATAATTTCTTGCTTCTTGCTTTTATATTGTAGACAATTTATCCTTCTTATGGTGTAACATATCATTTTAAAACAACATATACAGACCTGTTGATTTTTCACAAAACGTTGTCACTAGGCCGGCTTTCTTTACTGTGTAATTTCATTTTTACGGAAATTACTTTAATACTACACGACTCCCTGAATAAACACAGTCTGCATTCCTGGACCTTATTTATTTTCGTTTGAACGGTAAAATAAAGACAGAAGAATGTCCCTGAATTGATGTAAAAACGGCGCCGATTTTACGCTTGTTAATAGCTGTCGATTGAGGTGAAACATTTTTAACCAATCATATTCTATAGTGTTAGAATCCTATGGTAAAACCAGTGTAAGATTAGATCAATGCCTTTGCTAAATGTGGGATCTTTACAGCTGCATGCAATTTGGTTTATTTAGTTCCAAAAAAGGCCCAAGAAATTGAAAGGGTTCCCCCACATCGTCGGACTTATCCGATGAAATTATGTCATCCAAGAAGCAACCGAATGTTTTATTAACGCATTTGTTACGCGTCTTGTTATTAAATAACTTCTTCCTGTTTGGATTACTCAATATTCAAACTATTTAAACTCAACCGTTCTTTAAAATATTGCCAGCACGTAACATCGCCCAAAATGTCCACTGAACATATCACATCTATTCTCACACAGTTTCACTGGCTTTCGTCGAGCAAACAGACATTTTTTTAAAATTCTTCACCTTTCGATCCATCCATTTACCCAGCGCCTCCAAATCTCCAAGCTTCTAACCAAAACGGGAATGTATACATGTTCCATCCAAAAAACAACTCAGTGAGACACTTTTCTGGAATAATTACCACCGCATCCAAAACTTGTGGCATTTTACATCATCCGAGGACCCACCCCTCCAACTCTTTTTAATGCTCTGATGTGACTGAAAATGTGCCTTGAGAATATAATTGTAGGATTTTCGGTTAATATATACCATAGGTCTCCATCAGCATTGCATCAAATACTTAGGGCCACCTTTTGTGTATATACAAATTAGTGATAATCATAAGACACCAGGTAGGACACTGTAGTGACTTTTTTTCATTGAGTAGTACTAGTTCCGAAAGAACTGGAGGAACTGAAAGAGTTGTAACCTTCTGTTCTTTTTTCAGAACTTAAATTATCATCACCAATAGAGAATTTCACGGTGTCACCGCACATATCTTCACTCTCTACTTATCCTCTTCACCATGCAAAGATACAAGTTTTTACTCTAAATCAGTGATTACCGAATAAGTTTTGAATCGGACCGATTATTCAATATTTAATGAGTAATGTACCATTGAACATTGGCCTTTGATCGATGTTGTATATAGACAATGTAACAGCCGATGTTTAATTTAAAGGGAATCATTATTACATTGGTTATTACCAGATTATCAAATAAACGATTTTTTTATCTAAACAATTTATTGATGTCGTTTGTACACGTTTCAATCATCCCAAGGAATTATACCTTTTTGAAAAGTGGTAGCTTTCTTTATCTCTTTGTTCGAAAATGTCAAATCTGTCATGGCCTTTGTTTGTAAAACAAACTTAAACTTGTAACATTTTTTTCGTTGTTTTCGGCCAAACGTGCACACGGTTTGTGGTAGAAAACATTTTATAGTTTTATGATATATAATATCTCAAATTTAAACATCGTATCTTTGTTACCCATATGGATATGAAATATGAATCTAAGAAGAATATGACTAAAAGACATTATTAGTTATAATTACAACATTAAACAATTTCCATTATTACCCAGTTATTATTATTATTATTAATATATACTTAGTTATTATTATTATTATTATTATTATTATTACCTAGTTATTATTATTTATTATTATTATTATTATTACCTAGTTATTATTATTATTATTATTATTATTATTACCCAGTTATTACTATTATTATTATTATTATTATTACCTATTACATTATTATTATTATTATTATTATTAATTAGTTATTACTATTATTATTATTATTATTATTACCTAGTTATTACTATTATTATTTATTATTATTATTACCTAGTTATTACTATTATTATTATTATTATTATTAATTAGTTATTACTATTATTATTATTATTAAAAATTTTTAAAATTTTTTTAACCTAGTTATTACTATTATTATTATTATTATTATTATTAATTTTTAGTTATTACTAATATTATTATTTTAAATTATTACCTAGTTATTACTATTATTATTATTATTATTATTACCTAGTTATTACTATTATTATTATTATTATTTATTACTTAGTTATTTACTATTATTATTATTATTATTATTACCTAGTTATTACTATTATTATTATTATTATTACCTAGTTATTACTATTATTATTATTATTATTACCTAGTTATTTAAAAACCTATTATTATTATTATTATTATTAATTAGTTATTACTTATTATTATTATTATTATTACTAGTTATTACTATTATTATTATTATTATTACCTATTATTACTATTATTATTATTATTATTAATTAGTTATTACTATTATTATTATTATTATTACCTAGTTATTACTATTATTAAATTTATTATTAACCCAGTTGGTCACCATTATCAACATTATCAATCTAGTTACTACCCACACATTACTTAACTAGCTACCATTAATATTACTATTATCAATCCAGTTATCACTAATAACATTAATAATTCAGTCATCAATTTAAATACTCAATATCAATTCAGTCACCATTAATAATATCATCATCAATTCAGCTATCAATTATCATCATCATTATCAATCTTGAAGCTGACATCAATAATATCATCATCATCAATCCAGTCAATAATTCACTAATTACTATCAATAACACCCAGTTATCAATTAACATCATCATTAACTTCAGTCAACACCATCATCACCAATCCAAATCATCACTATCAATCCAGTCATCATCATCATCATCATCAATAACCAAATATCAATCAATATCATCATTATCATCCAGTCAATAATCATCATCATCATCATCATCAACTATTAAATACACCACTATCATCACTAATATCCAGTCATCACCATCATCATCACTACTCATCAATCCAGTCATCAATTTCATCATCATCATCACCACACCAGTCACCACCAATATATTACACACTTAGTTACTATTATTATTATTATTATTACCTAGTTATTACTATTATTTACGACATTTTTTACCTAGTTAATATTATTATTATTATTACACCATATTACTATTATTTTTATTATTATTAATAATTATTATTTATTATTATTATTATTATTACCTTAGTTATTACTATTATTATTATTATTATTACCCAGTTATTACTATTTATTATTTTATTATTACCTAGTTATTACTATTATTATTATTATTATTACCTAGTTATTACTTATTATTATTATTATTATTACCTAGTTATTACTATTATTATTATTATTATTATTACCTTAGTTATTACTATTATTATTATTATTATTATTAATTAATACTATTATTATTATTATTATTACCTAGTTATTACTATTATTATTATTATTATTACCTTAGTTATTTTTTACTATTATTATTAAATTAAATTATTATTTTAAATTTATTATTATTAATTTTAGTTATTACTACTACCACCACCACCACCACCACCACCACCACCACCACCACCACCACACACACCACCACATACACACACCACCACCACCACCACCACCACCACACACACACACCACCACCACACACCACCACCACCACCACCACCACACACACACACCACCACCCCCACCACCACCACCACCACCACCACCACCACCACCACCACCACCACCACCACCACCACCACCACCACCACCACCACACCACTAATTAATTACTACTACTACTACTATTATTATTATTATTATTAATTTTTCCTTTTTTTTCCTTCCTATTTAAATACCTTTTAATAATATTTGTTTATTTGAGTGTATATTTCGTCTTCTTTAATTTGTGGTAATTTTGTGGATAAAATTATTGTTTTTAACTAAATGTAGTTTAAAAATTTTTAAATGTGCCAATGGAAAACTAAATTCTCGTATTTTTAAGGATGCGGACAATAAATATTTCTATTCTATTCTCATTCTATTAAAATAATAATTTCAAAAAACATTTTGTCTAATATAATACATTTCTTTTCTTGGTGACGATTAGACTTTCCAAAAGTCTAACGTATACTTGAATTAGTCGGCAGATAGAACCAATGAATCAAACAGGCTGGTATTTTTATTTTTGCCCTATGTGATTTATTTTCTTTCAGGGAAGAATATTCAACTTCACGTTGGCGAATTATTCGCGCGACACGCCTACCAATTCCCTTTCAGGGATTTTAAACATGTTCAAGTATTTTTTAGTACTGGTGTTGAAGTCACCATTTTGCCTCTACACAAAAGTATTACCTCAATGAGTAGACTCATATTACACTCTCATACAATTTCAACGAAGTAACATTAACATAACTACTTAGTAATGTTTACCTATACGTGTTTAGTATTTTATTCAGTATCAGTTAGGTGCAGGATTTCACACAACCTGTGTAATTAAATTGTACGCGACGCTGTACATAAGAACACTGCCTTGAAGTCACGAACTTTATGGCATAAATAGCATCCGTAGCAGCCACCGTTACCATGAACCAAGAAATCATATTGTGCGACGAAATATAGCTTTTTAGTGCTTTGCCTGAGAAACACCCATTTTGTATCAACAACTGTGAACTACATGACATACCCACATATCGCGTTTGCGTAACACACACAGGCCTCCCATATAGGTAGTTTCTGTCAAGTATATGGTTTGTGACATGTATGTATCCAGTAGTGGGCAAACCCACTGGACACGAGAAACTTTGAAGACATTCGAGAATAACTATACAGGTATAGCACATTGAATATAAACCATCTTGTTTAACACTGTACAAAGTAGGAGTACTTAGAATTAGTTTATATTATTTTATGCCTTCCAGTGACAGATAGACTGACGGAGGAGGTGGGACGATCGCCCTCAAAGTTTATTAGTCGCATAAAGGCATACAAAACCTGAGTTAGAGTTGCAAATGATGAAGTATTTACTGTTTCTTTCAAATAAATATCGTTAACACAGAATGGCAATTATAACATCCATTCCTTTCTAATTATATACAATAAGGGTTACCTTAACAAAATTGAGGTGGGATGTGTTTCCTGCTTGACCCCATGACATTTTAAATTATCCTCAGGGTCCAATTTGGTCCAATTCAACAATAATGAGAGGAACATTGTTATGTTTGTTAGCTTACTTCTGCAAGTGATATTGGAGATCTTTCAGATGAGGTCATAAACATCTCCATAGGTCACCGTAAGAGGACACTTTTCTAATAAAAGTATGTTTTAAAATATCCTTATTTTTCAACTGTTGGTTATAACTACTGCTGAAAATAAGACACTTATCACACTTAGATATTTATCTATTGGCACAAATTTTGTCCTCATTAAAAGAAATATACTGTGACTTATTTGACTGTTTTAGAACAAAAAACATGATTATTGGAAGATTTTGTGCAGCAAATGCAGACATAATCATATCCATCGCAGTATTGTTAGAAAATTAAACAAATAATGTGCACCTCCTTCCAGACCCTAGCAGTTAATACATGTTACCAATAGTATTACTGGCATTAGTAAACTCTTCAGTTGCGCACAAATTTAACTTCCCTATTCAGTATTATTAAGCAAAATAAAATATGGTATTTTGAATCTGCAAAATATTGCATATTTTTAGGGTTTGAATATCGACTTTTCTTATTGGATGTTAAACATTACGATGCATAAGTGAACCTTATAACGACGCACCATTGCCGGAAAATGCCACATCCTCGTGTTTATTCTTGTTCATGTTTATTTACTGATTTCAAGCGTCTAATTCAAATTTCTACATATTTCAATACAAAATACTAAACTCGGCTGGGTTGGTTCATCAAATTTAAATAGTTACGTTCATGTAACACTTTGTTCTTTACTTATTATTGTATGACAGGTCATGGGTTTAAGCGACAATGGCTGGAAGCTGCAACCCCATCTGAGCAGACATGCAAGATTAGTCATATACACATTAATGCCCAATTCGTTTACCTGTTTTACTGATCCGAAAATTTGACCGTCTTCACTGCTGCTTGAATTGCCTTTGAAGAACTTGTTGAAAAAAACAGGATCCGAAGACAGATAATATTGTTTGTCCAGTTTGTAGGCAGGAGACAGCAGTTCCAGATAAAGGTTTGTCATTTAGCAAAACTGTTTTTCTTGAGTTCTCTTTGTCGATGAAGTCAATAAGCAGGAGTAACTAAAGGGAGACAAACCACTGCCCTCGTGGATATGCGAGCAATGTGATGAAGGATTGGAAGCCGTCTCGCATGTTCGACCGTGAAGCAAACATTTGTCAGGGGAATGCGAACAAGCCCATTTGCGATGGAAATTAAACTAAAATCATCGAATCCAGTCAAACGAGCCAAAACCCAAAGACGCTGCAAAAGACAAACAGAAAACTTACGCTCCAAACTGCATTAAGCACATCAACCAGGGAAGTGTGTTTTACTGCGACACCTGTCATATTCTCTGCTGTGGAAAATACAACTGATCACCGGTCAGTAGAACACAACACAGTGATCATCTGCCTGATCACCAAGAAGTAGAAGAGCACAGAAGTTTGAAGAGAGAGAAAAGCTAGCCGCTGGTGACTCGGTAGAGCATTCCAGAAACAGATTATGATTGATGATACTGAGCTTATCGATATTTCGGCTAAGGAGGAACAGGAGATATTTAAACTAGAAATAAACTTCAACCTCCAAGATAAAGTCAAATGATCAGTCAAAGAAAGGTGCTATATATGAGAAAGTACCGAACAACAACCGTGACAAGATGAACTGAGTAGAGCAAATAATAGCCTAGGTCAATGATTTAATGCAATGCTTTGACGATTTCTACGACACTCAGCCGTTGTTATGTAGAACGAATTCCACAAGGATCTTCAGTTTGAACTGGCAACATAGCCAGTCA